>CM066031.1:1888721076-1889035970 GCA_033557465.1 Ichthyophis bannanicus
AATTTGAACAGAATCTACAAAAAAACTACCGGCCCTAGAAACTGTAGTGGTATTTTGGCTTTCAGTAACTAGCAAGGACAGCGAACTCTGTTGCGTTTGGGTGATGCTTGGGATGCTTTGTGATGTGCCCAAACCTTACGACTATTGGTTGTTGCTTCAGGGAATTGAAAGTGAGGTGAGAGGGCATCACTTGCATGTCTTCTGAGGTCCCATACCATAACAAGGCGGATTGTAGCAGTAGGGCATGATTGGACAGTGTGCTTGGAATTTTTATCGGAGCCAATAAGGGTGCACTGTTTCTGAAACATGTCTAAGTATGGTAATGGGAATTATTTAGTACAGTTAGGGTTGTGTAACAAAGCTGAGCGATGAAAGAAGAATGCCTTCTGCTTTTGTAAGCTGGTTTGTTGGTGTTCCTTTAAAAAGAAGCTTCTTGCCTCCGATGTCAGGGGACTCTTCAGTGGTCAGAGTGAAGGGCCAGAGCCCTCTTCCCTCTGATTCCAGCGCTGAGCAGACGGGGAAAATGGCAGAGGGTCCCTGGTGAGCGGTGGCAAGATGCTGAGGTGGGTGCTGGTGAATTGTGTTGGTTTTTGGCTCCACGAATAAGCATGCTTCTCTCTCTCCATCTCCCTTTCTTGCCCATCCCCATTCCCCTCTGCCTCCCCTTTCTCTCATGGCTGGTTTTCAGGTCCCTACAGGGGGTCATCGTTTGATCAACCAGTGAATAATATGTGATTGGAGCCCTGCTCGGAATAGAGGAGGAAGAGGTGTGTATGCCAATGCTCTATCTCTTTCACACTGGGATTGGCCTCACATACTGGACTGGGTTTCCATTGCTGCCTACTTTCTACTGCTTGGTCTTTGCCTTGGTTCTGTTTCCAGCTTCTGGGAATGTGAAGAGGATGGACCAGGATCCCAGGATGATTGAATGTTCTGCCTTCCCTTTGTTCCCCCTGCATTGTTTTTCCTTCCCCTACCTGATGCAGAGGCTGAAGCGGAATTACAGCTTGGTAGTTAAAGAAGGGTCAGATCAGTGTTCATGGGTTATAAAATTAAGGTCTGTAGGTATGGAAAGAGTGACAGGTCTCAGCTGAAAGGCCCAGGTGAGATATGAAATCTGGTTTGGAAAAGCGAATTATCAAATCTAAAATCCAAGTGCTAGTTCATTTTCGCTGGGGTATAAGAAGATTTAGGTCACAGAATTAATCAGTAATGACTCCAATGGTTGATATGTTCTTCAATTATCCTGCTAGTATAGAAGAATTAAGATTCAATTAGTTGCTAGAAGCTGGTGAAATGCCACGCCTAGAGGCATCTTAGAAACGACAGGAAACATCTTTCATTTTGTCCTCCTAAGGTCCGGATCGTCTCAGAACGCTAACGTGGGTCATGGTCCCCCAACCAGCAGAGGTAGAGGACCAAAAAAAAATCCAGTATCTTCTGGCGACCACATCCTGTACATATATGGACGCAGGCTAAAGGGGGCATACTACCGTCAGTAGTTCTCTGGCTCCAGCAGAGGGTGGACCACAGAGCGCTTTGTGAATGAAAGCTTTGAGGAAAGATTAATTTAAGGTTTGTGAACAATCGCTCTTAGTAGGCGACTTCCTCACTTGAGCTCGAAGTGATCAGGCAACCGGGTGGGTTCACCCTCAGGGCCCCGCCCCGTCCACTATTCTATTCCCCCCCACCCAAATGCCACAGCCCTACCACGTGCTGTCCTCCTCCTCTTCCCGTGCTGAACGGCAATGGCACCTCCCCCTCCCCACTGCTGCTTGGGATTCCAGCAGGGCGGTTGCTCGAAACTGCTTGGCAGCCAGCCTGCCGATGAGCCGCCCACTGCTGGAATCAGCGGTAGCGGGGAGAGAGCAGGGCACAAACAAAGGAGGGAGGCATGGCCCAGGGTTTTCTGCCTAGGGCGGCCAGGAAAATAGGAAAACCCTTGAACTGGGTCCTTCCTGGGTTTGCTAAGGAGGAGGGTGTTACAGTTCGCTGTCCTTATCCGGTTACGGGCCAGTGGAAGGAAGTCATAATTGTTGGATTAGGAATCTGGAGATATTTTTTGGTTGCATAGATCAAGGTTTGACCCTTTTCCCCTTCCTGCCTCAACGGAATCATCCCACAAAACGGATAGCATTGGTGTAAGGATTCAAAGAAGTATGTGGCTGGCACGACCTGTGGCAGCATGGGAGTATTCAGGCCCCAGCACAGTTTCCTGACAGTACTCCCCAGGAGTGAGTACCAGATTTAACTTCCTCTTTCTGTTCCTAATTTTTCTGTGTCAATAATGTTTGTGGGTTTCCGAACTTCTGTTGGGGGGGGCGGAGGCTATTTAGTTAGGGTGTTTATTAGGTCAGTGGATTGGAACTGTTAGTGTCTCGCAGTCTATATTCCCTGCCAATTCCTGCCTCGTGCTGGGTGCTGCATGTGGGTGCGTCACTGGTGCTTGTGGCTTTGCTCTAAACCCCACATTCCTCGCTTGGTGAGTTGTGCTGCCTTCATTCATATCGCTTGCTGTTGCATTCCATGAAGCGCATGCTCCGAAACAACGAGTGGCAGGGCTCCGTGCTTCTACCATGTGTACTATAAACACAGCTTACCTCAGCGGCCCCATGTGTTGGAGAAGGAAGGATTTGCTCCAGGACAGCTGACTCTGCCTTGACATAGGTGCTTGTCTTCGAGGAGGAAGAGGCTGCCTTCTGTCTGTACCTCTCGCAAAACTGTGGGATGGAAGGCTTCTTTCGTGCCTCGTGGAGGTATCGGTCTTTATAGGCTGATGGGCATGGACCCTTTCTTCTTATGTCTTTTCAGCTGCTCGCGCCTTGGGGCTGGCTGAAAGAATGAGACAGTCCTGGTTCCTTCCACCCATACTTTGGAGCTCAGTGCCACAGCATAGTCCTTCAGGAATGCCAATTTGGACACATTAGCCTTGGGGCTCTCTTCTTCCTCTCTTCTCAGTCAGAGGAGACTCTCTCATTGTGAGGATCCTTGCAGAAACCTCCACAGAAGCAACCCTGGAAACAATTGATTCGGGGTACTCAGTTTCAGCTTTCCTCTGCCAAGGATGCGGCCTTGCTTTTGGGGATCAGCCAATGACTTAATGAGTAAAGAAGACAAACTGCTGGCATTGGTCGACCTGGATGATTCTCTTATTTGCCCGTTTCAGAAAAGAGGAGCTGACAGTACTGATTCATCAGGTTTCCACTGCCCTGTGGCTGTTGGATGCTGTTGGTGGTGCAGGAGCCACAAGTATACCCCCTCTGGCAGGGGGATCAAAACCACCCGGGGTGTTTCCTTCCGAGAGGTCCTGTACAGCTTGATATGCACAGAATGGGACTTGCCTACCGCACTATTGAAATGGAGGCAGGGTCGTGAATCTGACCCCTCTGAAAGACCTTACTGCCTGGATGCAGCTCCCCCAGGTGGAGGTGCAGGTGATAGCTGTGGCTAAACGCACCACTATTCTTGTGGAGGGTGGTACAGTCCTCAGGAATCAAATGGATCACGAGGTTGAAGCTTTCCAAAAGTACCAGTTTTCAGCCACTTCCTTTATTCTCCAGGCAGTAGTTTGCAGAGGGCTTGCAGATAGTGCCCCATCTCCACTGGATCCATTCGCCCCAATGCTTCTGGACTCTGCAGCGGTTTTCATAGCGTATGTCATGTACGATTTGGTCTACCTGGTAGCCAAGCATATGACCTTTTTACGTGGTGGCATGTTGCTGACTTTGGCTTTGCTGTTGGGCAGCAGACATAGTGTCCATGTCTCATTTGTCTGGGCTTCCTTTCAAGGGGCAGCATGTGTTTGGGGAGGACGTGAAGAAGTTGGTCAAGAAGCTGGGAGCTCCCAACCACATTGTCATCTGTGCTTCGAGAGTATGGTTGCCCTAGCTCAACCTTGGCCAAGGCATGCTCTGCTGCTTGTATTTCCTCCGTGGCCTCTCATAGATGTGTATTCATTGTATGGAGCACCACTGGGGTCCAGTGGTGCTGGTGTCACCAGCTTGACTGAAGAGACTCTGGTTTGTGAATCTGGTTGCCTCCGGCAGGGTGGCCACCTGCACCTCCTGTTGGTACGCGGGATTCTTGATGCAGGGGCTGGTCCGGCTCTCCTCTTGCTTTTGGCTTGGCTGTTCAGAAGTGATGCTTGGCACGCAAGAGCTATTCTGCTACTATTGTTTTCATGCTTCTGAATGCAAGAAGAGGCTTCTTGTCTTGCCTATGTGCACCTCTGGCGTCCTTTTTTGAGCTGGGTATCATGAGTGCTGTGTAAGCTCTAACATGGCAGACTTGCCACTCCTGCCATCCTTCCCCCTTGGTTGGATTTGACAACGACCTTTCCCCTTAGTTTCGCTGAGGATTCAGGTGGTGACCTTCACTTATTCCGGAGAACCTTGGTGGGGCACTTCCTAGTCTTGCACTCTGATGTGACCCATCTTCTGCTGGAGTTCAGCTCTTGCGCCTTCCCCTGTGCTCAGTGGTTCCTTCATGGGTTCTCAACTCGGTTCTTTGGGCCTTGGTAGCTGAGCCATTTGGACCCTTTTGAAAGCTGCGCTCAAGGATTGGTCCTTTGACGCTACCTTTGGTCACCATCTGCTAAGTGACATATCGTGGAGTTGTGGACCTGGTCATGTTGAGGTCCCTATCTGTCCACTATGGAAGAGGACATGCCTTTTTTTCCTATATTGGTATCATATGTTCATGTCAGCCAGGTGGGTTGTTTGCCTTTTTCCTGAAGGAACAATACCAGGGAAAGGATAAGGACCTTCTCCTGGTGGATGTTAGATGGGTGTTTTAGACCCTGGAAGCTGCTACCCCTTCCAAAAGCTAGACATGTATTTGTCCTTTTTGAAAGCCTGCATAAGGGTGAAGCAGCCACAAAGTCTTCCTTGGGCTGTTGGAATCGGCTTGTCCTGTAGGGTTTGCGTACACATTCCACATGGCTCGGGCTTCCTTCTGGGCGAAGCACAGCTCGGTCGCTCTCTTAGATATTTGTCGGGCAGCAACTTGGTCTTCGCTTTCCATCTTCCTCTAGTGTTACTGCTTTGGATATACGTGCTTGAGCGGCATGACCTTTGATGCAGAAATTTTGATGGCTGCCATGTCTTCCTCCCACCCATTGGAGCCGTAGCTTTGGTACATTCCACTTGTCTGGACTGGCCTAGCAGGACAATATGGAGACATTTTACTTACCTGTTAATATCCTTTCCTTGATTCTTGTTAGGCCAGTCCAAGACTTCCCTGGAATCTGGTATGATCTGCTGTGCTTTGCTTGATCTGCTGTGAACTGATATGTACCTGCTCAGCTCTGGTCTGACCTGATTGAGCTGTTATGATCTACAATGTTCTGATCTGATCTGCTGTGATCTTTTATGTTTTGGTTATGATCTGCTGTAATCAACCTAACTATATCACCCTCAACCTACTTGATTTCTATTAAACTCTAAACAGCAGATGTTGTGCTCCTACATTCCCTAAGATATATCATTAATTTGAAATTAAATTAAATTTTTGTCGGATAACTCACCGAGCAGAAACCATTTACTCTCGAAGTGAGCCCTCCTTTTTAATCAAATTTTCATAAAATTTGACCCATTACAGGTCTATTTGACCCACTACAGGTCAAACCAGGTGTGACAGCACTAACAAGCTGTTGCTCCTATACCGCTAAAGCGAAGCAAAATCGTTCAATAAAGGTATTCCAACCTGCTCCGGTGCTTCCAACTTGTTCACCCAATCATTGTTAGAGCAGGTGCTCATCTGAATGAAGGCCAAACTCCTCCAGTAATCGTCACGCTGGCAGGGCCTCAAAACTGTTGTAAAATGTTCAAAGCCAAAGCCTCGAACCTCCAGCAGCCAACGGAACTGTCTCAAAGATGGATAAAGCCTCGTCCCCAGTATAGGATTTGTATGATTCACTGCGCAACACCAATCAGTGTTTCAAGCCGCTCAGCTTTGCAGCTCTTCTTCAGGCGAATGAATCATACACATAAATGGCTCCTACTTAAAGGATACAAAAATGACGTCAGAGTAACCACCCAATAGACCACTAACTTAGCCCACTCCACCAATCACATTCGAAGACTCCACCAATCTATGTCCATATTCATACCCGCTGGAGCTACAGAGGCCAACCGAAAAATCCATTGCTGTTCTTTAAAATGAAGCTTAGTGTGACGATCACCCCCAACACCAAAGGGGAAACTACGTCTAAAACTCTCCATCGAAGATCTTCAAATTGATGTCCAAGTTGCTGACAGTGGGGGACCAAAGGAGCCGAAGCCTGACGGACATTAATGCGAGATCGGTGCTCAAGGAGTCGTTTTCGTATTGGACGCGTGGTTTTGCCCACATATTTCAGATGACAAGGACAAATTAACAGGTAAGCCACAAAAGCTGTATAACAATCAGAAAAAGCCTGGGAGGTATATTGCACTTCGGTAACTGGATCTACCCACTTATCTCCCTGCAGGGAGGAGGTACAGAAGTCACAATGACTTGATGGGCTATTTCCTAAGCTTTAGCCTCCTGGGCTACATTCCTCTTAGTTGGCCTTCTGTCCACAGGTGTTCTGTGTATACTTCTGTTCTTGGACTATTAGTACTCAAGCCATGGTTCTTATCCATGGCTTGGGTACGAATACTGAGGTAGTATGCCCTCTGCTCCAGATATGGTACAAAATGAGGTCATCAGAAGATTCTGGATTTTTCTGTCTCCACCTCTGCAGGTCTGGTCTAGCAGAACTCAAGGAAAGACATATCTCCAGGAACAAGCAGGAATGAGTCTTCACATATGGGTATGTCGGTACCGACGGAGTCCGCGCGGGAACGCTTCCCAGCATCCAATCAGAAAGCTTTTGGAAGCATCCCAACACGCCTGCGTGCTGCCTTCCCGCCTTCCCAACTGCCTCTCCTCAGTTTTCGTTTTTCCGCGGAGCCGGCAGGACGTTCTCCTGTCACCGCAGAAAATTCTTCTTTTAATTTTTAGTTTTCTTGTGGTCGCGGCTGCCTTCCCCGAAGCCACTGGTACCGCCGGTGTTACTTTTTTCTTTTCTTGTAAAATATTTTCCCTTTAAGGAATATATTTTTCTTTTTTTAGTGTCTCACGGTTCTCAGGCCTTCTAGGCCTCTCCATTTTTCCTCATGGAACCGCCAGCCACTTTCCCCAGGAAATGTACAAACTGTGGAGGTACAACTTTATTTTTAGACACTCTCAATTGGTGTCTAACCTGTTTGGGTCCTGACCATTTTCCTCCGGAGCCCTCAGGCACCAGTATGGTGAGAAGAAGTTTTCAACATCGAGTTCCCCTCGACACGCGGTCCCCCTCTAACTTCAGGGCACCGACCATATCTTCTTCTACACAGGATCAGGTAACCCAAAAACAGTCTGTTAAGACTAGCCAGTCCTCGAGCGGCAGTTCTCATGCACAGCAAAGAGATGCCTCCGGCCTTGCCCTCGAGAATCCACTGGCTTCAAAACCCCGGTGGGAGTCTTCGGCCTCCAAAGCCTGTGTGGGGTTTCAGGTTGTTCCTGAGGTTCACCCCTCACAGAACATACCTGAGCCATGTCCGGTGGTGGCATCTGCTTCGAGCGGTACCGATACCCTGGCATCGGCACTGGTGTTGGATGAAATATTCCTCACCAAGGATCGTCGTCTGGCGTCCTCGGTACCTACGGGCCCGGTGGATAAGCTTCAGACTGACTTTTCAGTATCGGTATCGACACCGATACTAGTACGGACGTCGGTACCCTCCAGACGTGCATCGATAGACTCGCTTCCTTCGATGCCGAGTCTGGAATCGATCTCCAATCTGGAGGACTGCGTACCGACTCACCTTGGTACCGACTCCCGTCGGTACCGAAGGCTCGGTTCTGATACTTCGGATCCGCAACTCTCGGTTCCTCCGATACCATTAGAGTTGCCACCGGCTGGTCGTCTTCCACCAGTATCAGATACGGTACCGAGATCGGTACCAATATCCACAGTACCATTACGGTCGGTACCTTCCATGCTTCTCTCGTCAGGCTCACTTCCCTCGATGCCGAGTCTGGAATCGATCCCTAGCATGGACGATCTGTTACCGACTGTCGCTGGTTCTGACCTGCAGTACCAGCATCCACCATCTAAGGATCCCATACTGCACCATTCAGGATCTTCTATTCCTATATATTGGAATAGATCCCTCGGTGCCAACGCTAGTTCTTCATCAGATCTAGCCTTTCCAAGGGAAGTTCCCTCTGGGGATCCATCTTTCCAGACTTTCCTCCTGGATATGGCAAAATCACTTACCATTCCTATTCCTGGACAAGATACTACACAAGGGAATACAGAATACCTCTCTGTTCCTAGCGAAGCAAAGGAGAATATAATGCTTCCTTTGCATCATTCTTTGCAGGATCTCCTTCTACGAATGTGGGAGCTCCTTTAAAGGTACCCCCACTTTCCAGAGCAACTGATCTCCTATATCAGGTGCCCCCCTCTCCAGGGTTTCAAAGGACTCAACTTCCTCATCATTCCATTGTAGTGGAATCAGCATTGAGGCGAGTGAAGAGTAATAAAAAGCACTCTTCTTTTCCGCCAGGTCTTGAGTCTAAGACACTAGATGCCTTTGGACGTCAAACCTTCCAGACATCCATGCTTTCAGCAAGAATTCTCTCATATATTTTGTATATGGTCTATCTCTTGAGGAGGTCACAAGAAAATTACATCTTTTTACTCCTTTTCTTCAAGAGCCCAAACAAGCAGACTATTCCTTACTGGTTAGTCATGCTCATAATATCTCTAGGTTTCTTAATCATGCTTCCCTAGACTTCTTTGAGTCTGTTAGCAGGACTTCTGCTATAGCTATAGGGGCACGACGTAAAGCCTGGCTCCAAGCTTCAGACTTGGACAAATGGGCACAAGAAAGACTGGGAAATACTCCTTGCACTGGAGAAAATCTCTTCAACAAGGAGTCTTTACTCCAGGTTACTCAGTTATCCACTGACTTTCCTGTTTCCAGGGGCTATTCTACGCCACCTTCTTTCCCAGTAGGTAGGAAATGTCCTACCAAACTTTCTTCCCCTAGGGGGAGAAGGTTTTGTCCATCTGCCCATCATACAGATGTTCCCAAACAGGGGAAACATCGCCCTGGTCTGAAGAATCTACAAACTCAACAGGGTCAACAAACCCAGCAGTCGCAGGGTTTCAAATAGATCATTGTCCCTCTTGGTTGCTGGTTAGGGTAGCAGTCTGCTTTTTTTCACTTGCAGTATCTGCACTAATTTATCCTAACCTACCTAGATATCTCTTCATGAGACATCTTTTCTCTAAGAGTCTTTATGATGATCATGCCCATACTTAACAGATTTCCTCTTCCTCTTGGAGGAAAGAGAGGTAACAACTATCAATAGACAGTTGTTTTTCCATGTATTGGCATGTATCATCTCACCTGTCGGAGACTTCCTTCATAATTGGTCTCTTGCAACTCTGTCTTACCTCCCTCTTACTACAACATTTAGTTTGTAAGAGTGACTTTTTGCACGGGTAAGCCCTTATGGTCCTCTACCTGTTCTACCGGGGATTCTCCCTTCTGGAGTTGTCTACCCCCTTGTTACCTTAGGGCAGCTCCTCAGACAATAGGAAGTCCTACCATGTCTGTTTCTTTTTTCCAAAAAAAAAAAAAAAGAGGAGGGAAAAGAAATTCTCCATGATTGCCCTGATAGTTGCTGCAAATGCAGCAATTCCTAGTGGTTAAACCATTGGTTTTGTTCACTACACAACCAAGGTTTTTCCCCTCCACTAGCAATCCTCCTAGCCTTAGTGCTAAGTCCCAAACAGGGTATCAACCTCATTTGAGAAACCCTATTATCACAGTTTGGTTGGTTAACTTCTATTCTTCGCCCCTTGCCCTTGGCAGAATAGCTGGTTACCTGCTGGCTTTCCGCAGCCAGTTTTTCTTCTGACCAACCTGCAGCATGCTCTCTGCAACTCTACAGAGTAGCTTTGCACTATGGGCCCTTGCTAGAGAGCATTAGTATCTTGCCTAGCAGATAACCCCAGATGGTTAAAAGGGGTTTCCCCAGTCATGTTTCATGCCTGGCAGGTATTCTCTTCCCTTTCCATCTTATCTTAAAAATCTTTTGAGGCATAAGCCTCAGGCCTTTCAATACGTGAAAGCCTAAAGAAGGGCCAATTCCCTGGCTTGGCCCATATCTCCTAGGGTCTCCTAGGGTGAGATAAATTCTTCACTGGCAGCTAGAGGATACCTAATACCCATCTTGCCCTCATAGGCGGATCACTAGGGTATCTTCCTCCAGAGGCCTCCTCTATCCAATCTCCATACTACAATTCTGGAGATATCTGGACTTCCTGTCTGCAGACTGCCGTTATCCTCTGCCATTTTCACGTAGGCCATCCTGGTTACTCAAGAGCTCAAATTCTGCAAAGAATTAAGCCGCCTTTTTGTCAGGGACACCTTTCCTCTGACTATGCCAGTCATAACCAGGAGAAGAGGATTTTTTCTATTTTATCTATTCAAGCAGGTATCAACCTTCTTGCTATTAGATAAATCTTCCTCTCTCCTTATAAAGGGGGAGGAGGTTCTCTGGACATCTCTCCATCCATATACCTGGAGACATATCTCTATATGCCTGCCTATTCATCTAGGTATATATATATACATATGTATAGATATAGATATATATGCTGATTTATATCTATCTGTGTCTCTTCTGCCCATACATATCTCTTTATAGATATATGCATATATACCCTATATTTATATATATTTATATATACACATATATATATATATATATATATATATATATATATATTAATACATGTAATGAGATATATTTTTAGATAGATCTGTATCCATCTACTTATCTATCTGTCTGTTAGGATCAGATATCCTAACATTCCTTTATGTTCCTGACAGATGGGCACTAACCCTATCAATGCTGTACCAGCATACCTAGGGGACTACACCTAGAACCACTCCTGTGGTAATTAACCTTTTCAGGTTAGGTACTCCTGAAGCTCTCCATGTACCTTTCTTTCCTAATTGACCTCATTTAGGAAAGACATTGCGGAGCTTCCGTTGCTCTAAAGCTTAGCGCTCCTGAGTCTGTCCTTACCTTTTTATCAGATACAAGGGTTTCCATACCCTTTCTTCCCTACATGGACTGATTCCAGCCCCAGTCCAGTTGGGTCAGACTAAATTTTTCTCTTGGCCCTAAATTTGTACTGTTTTTGGACCAAAGCAGCTTAAGCTTTCCTTAATAGTACCTTCTGCATCTCCGCTGAAGCTCTACCTCTCATACTACCCCAGTTTTCCCCTGGGGCTATTTTTCTCACCCTAAAGGGTTCTGACCTCCACTTGTTTTTTGTTCTACTTTATTACCTCTACTTCTCAGTGAGGTACCCCTTGAGCACATTCACTGGCTCTTCTATCAGATCCATATGTAGCTCAGTGCACTTGTGCAATGCCAACAAGGGAGGCCCAGATTACAGCTCTTTTCTGTATTCAACTCTGACCCTCCATCCCCAGGATGCCTGAGGTCCTGAGGAATAGCATGGCTCGTTCTAGACTTGCAACATGCTAGGACTCCCTCCGGGCATCTGAGCTTGGGAGTCCCCATATGTGAAAACTCATTCCTGCTTGTTCCTGGAGATAGCACAGTTACTTACCTGTAACAGGTGATCTCTGGGAACAGCAGGAATAAGTCTTCACAACCCACCCACCTCCCCTAGGAGTTGCATTTCTCTATCTCTATCTTTCCCTTCCTTGCTCTCTCTCTCTCTTTGTCTCAGCTTTAAACCTTAACTGAGGAGAGGCAGTTGGGAAGGCGGGAAGGCAGCACGCAGGCGTGTTGGGATGCTTCCAAAAGCTTTCTGATTGGATGCTGGGAAGCGTTCCCGTGCGGACTCCGTCGGTACCGACGTACCCATATGTGAAGACTTATTCCTGCTGTTCCCAGAGATCACCTGTTACAGGTAAGTAACTGTGCTTAACAGGTAAGTAACATGTTATCATACTGCTCTTACTGTGAAAAAGGAGGCAGAGGATGATGCAGAAATACAGCATCACCATTCATTTAGCTGTGAATCTGGTGGCAGTAGCAATAGGCCTGTTTGCCTTGATCTCCTAGTATTAACCATGTGTCACCTGCAGAACTGCTTGTGTGTTTACATTGTGGTATATTCTGGAGATAAAGCCATTTGAATTGCCATCTCTTATTGGTGCAGGTGTGTTTTGGAAAATCAAATCATTAAAGCATCATAGGCATATATTGTTCATTTTCCATGGACATGCAGGCAAATGCCTACAAATTTTATGATGTCTTCCAGGTGGAGCCGAGATCAGACAGTCCGCTCTCCTTATGCTCAGGGAACTTCTGAAGGCTCCCAAGTATGTGTGTGATTCCCATGCTGGTTACATGACTACTCTTTCCAGCTCAGTCTTGTTTTTCTGTTTGTGTGCATGCTGTCTTCACAGAAGGGGGAGGAGGTGGAAGAAGAAATGATACAAAAAAAAAAAGATTTAACACGAGCCCTGACGGAAACATTCTCCACCACTCCCACTTCCAATTGGCTCTGTTTAAGGCATCTGCGGGACAAGGCAACAAACTTAAAATAGCAGATAAGAAGGCAGCACAACAAAAGGAGATAAGTGAGCAGAGCAACCCAGAAACAACATGAAAGGCATACCAGGCATGATCCTGGAACCCCTCCCCCTAAAGGGATGAACGCTATCCAGGGCATGCCATCACTGCCTGCTCTGTGTGCAGGACCTGCTCAAACAAAGGGAGACTCCTCCAGGTACCTCAGGCTCTTGCTCCAAGCCGAGTGACAGACAGGACCATATCGGCTACTGACACTCCCACATCTGTAAAGGGCTTGACAGACTTCAAGGCATGTCAGCAAGAATTCCTGGCATCAGAGATCCCAGGGATTGGTCTTGGGACCACTACTGCTATTGCTGAAGGGTTAAAAGAAAAAGTTTGCCTTTTTTCAGATGACACGAAGATTTGCAATAGAGTGGACACTTAGGGAGGAGTAGACAACATCAAGTAGAAGAATGGTCTAGTGCTTGGCAATTGAGGTGTAATGCAAAGAAGTGCAGAGTGATGCACTTGGGATGCAGAAACCCAAAGAACCTGTACCTAATAGTGGACGAGAGACTGATGTGAACGGACCAAAAGAAACTCTGAGTGATTAGTAGTAGTGAAGCAGTGTGATAAGGCTTTGATCAAAGCAAGAAGTATGTTTGGATGCATATAGAGATTAATACCCTGAATGAAGAAAGAGGTTTTCTCCATGACCAAGCAGGAAGTCAGCCCTCACATATGGGTGACATTGGCGCCGACGGAGCCCTTGTGCGGAGCATTTCCCCAGCTTTCAAAGAAAGCCTTTGGGAATGCAGCGTGCATGCGCGGTCCCCATCCCGCCCAAGGGTGCCATCTTGTGCAGTCTTTCTTTTTCCGCGGAGCCCAATGGACATGAGTTCATCTCACCCGGTAAAAGTAGATTTTTTTTTTGCGATTTTTGCTTTTTCTGATCCGGTTCGATGCCGGTTCCCCTTCCCGCCTAGGCTCGGTACACTGGTATCGAGTCTGGAATTTCTTTTTTCGTTTTTTGTCCTTCGTGACTAGCGTTCTTTATCTTTATTTAAAACTTATTATACCGCCTGAACCAAAAGGTATACGGCGGTTTACAATAAAACAAAAGGATACTACTGGAGAAGAAGGAAAACAAGAAAGGAATGCCATTTGTTTACAGAAAAGGATAGCAGTAGTAGACAGTGCGATAGAATAGACAGTAGTAGAGTGATGGAACACCATCAATTGTCAGCGGAAGGAGGAGGGGGGGAAGATCAAAAGCTGTGCAAAAGAGGTGAGTCTTAAGTTTGGCTTTGAAGGTGTGAAATGAGAGTTCCAGACGTAGAGCTGATGGCAACGAGTTCCAGAGACGGGGACCGAGAGAAAAAAGGCAGCAGAACGTGTGGATTCAAGGTGAGCCTGTGAGGGAGGAGGAAGAAATAGGCGATTAGCATGAATCGATCTAAGAGCTCTGGAGGGGCAATGGAAATGAACTAAATCAGAGAGATAGAGTGGGAAATCGGTGTGCAAAGATCTGTGTACATAAATGAGGATCTTATATTGAATGCGAAACGGAATAGGTAACCAGTGTAAGCGAATAAGAAGGGGGGTGATATGAGCAGATCGGGAAGTGTGAGTCAGAAGACGGGCAGCAGTGTGGTGAACTAACTGGAGTCGACGGAGCTGAGTGAGAGGAAGACCAGCCAAAGATGCGTTACAGTAGTCCAAACGAGAAACGACAAGGCAAAGAAGCAGTGTAGTTTGTCATGGGGGTGAGAGAAAAGTCCTGACTGCACGAAGTTGCCTCCGTGTACAGAAAGAACGTTGAACGACAGAAGAAATGTGATCTTTGAAGACTAAAGCTGAATCCAGTGTGACACCCAGATAATGCAAAGATGTAACAAGAGGGATAGGACCAGCAGAAAGAGATGGAACAAGAGTAGGAGTAGGAGCACCAGCAGTGAACCAAGTAGCTGAGGTTTTGGACAAGTTAACATGTAGGAAGTTCTCTGAAAACCAGGAAGAAACAGCAGAGAGACAGACATTAAGGGGGCCAATATCAGGAGTGAGAGAGCTAGTGTGAAAAAGAAGAAGAATATCATCTGCGTAATAATACGCTGAGATACCATGCTGCTGGATAAGTAAAGCAAGAGGGGCCAGAAAAATGTTGAACAGAAGGGGTGCTAGTACAGAGCCCTGAGGAACACTACAGTGAAGAGGTGTTGAAGAGGAATCAGAACCAGAGATTACCAAAAAAGATCGATTAAAAAGAAAGGAGTGAAACCAACGGAGGACCGAACCCGAAAGACCAATAGAACTAAGCCTCAAGAGGAGAGTGCGGTGATCGACAACGTCAAAGGCAGCAGATAGGTCGAGTGAAACAGCGATAGATATAGAACCGTGATCGTGAGCAACATGCAACTCATTAAGAAAGGAGATAAGGATAGTTTTAGTACTGTGACCGGGACGAAAGCCAGATTGACGAGGGTGAAGAACCAGGGAGGCCTCGAGGTGAGCAGAAAGCTGAGAGAAAACCAGTCTTTCGAGAAGTTTAGATAGAAAGGGGAGATTAGATAGAGGACGCCAATTAGAAGGTACGGAAGGATCCAGAGAGGCTTTCTTCAGGAGGGGACGTATCAGGGCGTTTTCCAATGTAAGGGGAAGGTGCCAGACACCAAACTAGTGTTAAAGATGGAGAGGATCAAAGGGAGCAGGGCCAGAGTGGGCTCAGAGAGCCACTGTGAGGGGATAGGATCAGAGGGACAGGTGGTTTTTTGAGTAGTTTTTTGTGCCTTTTTTGTTATTTTCACTGGCAGCCCGGTCTTTTGACCATGCAGGGGCCCTTTTTCCCTCGATGGCTACCAGCGGGTTCAAAAAATGTGATCGGTGCAAGAAACTTATGTCTCTCACCGATACACATGACTGCTGCCTCCGATGCCTCGGGCCTGACCATGACCCTCTGGCCTGTGGCCCGTGCGGCAAAATGTCATTGAAGGCACTTCGAAGCCGTCAGCATCAACGTGAGAGAATTTTCTCAGAATCTGCGTCTGGCCGGGCCCGTACTTTCAGAGGCCTCGACATCTCGGTAGCCGGAACCCGAGCGCCATTGTGGTTCCTCTGAAAGAGGGTCTCCCCCCCGGGAGCACAAAAGGAAGAAGAAGCTCGTGAGGGCGTCATCGGTGGAGGCCCCTGGGTCCTCGAGGGCCAGGTCGCGTAGCCCTGACCGCCGCCCCGGGCTCTCAGAGTCGGAGAGGCCGTCCAAACTACCTTGTATGGAGCTGGAGTCCCCGAGTCACGTAAGTTCTGTTGTCCTCGTGGACTCTCCTCCGGGAGAGCCGCCGTCGGGGCCCGAGTCGGAGGCTGCTGGGTCTCCTGAGCTTGGACTCAGGTTGACGGCCTTGGAGAGCAGCTTGGCTGCCTTCATGGAACAGCAGCGGGTGCTGATTGCCGGTCTGACCGGTGCATCTGCCCCGACCACCGGGACCTCGACGTCTAAGTCGACCCCGGAGACCGAGCCGATCCTTGAGTCCATCAAGTCTCGAGTCGATCCTCGGTCAAGGTCCCCCTCGACCTCCCGTGCGGGGCCGAGGTGGTCGATGAAGGTGCCCTTGGCGTCGGGACAGCTGGCACCGAAGCCCACATGGCCAGAGCCACTTAACTCCTCCTCGGAGGAGTCTGCGTGGGAAACGGAGGACGAGGAGTCTCCGGACACTTTTCGGACCCGGTGTGTCCCTTCGGACACACCGGAGTCTGAGTCTCTGAGAAGGTCCCCTCCCCCCCCCCCCCCTGGAGGATACCCGGTTCTCGGACTTAGTAAGAGACATGGCCAAGGCTTTGGCATTCCCTGCGGACGCCGAGGAGGAGCCTCGAGCCGAGGAGTTCGATGCCCTCCAGTATGACTTTCTTCCGAAGGAAGCCTTTACTGTACCGGTTCCTCCGATGCTGGAATGGCTGCTGTTCCGTATGTGGGAGGCACCGGCCTCGGTGCCGGTTCTTAGCAAACGGGTCGATTCCATTTATCGAGTGCGTAAGAGCACTGGGTTCCAAAAGGCGCAGCTACCGCACAATTCCATGGTTGTGGAATCAGCCATGTACCGCCTGAAGAGTCAGAAGATGCACTCCTCGGTGCCCCCCAGACAGGAGGCCCGGAACCTGGATGCTCTCGGTAGAAAGCAGTTCCAGGGCTCTATGCTATCTTGCCGTGTCCAGACTTACCAGCTATACATGGGCATGTACCTACGAGACCTGGCAAAAGAGATTGCCGGGTTCTCAGCTGGCCTCTCCAAGGAACCCTTGCAGAGATTCAAGGCCTTGTCGACAGGGATCCGAGAAGGCTCGAAGTTTATCTCTCGAGCAGCCTATGATGGCTTCGAGGCTTCGGCCCGGGTAGCCGCGGCCGGCATCTGTGCACGCCGTCAGGCCTGGCTACAGTCATTGGACCTGGAGTCATGGGTGCTGGACAAGTTGCCCATGACTGAAAAGGCTGCAGAAATCGAGACTGAGACTCTCACCAGGGCAAGGCTGTCCAGAAAGACTTCTGCCTCTTCTCAAAAAAAGAAGGACTCGGGAAAGAAGCCCTTTTTCCCGAGGAAGGGTGCTGCCTACAAATTCTACCCTCAAAATCAGGCCTCCCCAGCTCCCCAACAGGGCCAGCAGGCCAAGGGGCAAGGGCATGGGCCTCGTAGGCAGAAGACCCCCAAGCCGCCAGCTCTGGCTCCTGCACAGCAGGGAGCGGGGTTTTGACTCCCACAGCATAGCCTCTTCTCCACTGCTGGCTCCACTCAGCACAGGAGGTCGGCTGACCCTGTACCTCCTACAGGTGGCCAGCCATCACAGGGGATACCTGGGTACTGAGCATAGTCCAAAAGGGCTACATGCCTCCACTTCCACCAGCTACCCCCCTCCTACTTTCCAGGGGAGCCTCCAAGACTCCCTCTACACAGAAACCTCCTCCTTCAGGAGTTGGCAAGTCTTCTAAAGGAACAAGTGGTGGAACCGCTGCCTCACCACCTGGAAGGGCAAGGCTTCTACTCCAAGTACTTTCTGGTACCAAAGAGGACAGGAGGCCTCCAGCCTATCCTAGACTTGCAAAACCTAAACAAGTTTCTGGAGATGGAAAAGTTCAAGATGCTTACCCTTGGAATACTGCTGCCCTACATCCAGCAGGGAGACTGGCTATGCTCCTTAGACCTAAAGGATGCTTTATACTCACATCCTCATTCATCCAGGCCACAGACAATATCTCAGGTTTGTGGTGGGAGGAAACCATTTTCAGTACAGGGTACTTCCCTTTGGCCTAACCTCTGCCCCCAGGGTTTTCACCAAATGCCTGGCGGTGGTGCCGGCCTATCTCAGGAATCAGGGAGTTTGTCTTCCCATACCTGGACGACTGGCTCATCAGGGGTCAGTCTCTCCAGGAGGCCAGACAAGCCACTCTTCGCACTGTGTCTCTTCAGCATCTAGGCTTTATCATAAACTACGCAAAGTCCACTTTGCTCCCCTCACAGAACCTAGAGTTTATAGCGGCAAGATTAGACACCCTGCAGGCAAGAGCTTACTTGCCCGAGGACAGGGCCCACAGACTGATGGACTTGGCCAACCAGCTCCAAAGCACTTCTCAGATCTCCACCAGGCACTTCCTGCGGCTCCTGGGCCACATGGCATCCACGGTACATGTGACTCCAAATGCCCGTCTGCATATGTGGGCTCCTCAGTGGTGCCTCAGAGCTCAGTGGGCGTAGGCCACAGGCGACCTCCGAGACAGAGTAAAGGTGTCCAAACCACTTTTGGACTCCTTACAGTGGTGGCTACATCTCCCAAACCTTCTCAGGGGGGTACCTTTTCAGGCTCCAGCACACACAAGGGTGCTGACGACCGATGCTTCCTTAAAGGGCTGGGGTGCACATTGCCAGGGCACGTGCACTCAAGGCCTCTGGTCTCCTCGGGAGGCCACACAGCAAATCAATCTTTTGGAGCTGCGAGCAATCCGCTTAGCTCTACAGACTTTTTCTCATGCCCTCATAAGAACATAAGATATGCCATACTGGGTCAGACCAAGGTCCATCAAGCCCAGTATCCTGTTTCCAACAGTGGCCAATCTAGGTCATAAGTACCTAGCAGTATCCCCAAAAGACACAGGTTCCACAATGCTTGTATTGGGTCAAGCATTGATATCCTGGGTCCCTTTTGGTTTATGGACATTTCCTCCAGGAACTTGTCCAAACCTTTTTTAAATCCAGCTACACTAGATGCCTTTACTACATCCTCCGGTAACAAATTCCAGAGTTTGATTACACATTGAGTGAAAAAATATTTTCTCTTATTTGTCTTAGATAGTTTACCCTGTAGCTTCATTACATGTCCCCTAGTCTTTCTATATTCTGATAGCATAAACAATTGATCTACGTTTACCCGTTCCACTCCATTCATTAATTTATAGACCTCTATCATATCTCCCCTCAGCCGTCTCTTTTTCAGGTTGAAGAGCCCTAACCTTTGTAGCCTCTCTTCATAGGAGTAGCCTTCCATCCCCTTTACCATTTTGGTGGCTCTTCTCTGTACCTTTTCTAATAACACTATATCCTTTTTAAGATATGGCGACCAGAATTGCACACAATATTCAAGGTGCGGTCGTACCATGGAACGATACAAAGGCATTATAATATCCTTAGTTTTATTTCCCTCTCTCACCAGTCTTTCTTAGTTCAGACAGACAATCAGGTGGCAATGTTCTATGTGAACAAACAAGGGGGCACGGGCTCCAGGCTCCTATGTCAAGAGGCGCTGGCCCTTTGCTCCTTTGTAGTAAAACAGGGCATGTTTCTCAAAGCAGTTTATCTACCTGGTCAGGAGAATTCCCTAGCAGACAAGCTAAGCAGGATTCTTCAGCCTCACGAATGGCAGTTGAATGCATGGGCGGTCCAGCAGTTCTTCCTCCGCTGGGGACTTCTATCCATCGATCTCTGCCAGTCCACTGAATGGTCATCTGCCCAGGTTTTTCTCCAGACAGACGCATCCCCTCAGAATGGCAGCAGATGCTTTTCTGATCTCTTGGTCTGCGGGCCTCCTGTATGCGTTTCCTCCCACGCCCCTGGTGGCCCGAACTCTGTTCAGGATTCTCCGGTACAAGGCCTCAGTGATTCTGGTAGCCCCCAGATGGCCGAGGCAACCGTGGTTTCCACTTCTACTGCAGTTGGCGGTGGAATCTCCTTTCCCTCTGGGGTTGCAACACGATCTCCTGTCTCAAGATCAGGGTTCCTTTCTGCACCCCAATCTCAGATCCCTCAATTTGATGGCCTGGCTGCTGAAAGGATAGTGCTAGCTCCCTTGCTTCTACCTGAGGAGGTGGTTTTGGCCTCTAGGAGGCAGTCCACCAGAAAGTCCTATGCCCTCAAATGGCGTAGGTTTACGGTGCCGTGTGCCAGTAGTACTGCAGTATCTACTTCACCTGTCAGATCTAGGCCTTAAGTCTAACTCTGTTCGGGTCCACCTCAGTGCTCTTTCAGCGCACCACTCCCCGGTGGAGGGACAGTCTGTCGGTTCATCCCTTGGTGTCCCGATTTCTCAGAGGTCTGCTTCTTCTCAAGCCTCCAGTTTGTCCACCGGCGACTGAGTGGGATTTGAATGTGGTCTTGCAGCAACTTACTCGCCCACCGTTTGAGCCGATGGCTACTTGCCATTTGCGCTTCCTTTCTTGGAAAGCACTCTTCCTGGTAGCTCTTACCTCGGCCAGACGTGTGAGTGACCTACAAGCTCTGGTTTCTGATAGACCATACACACGGTTCTATAGGAACAGAGTGGTCCTACGGACCCATCCAAAGTTCCTTCCAAAAGTGGTCTCCTCTTTCCACCTCAACCAGGAGGTGGTTCTTCCGACCTTCTTTCCCAGGCCGCATACCAGCCGGGCTGAAACAGTCTTGCATACCCTGGACTGTAAGAGGGCATTGTCTTTTTACATAGAACGTACACGGGGACATCGAAGGGCTACTCAGCTCTTCGTCTCCTTTGACACTAATAAGATGGGGTTACCTGTCTCCAAGCATACATTGTCCACTTGGGTAGCAGATTCTATCGCCTGGGCGTATAAGGCAGCCGACCTCCCCTTGCAGGGTCGAGTCAGGGCCCACCGTGTCAGGGCAAAAGCCACGTCAGTAGCTCATCTCCACTCTGTTCCGTTGGCAGGCATCTGCCGGGCCGCAACTTGGTCTTCAAGCCAGACTTTTGCAGCCCATTACTGCCTGGAGAGAGAGTCCCGAAGGGACAGTGCTTTCGGACAGGCGGTACTCTGTAATCTCTTTGAGGTTTAGGCAACTCCTACCCTCCGGCCCTTGTGTTGTGCTACCGTATGGGGGCGTTCTCAGAGGATATTCTTATCATGAATGCTGAGGCTCTTGAGAGGGAGCCATTTTTTCAGCTTAGGGTTCCTGGTAGCCTAGAGCTGGGGAGTCCCATATGTGAGGACTGACTTCCTGCTTGGTCCTGGAGAAAGAGTAGTTACTCAACCTGTAACAGGTGTTCTCCAGGAACAGCAGGAATCAGTCCTCATGACCCTCCCTCCTCCCCTGGAGTTGCAGTCATATACTTCATTTTGATTTTTGCTGTCTTTTAGCAATGTCATCAGACTGAGCAAGATGGCACCCTTGGGTGGGAAGGGGACCATGCATGTGCGCTGCATTCCCAAAGGCTTTCTTTGAAAGCTGGAGAAATGCTCCGCACGAGGGCTCCGTCGGCGCCAACGTCACCCTTATGTGAGGACTGATTCCTGCTGCTCCTGGAGAACACCAGTTACAGGTGAGTAACTACTCTTTGGTGCCCCTGTATAGGTCGTTGGTGAGGCCTTACTTGGAGTATTGTGTTCAGTTCTGAAGACCATACCCTGCAAAGAATGTTAAAACATTTGAAATGGTTCAAAGGAAGGCAACCAAAATGATATGGCGCCTGTGTCAAAAGGCATATGAGAAAAGACTTGAAGACGTAAATATGTATACTCTAGAGGAGCGGAGGGTCGAGGGGTGGGGGGAGATATGATGCAGATATTTAAATACTTAAAGGGTGTTGGTGAACAAACAAACATTTTTCAAAGACTGGTAAGGTGTAGAACGGAAGGCCATGAAATTGAAGCTGCATAAGGTAAACTTAAAAGCATCATCAGGAAATACTTTTTCATGGCAAGGGGTGTTGGATGCCCAGAATGTCCTCCCGAAAGGTGGTGGGAGAAAAAACTGTGACAGAATTCAAAAAGGGATGGGACAGGTACAGAGGATCACTATATCACGAGAGGATGGAATCATAGCAAATGTATATATCTTCATAAACAGAGAGGGGTAATCTACCTAGAGTGACAGGTGCAACTTTAAGCAAAGGCATAGAGGGGAATTTATTTATTTACATTCTCTTATATACCGCGCTATTCTGCATCAGTGCGGTTTACATTGAACAAACTGAAATTACATTGAACAGGGCAATCTCCAGGAACAAGCAGGAATGAGTCTTCACATATGGGTATCGTCGGTACCGACGGAGCCTGCGCGGGAACGCTCCCCAGCGTCCAGTAAGAAAGCTTTTGGGAGCATCCCACAGTGCCTGCGCGCTGCCTTCCCGCCTTTCCCAACTGCCTCTCTCCAGTTCTTCTTTTCCGCGGAGCCAGCAGGTCGTGTTCCTGTCACCGCAGAAGAAGTTCTTTATTTTTTTCTTTATTTTTCTGTGTCGCATCTGCCTTCTTCGACGTCAGACCGGTACTGCCGGTCTTTTCTTTTCTTTCTTTAAAAAAAAAAAAAAAACCTTTTCTTTCTTCAACTGTGCATTTTCAGTTTGGGTCTTAGGCCTGAACATTTTTCTCCTCATGGAGAAACCCGCTTCCGGGTTCAAAAAGTGCACAAAATGTGGCGGTACTATTTCTGTCACCGACACCCATGATTGGTGTCTAAAATGTTTGGGTCCTGACCATCCCATCACGTATTGTGTGTCCTGTACCATGATGTCTAAAAGCAGCCAAGCTCAGTACCCTGTTTCCCTCTGTTGCAGCCTCGGTGGCATCGACGTCTTCCAGGGCTGCTTCTTCCTCCCATGGATCTCAGGTAACCAAACATAAATCTAGCCGGTCCTCGAAGGGCAAATCTCCCTCTAAGCATCGAGATGCTTCCGGGCTTGTCCTCGAGGATTCCGCACCGGCAAAATTACCCCGGCGGGAAGTTCCGGCTTCCAAAGCATTGTCTATGGGGTCACAGGTTGACATTGATGGCTCGGCCTCGACCGATCACCTGTTGCCGTGTTCTGGGGTCCTGGTGGCCTCCACTGGTACCGACATTCAGACTCTGGTGGCGTCGATGGATCAGAAGATTCTGTCCGTGCAACGCACCCTAACGGCGTTTATGTAGGCTTCGACGCCTCCGGTACCGCAACAATCTCCGTTGCCGGTACCGACTCCGGCACCGGCATTGTTCCTGGTGCCGGTACCGATTGCATCGATATCAGCTTCAGTGTCGACTGCAACGTTACCCTGTCCTATGATGCCCATCGGTACCGAACCGGTACCGCTTACTCCCGATGTCGATCCCACTCGGTATGTGTATCGGGCTTTACAGGAGCATCCAGACAGGCGATACTTCGATTCCTCAGAAGACTCTGATGAGTCGGAGGCTTCTGTCGAGGCACAGGTACTTCTTCCTCAGGAGTCTGCTTCTTCAAAAAGAAGAATGTCTCCTCCAGAAGACTTGTCTTTTCAAGACTTCATTAGGGAAGTTGCTAGGGGCCTCTCCATTACAGTGGCCCCTGAGTCAGAGCCTAGAGCCAAGCAATTAGATATTTTGCAATATCCTAAGGCTCCTAAAGAAGCAGCTACCTTACCTATTCATGAGATTCTCTATGATCTCATGTTGAGCATGTGGGAGACTCCTCTTACCACCTCTCCTCATTCTCGTAGGTTAGACACCATGTACCGTGTCCCTCCTTGTCCTGGCTTTCATAAGTCTCAGCTTCCTCACCACTCTATTGTGGTAGAGTCTGCCATGAGGAAAATAAAGAGTGCAGAGAGAGACTCATCTAATCCTCCAGGACGTGAATGCAGGACCCTTGATGCTTTTGGCCAAAGGGTTTTCCAAGCTAATATGCTTGCTGCCAGAATCAACTCCTATAGTCTCTATCTGCAGACTTCAGAAGATAAAAGGCAGGAATTTCTCACTTGGCTCAAACATGCCCAAGATGTTTCCAAATTTTCCAACCGTGCAGCCTTTGACTCTTTTGAGTGTGTAAGCAGAGCCTCGGCTATTGCCATAGGTGCATGCAGAATTGCTTGGTTACAAGCCTCTGATTTGGAACTCTGGGTCCAAGATGAACTGGGAAATCTTCCTTGTACAGGTGAAAACCTTTTTGGCAGGGATTGGCAAGCAAAGGCCACTCAGATGGATGCTGAGAACTCTGCTTTGGATCGACTTTCAAAGTCTACCTCTGCTCCTGTTAAGAAAAGATTGTTCAAAAAGACACCTTTTTCTAAAAAGGGAAGATGATATCCTGCTTATGGTCAGCAGGCATCTTCTGCAGGTCGTTTTGCTGCAAAGCGTCAGCAACCACCTAAACAGGCCAAGTCAAAGGCTGCCAGGCCTCCCACGGCCCAGCAGCCTCAGCCTCCTCAGGGCCTTTGACTTGCAACTAGAGAACTTAGCCTTTCTAGCTCTGGAAGAACCAGAGCCCCTCACCATTCCAGGAAGGTTGGCTTACTTTGCTCCCAGATGGGAGCAAATCACAGCAGAGCAATGGACCCTCTCCATTATAAGGGAAGGGTACAAGCTTCATTTCTTAAACCTTCCTCTCCACACCATGGTGAAACAGTTCCATTCTCCAACATCTCTCCTCAACCTTCTGGGTCAGGAGATTGCTACCCTTCTTGCCCAAGGGGCAATAGAAGAAGTACCTCTTCTTCAACAGGGCTCAGGGTTCTACTCCCCTTATTTTCTTATTCCAAAGAAAACAGGGGGCTACAGACCCATATTAGATCTCAGAGAATTGAACAAGTTTCTATTCAAAGAGAAATTCAAGATGATTTCTCTCGGTACTCTGCTGCCATACCTTCAGAGTCAGGACTGGCTTTGTTCTCTAGATATCAAGGATGCGTACACCCATGTCCTCATCCATCCAACACACAGAAGGTTCCTTCGGTTCCTTTTTCAAGGAAAGCACTACCAATACAGGGTGCTTCCTTTCGGTCTGGCCTCTGCACCAAGGGTGTTCACGAAATGCATGGCAGTAGTAGCTGCATTTCTACGCACTCTAGGAATATTCGTTTTCCCATATCTGGACGACTGGCTCATTCGAGCTCCATCCCAGTCAGAGACCCAGACTTGTCTAACCTGCACAATGCGTGTCCTTCAGTATTTGGGACTGGTAATAAATATCCCAAAATCCCATCTCACCACTACTAAGTCTCTGGAGTTTATAGGGGCTTTGCTGGATACCACAACTGCAAGGGCCTATCTTCCTCAGGCCCGTTGCCTACGCTTGGTGCAGTTAGCCTCCCAGATACAGTTAAAGTCCCATTTAACTGCTCGAGAGATGTTACAACTATTAGGCCACATGGCATCCACCGTGCATGTGGTTCCATATGCTCGCCTTCATATGAGGGCAGTTCAATGGACGTTGTCCACCCAATGGACTCAGGCATCAGGTTGCCTGTCAGACAAAATAGCAAACTCCAGTTGCCTATTTTGGTCTCTCCAGTGGTGGAAGTCCCCTCCAAATCTGTTGCTGGGGTCCCCTTTTCAGCAGTCGCTACCCCAAGCAACTCTGACAACAGATGCTTCTCCAATGGGTTGGGGAGCTCATCTGCAGGTTCTCTCCACCCAGGGCATCTGGTCTCCAAAGGAGACTTCTCTGCATATCAATCTCTTGGAACTCAGAGCAATATTCTTAGCTGTCAGAGTGTTCCATTCCCTGCTCAGCTACAGGACAGTCCTCATTCATACGGACAACCAAGTAGCCATGTTCTATGTAAATAAGCAGGGAGGGACTGGCTCTCTGTCGCTTTGCAACAAAGCTTTGCGACTGTGGGCCTTCGCCAGAGAGCATCACATCCATCTTCTGGCAGTATATCTTCCAGGCGTTCAAAACTCTTGGGCGGACAGACTCAGTCGAGTTCTGCTTCCACACAAGTGGTCCCTCCACTTGGACCAGGTAGCCAAGATTTTTCGAATTTGGGGAACCCCGGACATAGACCTCTTTGCAAGTCCGTGGAATGCCAATCTTCCCCGGTTCTGTTCCAGAATTCCGTGTCAGGGAGTTTAGGCCAAGGATGCCTTCCTCCTTCACTGGCGTCAAGACTTCCTTTATGCCTTTCCACCAATTCCCCTAATTCCCAGAACACTATTCAAGCTTCAGAGAGATCGAGGGACCATGATCCTCATAGCACCACATTGGCCACACCAAGTGTAGTACCCTCTACCTCTGCATCTCTCTCAAGTTCCTTCCCTGGACTTGGGCTCTGCACCAGAACTTCTATCCCAGGAAGAAGGAACGTTATGGCACCTAAACCCCCAGTCTCTCCATCTCGGGGCTTGGTTGCTGAGGGCCTAGACCTTCAAGATTTTAATCTCTCTCAGCAAGTCAGATGTTATTCATGCCTCTAGAAAGCCTTCTACTAGACGTTCCTATGCTTTCAAATGAAAAAGATTTACCATTTGGTGTTCAGGGAAGGGTCTAAACCCTCTTGCAATACCTCTGAATTCTCTACTAGAGTATCTCCTGCATCTATCTCATGCAGGTCTGAAAACGAATTCAGCAAGAGTCCATTTGAGTGCTATTGCAGCGTCCCTCAAGCCTCTCAATGGACAACCTATTTCCTCTCATCCTCTTATAGCAAGATTCATGAGAGGCCTTCTTTTAACTAAACCTCCCATTAGACCACCTCCAGTGGCATGGGACTTAAACATGGTTCTTGGCCAGCTTATGAAGCCACCCTTTGAACCTTTAGCCACCACCTCCTTGAAATTTCTTTCTTGGAAAGTTGTTTTTCTCATTGCAGTCACCTCAGCACGCCGCATCAGTGAGTTGCATGCTTTGGTGGCTAATCCACCTTATACAAGGTTCCATCATGATAAGGTAGTCCTCAGGACCAATCCACACTTTATGCCTAAAGTGATCTCGCCTTTTCATCTGAACCAAGAGGTATATTTACCTGTCTTTTTTCCAGGACCTCATGCATCAAGTGCAGAGAGTAATCTTCATACCTTGGATTGTAAGAGAGCTCTCGTTTTTTACTTACAAAGAACACAGCAACATAGAAAGTCTTCTCAACTCTTTGTTGCTTTTGATCCTTCTCATTTAGGACTTCCAGTCTCTAAGAGAACACTGTCCAACTGGATTGCTCAGTGTATTTCTTTTGCCTCCCAGAGTAGGAGCATTTCTCTGGAGGGCCATGTCACAGCTCACAATGTGAGAGCCATGGCAGCCTCAGTGGCTCATCTGAACTCTGTGTCCATCGACCAAATCTGTCGAGCAGCCACCTGGGCCTCGGTTCATACCTTCACAGCCCATTATTGTTTGGACAAGGACTCCCGCCGGGCTCTCTCGTTTGGTCAGGCTGTTCTCAAACACCTGTTCCATTCCTAATCAACTCCTACCCACCTACCCTGGTCGGATGCCAGAGATCCATGGGAGGAGGTAGAGTCCTTTTCAAGGACACACAACCTGGGGTTTCTCCCTGGCATCTACAGCTAGGGAGTCCCCATATGTGAAGACTCGTTCCTGGAGATAGCACAGTTACCTGTAACTGGTGATCTCTGGGAACAGCAGGAATAAGTCTTCACAACCCACCCACCTCCCCTAGGAGTTGTATCTCTCTATCTATCTTTCCTTTCCTCTTTCTCTCTTTGTCTCAGCTTTAAAACTCGAACTGGAGAGAGGTGGTTGGGAAAGGCGGGAAGGCAGCGCGCAGGTGCTGTGGGATGCTCCCAAAAGCTTTCTTACTGGACGCTGGGGAGCGTTCCCACGCAGGCTCCGTCGGTACCGACGATACCCATATGTGAAGACTTATTCCTGCTGTTCCCAGAGATCACCTGTTACAGGTAAGTAACTGTGCTTTAGAGGGGGATGGGTATTCGGAGTTCATCGGCAGGTTATCGCCTGCTTGAATCATCTGAGGTGATGTGTCAAAGTTCAACTCAGACGACCCTTTTGTTTTTTTAGGGCAGCATGACAAACAGATATGCAAGATATAGTGCTACTAACACAGACTCTCTGTGTACATCTGTCTGGCTTGTTCTCCTTGTTTAACTCAAAATTTTGCTTGCAGCTTATTTGCATGCTGTTTGCTTACTGCATCGGTGAGCAAAACCTCTACATTAAGCTTGCATTAGGAAATCCTGCGTTAGAGCATTAGTTTGGAGCTCTAGTGAGACCAGAATGCCTAGTGGTCACAGCAACCATCTCAGACAACAGGGTCTATTCGTCATTCCATACCTGCATGACTGTCTACATTGGCCACAACATCCCAGGATACTCAAACAGCTCTAGATCACTAATGCAGATAATTGGCATATGGTATCTCATCAACATAGGAAAATCTGCCCTCACTCCATGCAGAACATCCTTTTCATAGGAGCTCAGCTAGAAAGAAAGGCAAGGCATTTCTCCTGGAAGACTATGCACCATCTATGCACTGTCACAGCGCCCCTCAGTTCCCACATACTCATAATCCTCAGGCATATAGTGGCATTTATGAGACAATTCATGAGACTGCTATCGTGACATCTAAACTACCAACGGAATCAGCACAGCCAGCATCTGTTGACGAAAATTACTATTTTACCATATGTTTCTCTCTCACTAAAGTGGTGGCAGTAATCCCAGAATCTTCAAGTGGGATTGCCCTTTTTGGAAACCACAGCATCGCTTCATCCTTATCACGGATGCCTCCACTTTAAGCTAGAATTCACACCTTCAGCACACGTGGACTGTAGTCAGACCAAGAGAAATTACTCTACATCCCCTTACTAGAGATACAAGCCATTCTTTAGGCACTTTGAGCTTTCCATCTTTGGGTAACAGGTCACACAGTTTTCATTTGAAACAACTATGAGTTGGAGATATTTTATATCAACAAGCAAGGGACTCGGGCTCCTTCAGCATGTGCAGAGAGGTTCTCAGGATATGGCACCTAGCGATTTCACTCATTGACCCTTAAATCTACATATCTCCCAAGCAATTTTAAACAGTTAACAGACAAACATAGCTGCAGAGTTGATCCCCATAAGTAGCCTTTGACAGGGCAACAGTCAAGGCCATATTTGCCAGCTGAAGTCCCCTCTCTATCAACTTTTTTGCTATATAGCATAATACAAAATACCAGCTCTTCTGTACAAAGTCATTCAGAGCAAAAATAATCCTTGTGACATATTACTGACCATGACAGATGTTGTTTCTGTGACTACTCATCATATCAGTCCATCTTTCTACTCATGCAGCTCTCCTTACTGACTTAATAAGGGAGTCAACTCCTCCATCCCAATATCAGTTCCTTGCCCCTAACAGCCTGGATATTGAGAGGAAGATAGTCAGTCTCCCAAGTTTTCGGTATCACAAGAGGTTCAGGAGATAATCCTGACATCAAAGAAATATGCCACCAGGAAGTCATATCTTCTTAAGTGGATCCGATTTACACATTGGTGTATAGTCAACAACCAGGATCCCTTCCGATGTCCAATACTGTCACCTCTATCCTGCCTTTTCCACTTTGTGCAGTGAGCACACATCTGGCAGCATTTTCAGCTTATCATGAACAGGGGGATGGAAGACTGGCATATATCCGCTCCCTAGTCTCCAGTCTAAGGAGTTGGGAGTGAAGGAGTAGCCCAATGGTTAGAGCAGCGGGCTGAGAACCAGGGAAGCCAGGTTCAAATCCTACTGCTGCTCCTTGTGATTTTGGGCAAGTTGCTTAACGCTTTGTTGTCTCAGATACAAACTTAGATTGGTAAGCCCTCTGGGATAAGGGCCTGAATGAAACTCAACTTGAATGTTTGAGAAAGTCATGTGCTAAATCCAATCAAAATCTACCCCCTCCTTTTGGAACCTCCCCGGATCGAGACTTCAACCATTGTCCTTATGTAGTTTTTGGAAGCCCCTTTCAAACTTTTGGGCCTTGAATATCTCAAATACCAAATCTGGAAGGTGTTCTTAGTAGCTATCTCTTCTACTTGGAAGGTCGGAGAATTTCGAGTTCTAAACCATTACTTGTCATACACACAGTTTTTTCCAAACAGATTTATTCTGCTAATGTACTTCTAACTCACCCCAAGTTCCTCCATAAGATGGTTTCTGAATTCCACCAACCTACCTGCAGTGCAGATACTTGGTCCTGTATTCATTCCTACACCAAACATTACTGTCCAGATTCATCTTTTCACTTTAATAGTTTATTTGGGCAGTTTGTCTTGCAAAATCTCATCATTTAATTGTTCTGGGACTATATTTACCAGCCTCCTGAAGGTTTCCCAGGTTGCCTTTGCCTTCACTATTATTTCTTTTAGGATGATTAACATAAAGTATGTAGACATTTCCCTGCTTGTCAATGGAGAAAACAGAGTTGTGCACCTGTAACAGGGTTCTCCATCGACAAGTAGGGGGATGCAGGCACACTCTATGGTGCTGTCTGCTGACAGCACCAGTACCAGCTCTCCCCTAGCGTCCTTTCCTGCCTCAGCTCTCCTGATTCTCCTCTCTTCAATTTCTTCTCAACCACAGCAGCGATCAGCTGCTGTTCTCCGCTACCTCCGTCGGTTTGCATGAGTTTATTTTCATTCTTTGTTTTCCTTCAGTGTTTAAGTTCTGTGTCCCTCTGAGAGCAAATTTACAGAACAGCTGTCAGTTCACAGCAGTTCCCACTGGCATTACTCTCCGTCACAGTTTCTCCCTCACACCACTAGCATGAGTCCCTCATAGTTTAAAAAACAAAGAGGAGAGGACACAGCCCAGGAACAGGAAATCCTCAGCAGCACCTGTGTTCTTCTTCTATTACCCAGTGCTCAAAAAACAAACAAAAAAAAAACCCAGCAAAAGGGTCTCAGTACTTTACATTTAAACGAACAGTAACCTCATTAAGGCGCAATATCATCTTTATTAATTCACTGTTAGTACATGGTGGCTCTTGCTTCAGCAACGACCCCAGTCCCATTGGGCCCAGACAAGACATGATTGGGAGAGGATGGGGCAGCCATGCGCCTGAAGGCAGACCTCCTGCCAGCTTCAAATAAGGTGGTCCAGAGCCTTAAGCAGCAAGCCAGAGACCCCATCTAGCTTAGCCTCTATAAGACACACTTAGTGGCCGGAACCTTACGGTAAGTGGCAAACGTAAGTCTAAATCTAAGCATGGCCATACGGATGATGTTGGTTCCACACAGCATGCCCAGGACCAGCGGCCTCACAAATGCTGGTCTGAGGGAGACTCCTCGGAAGCATCCTCCCATAAGCTCAAGAGAGTGAAACACCACCTGGACCCCATGCTGACCCTATCTCCTTCTACTCCTCAGCTGGGAGGTAAGATATCTCCCACTGACCCCTTATTACAGTTGTTTGTTTATTTAAAACTTTATATACCGCCCATAAACAATAGCATCTGGGCGGTTTACAAACAAGATTAAAATAAGGCTATGAAAAAAGGAAAAGAAAGGAACACCATAAAGTCAGTAAAAAGGGACAGAAAATAGCATAAGATTAGTGGAGAAAAAAGGCAAAGAGTACAAAAATAATAAAAGGGGTAGTAGACAGATGGACAAGCAATGTACGTTGACGTGGGAAGGTAAACGAGGGGGTAAAGAGGGAGGGGGCAGGAGAGTGGGGAAACTGTATCTTAGGAGGAGCAGAAGGGTTGGGGAACTGCATCTTAGCGAGGGGGAGGGAGGTCAAGGCTGAGCAGAAAAGATGAGTTTTTATCTTTGCTTTAAAAGCATTAAAGGAGAGTTCTAAATGGAGTGCAGGGGGAGAGAGTTCCAGAGCCTAAGACCTAGGAAATAGAATGCTGAGGACTGGGTGGATTCCAGGTGGGCCTGGGAAGGAGAGGGAAGGGACATGTGGTTGATGTGAATAGAGCGGAGGGAATGGTGGGGGTGTGAAGATGAACCTGGTCAGCGAGGTAAAGAGGGGTACCTGAATGAATTGTCCTGTGAACAAAAATAAGAAATTTGAACTGAACCCGAAAAACAATAGGAAGCCAGTGTAGGTGTATTAGGAGGGGGGTGATGTGATCAAAGCGTGAAGAACCGCTGTGTTTTGAACACGTTGAAGATGATATTTGAGACTTGGGGAGACCATCTAGACAGACATTACAATAATCAAGACGGGTCATAACAAGGGAAAGGAGCAGGGTAGTCATGGCTGAAGGAGTGAGAAAGGGACGGACAGCGCGCAATTGTTTCAGAGTAAAGAAAGAACGTTTAACAACTGAGGAAATATGGTCCTTGAAAGAAAGGTATGAATCGAGAATTACACCTAAATACCGTAAGGAAGAGACAATGGGGATAGTTGAAGAGGAGAGCAGAGGGACGAGGGGAGGGAGGGGACTACCAAAAGTGAACCAAATTGCAGACGTTTTAGAGAGGTTAATATGGAGAAAGTTTGAGGAGAGCCAAGAAGCGACAGAAGAAAGACAGGCATTGAAAGGAGTGATACCAGGAACAGAAGAATCAGTGTGGTAAAGAAGGAAAATGTCATCTGCATAGTAATAAGCGGAAACACCGTGTTGCTGAGCCAAAAGAGCAAGAGGAGTTAGGAAGACATTGAAAAGAAGGGAAGCAAGAACAGAACCCTGGGGGACACCACAGGAAAGGGGAGTGGGAGGGGAGAAAACAGATCCAGACAGAACTGAAAAAGAACGACAGGAAAGGAAAGAACGAAACCATTGAAGAACCAGGCCGGAGAGGCCGGCATCCTGAAGACGACTGAGAAGAGTGTGATGGTCAACCAGGTCGAAAGCCGCGGAAAGGTCAAGGGAAACAGCAAGAGAAAGAAAACTGTCTCATTTTGTACAGGATAACGCAGCCCTACTTGGTGCTGCTCCTCCTGCTGATAGACCACCATCCTCAGAGGCGAGGTCCTCTCGTTCCAGTCTCCACCTGTCTTGCCTCAGGAGCACCCTTCCCTTCTGGACTGGGGGGTCCTCAGAACCTGTGGAACAGAGTGCCTACTCGGCCAGTCCCCGTTACTCCCACTAGTGGACTTCAGAACCCTCCCTCTTGGGAGATGTTGAGGCAACATCCTCCTCAGACCACCGAGTGGGAGAGGAGCTCCCTGAAAATTTCTCCTACCCAAAGTTTCTCCAGAAGGTCTTCACAGCGTTGGCTCTTAGTAACACTCAGACCCCTACCAACAAGAAGGATTTCCATCTACCAACAAGAAGGATTTCCAATCTATTCTAAGGGCTTGTAGCACACCTAAGGAGGTCCTGGTGATACCAGTTCCCCAGGTCCTGCAAGACCACCTTTTGTCAGTCTGGAGGACGCCGGAGACTGCACACTCCACAGCTCGTCGTGTCGACCTTAAGTACAAGGTTCTGCCTGAACTGGGGTTCTAGCATCAGCAACTTCTCCATTAGTCCATAATCTCTGAAGCAGTGCTTAAAAAAGATTTTCAAGTCTCAGGTCCAAACTCTGCCAGGGAAAGACCGGTGAGTGAGATTTTTCAGAGTGGAGTGCTAGTTATAAAAATCCTAATGCACCAACTTAAGATCTGCAATATCATTATGACCTCCTCCCAGCTTCTGGACCCTGCTGCCATTCTAGGCACATTCCCTTCAGGACAATTTACAGGAATCCCTTTATCATATCATTGGGGCTATCTTTGATGCATGACCTCTTGGTGGATGCTCTTTGCCAAGTAGATAGCATTTCAGTTCTAAGGTGCAGGAAACTGTCTCTGAGGTCAAGGACCATTCTTCTACAATGCAGGAACTCAAAACTCAACCACAAGCAGCGGCCCAGAAGTCTTGTCGCCTGCAATATCCACAATACTGGAGAGTATACCATCACCAATATTTCCAACGGTTTTACCCTCGTTTCTGTTTTCAGCCTTCTTCTAGGCCTCCACCACACTGTCAGAATGCCCCAGGCAAAGAGGAAACAGCCTGTGACTGCCTTGGCGCAACTGTCCAAGTCAACCCCCAGTTTTTGACTATCTACCAGTAGAAGGCTGCGTTCCGTATTTACGAGAGGCCTGGCAGTCCATCACCACATCGCTAGGTCCTCAGCATCATCACATCAGGTTACAAACTCACTTTCACAGTCACTCCTCAGGGATTACCTTTGTCAAGCAGAATTCCTTCTCTTCACCTGCCCATCCTGGCAGACGAGATTGCACAGTTGTGGAGCATGGTTGCAATCAAGTCTGTATCAGAACAAGAATGTGACCAGGGCTTCTACTCCTGCTTCTTCCTTACTCCCAAAAAGACAGGGGGCCTTCATCCAATTCTTGACCTTCGGGAACTCAATCTCTACATCAAGAAAGAAAAGTTCAAGATGGCCTCTCTAGCCACTATTCTCTCCACTTCTGAGGCAGACCAACTGGCTTGCCCCTCATAATCTCAAGGACACCTATATCCATATTCCCATCCACCCTCCCCTTTGGGGAGATACCTTCAGTTTTGCTTCAGACGGAGCACTACCACTACAAAGTTCTACCTTTCAGCTTCTCATTGACCCCAAGAGTATTATATTATTAAGTGCCTGGTGGTAGCCGCAGCATACCTGCTCAGTCAAGGTCTGTGAGTTTATCCTTATCTCGACGACTGGCTCAGGCTCGACAAGACCTCAACCCAGGCGTCCGTCCAAACTACATCCTTACTCCTGCAACAACTCTGCTTCATCATCAACGTCCAGAAGTCTGAGTATGAACCTCAAGTTCTCCCACATAATAGAATAGCTATGCTCCAGCAGCTCCATACCCAGCTACTCAGACTCTGAGGTACTTCAGCTTGTAACATTCTGCGCCTCTTAGATCACATGGTAGCCTCTGTGCACATAGTCCTGTTGGCACATATTTACATGCACCCATTCCAGTGGCATCTCGAGCTCAACTGGAATCAGCATCCTCAATCCCTTCAACATTGGGTCTCTCTCTCTCTCTGACCCCAACGTCCAGATGTTATGTTGGTGTCTTCGTTGGTGGACACTTTCATCTGGCCTCACCAAAGGGCGGCCCTTCCTGGAACAGCCGGTTTAGCTCACTTTAACTACAGACGTTTCCCATGTGGGCTGGTGAGCCCATCTCTTGCATCTTATGACTCAAGGATATTGGACCTGCAAAGAGGTCTCTGCATATCAATCTGCCAGAGATGCATGCAGTTTATTATGCCCTGCATGCGTTCCAACATTGGGTTCACAACAAATGGCTCCTGGTGTAGACCATCAATCAAGTCTTCTCCTGTACAGCTGCCACACAATGGAATAGACTACCAGACGCACTGAGAGCAAACAACGACCTAAAGGATTTCAGGAAAAAACTAAAAACATACCTATTCCAGGAATACAACAGCATAACATAAATAAAAGCAAAAAGAATCAAACCCCGCAGCACAACACAAGAGTACTAAGAACTTACTTCTGTATAAACTATAACTGTAAATAGTTCACGCTGTATAAATGCAACTGTAAATAATCCAAACTGTATAAATTCAAATTCACGAAATGCAGGTGTAAATATTTGATTCTCGATCTATGTAACAAATGTTTGCTGTGCGGCGTGTAATGTAATGTAAACTGCTACTGATCGCTGGAAGAAGCGGTATACAAATGCAACCAAATAAATAAAATAAATAAATAAAGTCACAATATTCTAAATCAATAAACTTGGTAACTCTGGTTCCCTCCATCTCTGCCACAAAGCCGCCCACCTATGGCATACTTGGATTTCTGCTTCCCGAGTGCATGACACTGCACTTCTTCACATTAAATCTTAACTGCCAAGCATTAGACCATTCTTCCAGCTTTTCTAGATATTTCCTCATGTTCTCAACTCCCTCAGGGGAGTCCACTGTGTTGCAAATTTTGGTTTCATCTGCAAAAAGACAGACTTTTCCATTCAGCCCTTTGGCAATATCACTCACGAATATATTGAACAGTACCGGTCACAGGACCGAAGCCTGGGGCACATTGCTAATTACCTTCCTTACATCCGAGTGAGTTCCGTTTACCGTCACCTTCTGTCGTCTGTCAGTCAACCAATTTCTGATCTAGTTCACCATCTTGGGGCCCATCCCCAAGTTGTTGAGTTCATTGATAAGCTTCCTATGAGGAACAGTATCAAAGGCTTTGCTGAAATCTAGGTAGATCACGTCCATCGCATTCCCTTGATCTAGTTCTCTGGTCACCCAGTCAAAGAACTCAATCAGATTTGTTTGGCAAGATCATCCTTTGGTAAAACTATGCTGCCTTGGATCATGCAACCTGTTGGTTTTGAGGAAGTCCACTATTCGCTCTTTCAGGAGCGCCTCCAATACTTTGCCCACCACCGAGGTAAGGCTTACCGGCTTGTAGTTTGACACTTCTTCTCTATTACCTCTTTTGTGGAGAGGTACCACATCAGCCCTTCTCCAGTCCCGTGGAACTTCTCCCGTCTCCAAAGATCTATTAAAAACATCCTTTAAAGGCCCTGCAAGAACCTCTCTGAGCTCTTTCAGTATCCTGGTGTGTATCCCATCTGGTCCCATAGACCTGTCCACTTTCAGTTTTGCAAGCTGTTCTAACACATCACCTTTTGTGAATGGTGTGATATCTACTGCATTCTCATTTGTATATTTGTCACTCACCAGGTGGTCCTTCTCCAGGATTTTCTCTAGTGAAAACAGAGCAGAAGTATTCATTTAGCATTGTTGCTTTTTCAATGTCACTTTCCACAAATCCGTTTCCAGAACTTTTGAGTCCTGTAATTCCACCTCTGATCTTTCTCTTCTCCCGAATATACCTGAAAAACGTTTTATCGCCACACTTCCCATCTTTAGCCATCTTTTCTTCTGCTTTTGATTTTGCTATCCTTATTTCTCTTTTTGTCTCTTTTAGTTTGATCTTGTATTCTTTTCTGTGTTCCTCTGTTTGCGAGCTTCTGAATTTTGTGAAAGCTGTGTTTTTTTGCCTTTATTTGTGCAGCCATTTCTTTGGGGAGCCAAATAGGTTTCCTTTTCCTCTTGTTTTTATTTACTTTCCTTACGTAGGTATCTGTTGCATCTTATCTCCAGGAACAAGCAGGAATGAGTCTTCACATATGGGTATCGTCGGTACCGACGGAGCCTGCGTGGGAACGCTCCCCAGCGTCCAAAAGGAAAGCTTTTGGGAGCATCCCACAGCGCCTGTGCGCTGCCTTCCCGCCTTTCCTAACCGCCTCTCTCCAGTTCTTCTTTTCCGCGGAGCCAGCAGGTCGTGTTCCTGTCACCGCTGAAGAATTTCTTTATTTTATTTTATTTCTTTGGTCGCGCGTCTGCCTTCTCGACGCTGGACCGGTACCGCCGGTCTTTTCTTTCTTTATTCTAAAAAAAAAAAACCTACTATTTTTTCTCACTTCAGTGCATTTTCTTCTTGGCCTTAGGCCTAGGACATTTTTCCTCATGGAAAAGTCCGCCTCTGGGTTCAAAAAATGCACGAAGTGCAGCGGCACTATTTCTGTCACTGACACCCATGAATGGTGTCTAAAATGTTTAGGTCCTGACCACTCCATTGCGGATTGTGAGTCCTGCTCCACAATGTCTAAAAGAGGTCTACAGAATCGAGCAGCTAAGCTCAGTACCCTGTTCCCCTCGGATGCAGCTTCCGTTGCATCGACGTCTTCCAGGGCTGCTTCTTCCTCACATGAATCTCATGTAACCGAACTTAAATCCAGCCGGTCCTCGAAGGGTAGATCTCCCTCTAAGTATCGAGATGCCTCCGGCTTGCCCTCGAGGAATCCACACCGGCAAAATTACCCCGGCGGGAGGCTCCGGCTTCCAAAGCTTTATCTATGGGGTCACAGGTTGACATCGATGGCTCGGCCTCGACCGATCACCTGTTGCCATGTTCTGGGGTACCGGTGGTTCCCACTGGTACCGACATCCAGACATTGGTTGCGTCAGTGGATCAGAATATCCTGACCATGCAGCGTGCCATCACGGCATTCATACAAGCTGCGACGCCTTCAGTACCGCAACAAACTCCGTTGCCGGTACCGACTCCGGCACCGGTACCGACATCGGTTCCGGTGCTGGTACCGATTGCATCGACATCCGCTTCGGTGTCGACTGCAGCGGTACACTGTTCTGTGATGCCCATCGGTACCGAACCGGTACCGATCACTCCCGATGTCGATACCACCCGGTACGCGTATCGGGCTGTGCAGGAGCATCCAGACAGGCGATACTTCGATTCCTCTGAAGACTCTGATGAATCAGAAGTCTCTGTTGAAGCATCGGTGATTCATCCTCAGGAGCCCTCTTCTCCAAAAAGGAGAATGTCTCCCCCAGAAGACTTGTCTTTTCAAGACTTCATTAGGGAAGTGGCCAGGGGCCTTTCCATCTCAGTGGCCCCTGAGACAGAGCCTAGAGCCAAAAATTAGATATTTTACAATATCCTAAGGCTCCTAAAGAGGCAGCCACTTTACCAATACATGAGATTCTTTATGATCACATGTTGGGCATATGGGAAACTCCTCTCACCACTTCCCCTCATTCTCGCAGGTTGGACACCATGTATCGTGTTCCTCCTTGTCCTGGCTTTCATAAGACTCAGCTTCCCCACCACTCCATTGTGGTGGAGTCTGCTATGAAGAAGATAAAGAGTACAAAAAGGCACTCTTCTGCTCCTCCAGGAAGAGAATGCAGAACCTTAGATGCTTTTGGCAGGAGAATTTTCCAGGCCAGTATGCTTGTTGCCAGAATCAACTCCTATAGTCTCTATATGGGGATGTTTCTAAAAGAAGTTACAGATCACCTGCAGACTTTATCTCCTTTTATTTCAGAAGATAAAAGGGAAGAGTTCCTCACCTGGCTCAAACATGCCCAGGATATTTCCAAGTTTTCCAACCGTGCAGCCTTTGACTCTTTTGAAGGTGCCAGCAGAGCCTCGGCCATTGCCATAGGTGCACGCAGAGTTGCTTGGTTACAAGCTTCTGATTTGGAACCTTGGGTCCAAGATGGACTAGGAAACCTTCCTTGTACAGGTGAAAACCTTTTTGGCAAATATTGGCAAGCAAAGGCCACCCAAATGGATGCTGAAAATTCTGCTTTAGATAGACTTTCAAAGTCTACTTCTGCTCCCTTTAAGAAAAGGTTGTTCAAAAAGGGATTTTTTCCCAAAAAAGGGAAATATTATTCTGCTTATGGTCAGCAGTCATCTACTGCAGGTCGTTTTGCTACAAAGAGACAGCAACAACCGAAACAGGCCAAGCCTAAGGCTGCTAGGACTGCTACGGCCCAACAGCCTCAGTCTCCTCAGGGCCTTTGACTTGCAACTAGAGAGCTTAGCCTTTCTGGCTCTAGAACATCCAGAGACTCTCACCATTCCAGGAAGGTTGGCTTACTTTGCTCCCAGATGGGAACAAATCACAGCAGAGCAATGGACCCTCTCCATCATAAGGGAGGGGTACAAGCTTCATTTCTTAAACCTTTCCCCTCACACCATGGTGAGACAGTTCAATTCTCAAACATCTCTCCTCGACCTTCTGGGTCAGGAGATTACTACCCTTCTTGCCCAAGGGGCAATAGAAGAAGTACCCCTTCTTCAACAGGGCTCAGGGTTCTACTCCCCCTACTTTATTATCCCAAAGAAAACAGGGTGCTACAGACCCATATTAGATCTCAGAGAATTGAACAAGTTTCTATGCAAGGAGAAATTCAAGATGATTTCTCTCGGTACTCTCCTTCCATACCTTCAGAGTCAGGATTGGCTTTGCTCTGTAGACCTCAAGGATGCATACACCCATGTCCTCATCCATCCAACACACAGAAGGTTCCTTCGGTTCCTTTATCAAGGGAAGCACTATCAGTACAGAGTGCTTCCTTTTGGTCTGGCCTCTGCACCAAGGGTGTTCACAAAATGCATGGCAGTAGTAGCTGCATTTCTACGCACTCTAGGGATATTCGTATTCCCATATCTGGACGACTGGCTCATCCGAGCTCCATCCCAGTCAGAGGCCCAGACTTCTCTAACCTGCACAAGCCGTATCCGGGACTTGTAATAAACTTTCCAAAATACCATCTCACCCCTACTCAGTCTCTAGAGTTCATAGGGGCCTTGCTGGATACCACAACTGCAAGGGCCTATCTTCCCCAGGCCCGTTGCCTACGCTTGGTGCAGTTATTTATTTATTTAGTAAACACTTGTATACTGCTGCTTCCTACGATCAGCAGCGGTTTACTTTACAGAATCATAATGTATTGTACAGTACATTGAGATTTTCAGTTTTACATTTTGATTAGTCAATGATTACGTAACACGAGATAAGCATTTGGATACGATACACATTTGATTATAGCACACAGATCAGGGTATACATTTGATTTCAATAGATTGGGGGGGCCCCATATATACAATTTGTACAGAATTAATTGCCAAGGTGTACAGGCTATACATGACTATATGCTATTAGATTATATGCTGCCGTGTGCGGCAGAGGAGATCTGGTTGAGGTAGGGTATTGCAGTTAGGTCAAGTTGTAGTGGGTTTGAAACAGATAGGTTTTAAGTTTTCGTCTAAATTCGCTCAGGTTGTTTGTGCGCCTTAATTCATGCGGTAGCTGGTTCCATTGGATTGGCGCTGAGTATGTGAACGCCCTATTGCTTGTTTCGGCCTTGACAGATCTTATGCTGGTCGGGATACATAGAGTGTTGAGATTCATAGTTCTCCTGCTCCTGTTGCTAGGTTGAATAGTGATTAGGTTATTGAGGCAGGATGGTGCGATGCCATTGATGAGCTTAAATGTTGTGATGAGTAGTTTGTATGTGATGCGGGCGGCCACTGGGAGCCAGTGCAGATCCATTAGAACTGGGGTTATGTGGTCGGTGACTTTCTTTTCCATGATGACTCTTGCAGCCACGTTCTGAGCCATTTGCAGGATGCTTAGTGTGCTCTTTGGAAGCCCTTGTAGAATGGCATTGCTGTAGTCCAGGTGGGGAATGATTAATGCTTGAGCAACAGACCTAAAGTCGGATTTCTCGAGGATATTGCGAAGTGGTTGAAGGATTTTGAGTTTGTAAAAGATGGCTCGGTTAACTGTTCTGAGGTGTTTGTCCATCTTGAGTTTGCTGTCTAGTAGGACTCCTAGATACTTTATTAGAGGCTTCGTATCGTATATGTTTTTGTTTAGTGTGACTGTGGTGGGCGGGATGAAATTGGCTTTCTTGGACATGAACATGACCTCTGTTTTTTTGTGATTTATTGACATGTTGTTTTGCTGAAGCCATAATTGTAGCATGTCAAGGCATTCTTCTAGTGGCCTGAAGTTAGGCTGTGTTATGTCAAGCTGTGTGTATAACATCACGTCGTCGGCATATATGTGGTAATTTATGTTGTATTTCTGGAAAATACTGCATACCGGCTTTATATACAAATTGAACAGTAGGGATGAGAGGGCAGACCCTTGCGGGATCCCTTGGGTTTGGGGGAAAGCATCAGCTCTGTCGTTGTTGAATTGCACTTGTTGCATCCTATTGGATATGTATGAAGCGAACCATTTCAGGGGGGTCCCTGTTATACCTAGCGAGGCCAGACGGTCCAAAAGGGTGTTGTGATGTACTGTATCGAATGCCGCTGAAATATCGATGAATATGAGTATGAACATGGAGTTTTTGTTCTCGAGGCCCCTAAGTAGATTGTCAAGGAGTGCCAGCAGTAGTGTTTCCACTCCGTGATTCTGACGAAATCCATATTGATGTTCATCTAGGGCCTTTCTCTCATCCATGTGGTCTTGTAGTTGGTGCTGAACCGCTTTTTCAATCATTTTTGCTAGGAAAGCTATGCTTGAGATTGGGCGATATGATGTAGGGTCACTTTTGCTGAGCGACTTGTTCTTTAATATGGGTCTTATAATTGATTTCTTGAGATGAGACGGCATGATTCCTTGTTTCAGAGACTGGTTGACAATGTGCGCGATGGGTTTTGCGTTGTCTTTCTTAGTTGCTTTCATCCACGCGGCTGGGCATGGGTCGAGGGGGGAGGTAGTGGTGTTTAAGTTGGTTATGATGTTTAAGATTTGTTGCTCACCTAATTGCTGGAAGGTGTTCCACTCTGTTTCTAGGACTGCTTGAGAGGCAGGGGTGGTTTCTCGAGTGGTGAGAACTGGTGGCATGCCTTGAGTAATGATTGTGGGAAGTTGCGGGTTTAGCTTCTTGGCGTAGTGGTCGGCAAGCGTCTGGGCCTTTATATCGTCTGAAGAGATGGAGTTTTGTGAAGTTTTGGTCAGAGATTTTACGAGCTCAAAAAGTTCCCTGGGTCTGTTGAGAGCTTTGTTGAGTAGATTAGTGTGGTGAGTCTTCTTAGCAAGGTTTACCTCATTCTTGTATCTTGTGAAGAGTGTTAGGTATAGTTGCTTGCATTCTTCGGTTTGCTTTTTTCTCCATTTCCTTTCAAGTTTGCGTAGTTCTCTCTTCATTTTAGATAGCGTGGGAGAGTACCATGGTTCGGTTCCTGTCTTTGTAGCAGCGTTTGTGATCTTCCATGTTGGTCTTGCAGCTGCTTCGATCCCTGAGTTCCATTGGGCTACCAGCTTGTCTAGATCTGTGGTGGTGTACTCAAAATGTGTAGATATAGAAGTTACCAAAGCTTCGCTATTGAATTTTTGGAATTTCCTCTGTTGATGTGGTTTTGGGTTGGCTTGAGGCTTTTCCTTTTGTGGAGGTAGGTGGATTTCAAATTCGACTAGGAAATGGTCGGACCATGGGACTGGGATTACTCGAGGTTTGGTGTATTGTTGGATGTTGTGTGATAAGAATACCATATCGAGGGTGTTACCTTTGTTATGTGTGGGTTCTTGGATGATTTGTGTGTATCCGAGCTGATTCATGGCTTCAGAGAATGCGTCTGCCTGTACAGGGGGAATCGATGGGAGATTTAAGTTAGCCTCACAAATTCAGTTAAAATCCCATTTAACTGCTCGAGAGATGTTGCAACTGTTAGGCCACATGGCATCCACTGTGCATGTGGTTCCTTACGCTCGCCTTCACATGAGGGCAGCTCAGTGGACTCTGTCCACCCATTGGACCCAGGCATCAGGTTGCCTGTCAGACAAAATAGCAACCTCCAGTCGCCTCTTTTGGTCCCTCCACTGGTGGAAGTCCACTCAAAATCTGTTGTTGGGGTCCCCCTTTCAACAGGTGTTACCCCAAGCAACCCTTACAACAGATGCCTCTCCAAGAGGTTGGGGAGCTCATCTTCAAGATCTGTCCACTCAAGGCATCTGGCCCCTAGAAGAGACATCTCTACCTATCAACCTCTTAGAGCTCAGAGCAATCTTTCTAGCTCTCAGAGTCTTCCACACCCTGCTCAGCTACAAGACAGTCCTCATCCACACGGACAACCAAGTAGCCATGTTCTACGTGAACAAGCAGGGCGGGGCTGGCTCTCTGTCGCTTTGCAATGAAGCTCTGAGATTGTGGGCCTTCGCCAGAGAGCATCAAATTCATCTCATGGCAGTGTATCTTCCAGGGGTTCAAAACTCTTGGGCAGACAGACTCAGTCGAGTTCTGCTTCCACACGAATGGTCCCTCAATGGGGACCAGATAGCCAGGATCTTCCGAATTTGGGGAACCCCGGACATAGACCTGTTTGCAAGTCCGTGGAATGCCAAACTTCCCCGGTTCTGTTCCGGGATTCCGTGTCAGGGAGTTCAGGCCAGGGATGCCTTCCTCCTTCATTGGGGGCAAGACTTCCTCTATGCCTTTCCACCCATTCCCCTAATTCCCAAGACACTGTTCAAACTTCAGAGAGACAAGGGGTCTATGATCCTCATAGCACCACATTGGCCATGCCAAGTGTGGTATCCTCTACTTCTGCATCTCTCCCAAGCTCCCTCCCTGGACTTGGGATCTGCTCCAGACCTCCTGTCCCAGGAGGTGGGAACGTTGTGGCACCCAAATCCCCAGTCTCTTCACCTCAGAGCCTGGTTGCTGAAGGCCTTAGACCTTCAAGATTTGCATCTTTCTTAGCAAGTGAAGGATATCCTTCATGCTTCCAGAAAGCCTTCCACTAGACATTCCTATGCTTTTAAATGGAAAAGGTTTACCATTTGGTGTGCAGAGAAGGGTCTTAACCCTCTTGCAATACCTCTGAATTCTTAACTAGAGAATTTGCTGCATTTATCCCATGCAGGCCTTAAAACAAATTCAGTAAGAGTCCATTTGAGTGCTATTGCAGCATTTATTTATTTATTTATTTATTTACATTCTCTTATATACCGCGCTATTCTGCATCAGTGCGGTTTACATTGAACAAACTGAAATTACATTGAACAGGGCATTATAACTTGGAGATAACTATTTTACAGGGAACATGGGCTATGGAGGGTTAAGTGGCTTGCCCAAGACCACAAGGAGTACCTGTGGGACTAGAAACCCCAGTCCTTCCAGCCCAAGGTTGCTGTCCTCTAGTGGGATTTGAACCCCTGACCTTCCGGCCTGAAGTACCTTGCCCCAACCACTAGGCCACTCCTCCACTCATCCCTTAAACCTCTCAATGGACAGCCTATTTCCTCCCATCCTCTTATAGCAAGATTCATGAGAGGCCTTCTTTTGACTAAACCTCCCATTAGACCACCTCCAGTGGCATGGGACTTGAATCTGGTTCTTGGCCAGCTTATGCAGCCACCCTTTGAACCCTTAGACACTACCTCCTTGAAATTTCTTTCCTGGAAGGTTATTTTTCTCATTGCAGTCACTTCAGTTCGCCGCATCAGTGAGCTGCAAGCCTTGGTGGCTATTCCTCCTTATACAAGGTTCCATCATGACAAGGTAGTCCTCAGAACTAATCCACACTGTATGCCTGAAGTGGTCTCACCTTTTCATCTGAACCAGGAGGTTTATTTACCTGTCTTTTTTCCAGGACCTCATGCTTCAAGTGCAGAGAGGAATCTTCATACCCTGGATTGTAAAAGAGCTCTTGCTTTTTACTTGCAAAGGACACAGCAACATATAAAGTCCTCTCAACTCTTTGTTGCTTTTGATCCCTCTCATTTAGGACTTCCAGTCTCTAAGAGAACTCTGTCCAATTGGATTGCTCAGTGTATTTCTTTCGCCTACCAGAGTAAGAACCTTTCTCTGGAGGGCCATGTCACAGCTCACAATGTGAGGGCCATGGCAGCCTCTATGGCTCATCTAAATTCTGTGTCCATCGACCAGATCTGTCGAGCGGCCACCTGGGCCTCGGTTCATACCTTCACAGCCCATTACTGCTTGGACAAGGACTCCCGCCGGGATTTTATTATTTATTTATTTATTACAGTTTTTTATATACCGCGCTATTTACAATCAGCGCGGTTCACAGATAAACAAAGACCAGAACAACAGGCTGCTCGGTTTTACATAAAACAGGACGATAAACTTGGATTCGATAAACTTGAATAATATGGGGGTAAACTATATACATAGAAAGTTGGTCTGTTAATTTTGATAACATGAAAGGGATTTATGAGATGTTGCTTGTGGGGAAGCTTTATGTAGGGTAGTATTTGATGAATAAGTTATGCTTGAGGGCCTTTCTGAATTGGCATATGTTAGTTATGGCACGAATTTCGGGTGGTAGGGAGTTCCAGTGTTTTGTTTGGTCAGGCTGTTCTCAAACACCTGTTCCATACCTAACCAACTCCTACCCTCCATCCCTGCCTGGATGCCTGAGATTCATGGGTGGAGGTAGAGCCCTTCCCAGGTACTCACAACCTGGGTGATCTCCCAGGCATCTCTAGCTGGGGAGTCCCCATATGTGAAGACTCATTCCTGCTTGTTCCTGGAGATAGCACAGTTACTTACCTGTAACAGGTGATCTCTGGGAACAGCAGGAATAAGTCTTCACAACCCACCCACCTCCCCTAGGAGTTGTATCTCTTATCTTTCTTTCCTTTCCTCACTCTCTCTTTGTCTCAGCTTTAAAACTCGAACTGGAGAGAGGCGGTTAGGAAAGGCGGGAAGGCAGCGCGCAGGCGCTGTGAGATGCTCCCAAAAGCTTTCCTTTTGGACACTGGGGAGCATTCCCGCGCAGGCTCCGTCGGTACCGACGATACCCATATGTGAAGACTTATTCCTGCTGTTCCCAGAGATCACCTTTTACAGGTAAGTAACTGTGCTTTATTGCCTCCTTTAGTTTAGCCCATTGCAATTCCACTTCCCTTATCCCCTCCTACCCTACCAACTCTTCCTTCAGCTACTTGGCCATTTTACTGAAATCAGCGTTTTTGAAATATAGGACTTTGAGCTTGCTGTGATTGGATGCCACCTTGGCTTTTATCTCACACCACACTGTGTGATGATCGCTGCTGCTCACATGGGCACCCACCTGGATATTCGACAGGCTCTCCCTGGTCGGTTCCATCACCATTGTTTAAGTAATGCATCTTGGAAGGCATCCACAATTTTTTTTTACTTCTTTCCTGATTTGCAGAAGGAACACTCTAATCCACGTCGGGTAGATTAAAGTCACCCAGTATGATCACTTCCCCCTTCATGGCTATCTTTGCAATATCAACAATCAATTCACTATCCATTTCTCCGGGTTGAGTTGGAGGCCTGTAGACCACCCCAGTATGGATGACAAGGCCATCTCCTCTTTCCAACATAATCCAGAGCGCTGCTTCTTTTCCCCATGTCTCCTGCATCTCAGGGGCTTTAATATTGCTTTTAACATTCAGGGCTGTTACTCCTCCTTTTCTACCCTCTCTATCTCTTCTAAATAGATTATAGCCAGCAATGGCTTTATCCCATTCATGCGACTCGTTAAACCATGTTTTTGTAATGGCCACAATGTCCAAGTTCATTTCCACCATTAGGGCTTTCCAGATCAGGAACTTTGTTGGCTAGGCTTCGAGCATTTGTGCTCATTGCTTTCCAACAGTTGTTGAATGTCTTGCCTGCCTTTTGCATGGATTTTGTTCTACATGCCCTTTCTCGCTTGCCATTGATGTGGTGTTCAAAAGTGTGGCTGTTTCCAATGTTATTTTGCGTTTGCTTGGTAGTGACGTACTGAACTTGTCCTCCTCCATCCGTCACCCCCTTCCCTAGTTTAAATGCTTGTCCACATACTGCCTGAATTTTTCTCTTACGATCCTTTTCCCTGCGGCGGAGAGATGTAGTCCATCAGCACAGTATAGTCTCTTGTTGGTCCATCTGTTTCCCCAGTCGCCTGTTGCATAAGGACATGGATATGAAAGGCAGATGCCTAGGATTCATTTCAGATAGTAAAAAGCATGTTTGTCATGCCACGTGATGTTCATAGACTGCTTACGCCTTTCCAGTAGTAGATCAGGGCAAGTTACATTCGGGTACTGTAGGCATTGCCTTGTCCACAGGGGGCTTACAATCTAAGCTTGTACTTGAGGCACTAGAGGGTTAAGTGACTTGCCCAATACCACAAAGAGTGTGAGTGGGATTTGGACCCTGGTCTTTCTGTTCCCAGGCTGCTGCCCTAACCACTAGGCTACTCCTGCACTGTATATCTGACTGAAAACTTCATACCCACACTAGATGGTGCAGGAAAAACTTACTCACCTGTTCTGCACCGGAAGGAATCTTATTGGAGGAAAGTGAAGGAGACCTTTGAAATAATTAAGGGTCGTAATACCGCTTTGCAGAGAGTGCCACATCAGCTTCAGCCTCCTCTGCTATTATGTTTAATTGGAGGTGTCCCCAGACAATGTTTTTTGCTTCTGGAAAATTTTCTGTGACCTTTCATCTCCATCAGCAGCATAATGCTAGATATTTTGGTCTTCCACATATGCCTAATAAAGATATTCACTGCCACCTACTCAAAACTTGGATCAAGTTATTGAGTGTGTCTGGGGACCTTATCCTGTATCCTAGCAATAATATGGATGAGCTTCCAGACAGATCCCCGTCACCTTGTGGCTGATCCTGAGCAGCAGTAGTGACAATGAGGCAATTTTCATAGCAGAACAGCATGGACTCGGTGAGGACAGATGCTCCCATGGGCGTCCTCTTACCATGGATACCTGTGCAAGGGAAGGGGTTGGACCACTGCAGGTCCTATTAGCACCAACAGGCGTTTAGTCCCCATGCAGAATTCTGCTATAGAAATTGCCTAGCTGCAGCTGCCTTGGACCTATGTTCCAGCACCTATGAAACAATGTCACAAGAAGCACTTACCTATCATGATGTTGGATTGTTCTCCGAGCCTGATAGTTTGATTGCAGACGTTTCATCACCATTCGAGGGGGCATCATCGATGCAGAGTTTCAAATGGTAATGTGTTTGAATGCTTGCATTTGTACTTATATGGGGGTTGGTGGTGACTCAGCTCTTTGGTTCGAAGGGATTGGTTGGTTTCCCTGAGGGTTGCTGGGATGTGGTTGCTGTTTCTGGGCCTTGTTGGTGATCACTCAGTTCTTTGGTTTCACTGAGGGTTGCCTGGGGGTGTGGTGGTTGTTCCTGAGTGATCTTGGTGGTGCCTCAGCTCTTTGGTCCACAAGGATTGGTAGATCGAGTCTATGTCGATATGTCTATTTATCAATTTTGTGGTGGAAAACCAGGCATCCAGAAATTCTCTTTTTGTTTGTGCTCATGCTGTGATTTCAGTTGTGTTCCTGTTGAATTTGTGTCCTTGCTTGTCTTCATGGATTGAGACTAGGGAAAGTGAGTCGTGTATTTTGCTGGCTAGTTGGTGTTTGTCCTTTGATCTTTCTCTGGTGGTCCTTTGTTTTGACAGGATTCTTCTCAGAGTTGTGGTTGGTTTCTGGGCTATTGTAATGCTATGGTCTCTTAGTAGTCTTGCGGTCATTTTGGAGGTGTTCTGGATGTAAGGGAGAGTGAATTGTTGGGGTGTACTTTTGGTCTGGAGGTTGGGGGTTTTTTTGCTGCGGGCATCTGCAGATAAAGTTCCGTTGGTATCCATTCCTTGTTAACGCCTTGTATAGGTGCTAATCATCTTCCATTTTAGCTTCTGTCATGTTGCAGTGGGATTCTGCTCTTCTGAATAGCATTTTTATGCAACATTTTGGCGCTTTGGGTGGTTGCTATAGAAGTTAAGGATTTGGTCCATGTGTGTTGCTTTCCTGTAGACTGATGTGTGGAATTTGCCCGTTTTGGTTCTCTTGACAAGAACATCCAGGAATGGGAGTTTGTAGTCCTTGGCCGTTTCCATTGTGAACCGGATGTCTTTAGAGACACTGTTGAGTAGTTGAAATGTTTTTTTTTAGTTTGGTTGCATTTTAATATGACGAAGGTGTTGTCAACGTACCGTACCCGCAGTTTTGGGTTTACTACTACTACTACTGAGCATTTGTATAGCACTACAAGACGTACACAGCACTGCACAGACATGTAAGAGACAGTCCCTGCTCATCAGAGCTTACAATCTAGTCAAAACAGACAACACAAGGGAAACACAAGGAGATCAGATGAGTCAAGATCTGAAGGCAGCAGATTTCGGCCTAGATTTGAAAAGGGTCAGAAAAGGCGCCTGACGCACAGACTCAGGTAGTTATAGGCATAAGGTGCAGTGAGGTGAAAGGAGTGAAGTCTGGAGTTGGCAATAGAAGGGCACAGATAGAAGCAACATGATTACCAACATGTAAATTGCTAGAAATGTATATAGTTTTCCCCAGTTACCTCCATGTTAAAGCCCTGTTATATGTAAGCGAAGGTCATACTCAAATGACCAAGTGTTATATTGTTTCAATGTAAACCGCACTGAGGGAGGAGTGGCCTAGTGGTTGGGGCAAGGTACTACAGGCCGGAAGGTCGGTGGTTCAAATCCCACTAGAAGACAGCTACCTTGGGCCGGAAGGACTGGGGTTTCTAGTCCCACAGGTGCTCCTTGTGGTCTTGGGCAAGCCACTTAACCCTCCATTGCCCATGTTCCCTGTAAGTATTAGTGTATGTGTCTCATATCCTCTAGTGTTAAATGTATCCCCCAACCACTTTGACCTGGTGAAAAGCGGGATATTAATGCAGATAAATAAATAAATGACAAATAGCGCGGTATATAAGAAATGTTAAATAAATAAATAAATAAGCAATTTGCCAGAAGAGCGGAGTTCCCAAGGGGGGTGTAGGGAGAGATAAGAGAGGAAAGGTAATGAGGCGCTGCAGAGTGAATGTACTTTTAGGTTAGCAGGAGAAGTTTGAATTGAATGTGGAAGTGGATAGAGGGCCAATGAAGTGACTTAAGAAGAGGAGTAATATGAGCATGACGAGGCTGGCGGAAATTAGTCGCACAGCAGAGTGTTGAACAGATTGAAGGGGAGAGAGCTGATTCAAAGGGAGACCAACAAGGAGTAGGTTACAATAGTCAAGATGGGATGTGATTAAGGAGTGGATAAGTGTTTTAGTAGTGTGTTCAGAAAGGAATGGGTGGATTTTGTTGATACAGAGAAAGAAACGGCAGGTCTTAGCTATCAGATGGATGTGTGTGGAGAAGGAGAGAGAGGAGTCAAAGACAACCCCAAGGTTGCGAGCCGAGGAAACAGGGAGGAGTAAAGAGTTATCCACAGAGACTGAGAAAGGAGGAAGAGGAGATGAGGTTTTGGGGGGGAAAAATAAGTAGCTCAGTTTTGGCCATGTTCAATTTCAAGCAGCGGTGAGACATCCAAGCAGCAATGTCAGAAAGGCATTCAGAGATCCAGGTCTGGATTTGCCGGAGAGATTTCAAGTGTAGAGAGGTAGATCTGGGAGTCATCAGCATTTACTGGTTTACTTGTGGGAGTACGATGCTTTTGAGCTTTTAATCTTAGCAACTAGGCCAGAAACAGCAACCATATCCCAGCAGTCCTCAGGGAAACCAACCAATCAATCCCTGTGAACCAAAGAGCCGAGTCACCACCAACCCTAATGTAAGTACAAACGCAAGCATTCAATCACATTACCATCAGGAACCCTGCACCAATGATGTCCCCTTGAATGGTGATGAAACATCTGCAATCAAACTATCAAGCTTGGAGAACAATCCAACATCATGATCGCCAACCTGAGCTACCAATATTCACAAACATCTCAAGCACTTATCTGTGTTGTTTAATTCTGAATCTGCATCTGTCCTCACTTAGTCTTAAACACATTTCTGTCAAAAGTGTGTTCTTAGATTGTTACAATTTTTATTTTCACTGCTCTCCATAAAGAAGTATTTTCTCATATTTCTTCTAGCTTCATATGATGACCTGAGCATTGCTGTCTTTGGGCCGTTGCTTATATTTCAGAGTTGTTTTTCTTTGGTTACCAAATAAAAATAAAACACATAAACATATTCAGTTTTTTCCCTCTTTAATTGAAGACAGCCCTTAGCTACCTGCTTCACTGGGTGGTCTCATATAGGATGTTTATCCTTAAGGGGAAAGAAAACTTACCTATAGTATTTGATCTGCAGGAACAAGCAGGAATGCAGTCTTTACGTATGGCTGAACATCATTAACTGAGCCCGCGCAGCCTCCCCAGCATCCAATAGGAATGCCTTTGGGAGCACTCCATTATGCCTGCATGCTTGCCTTCCCAACTCCTGTCCTCAGTTCTTCATTTTCTGCGGAGCCAGCAGGATGTACAATCCTATCACTGCTGAAAAACTTATCTTTTTTGTGGAACATCATGCTTCTGCCTTCCTGTCACCACCGGTTCTGTCGATTCAGACACCAGCCACAATAATTCTTTATTTTTTACTTTATAAATTTTCTATTTTTTTCTTTTTTAATGCAGTTTTCACCACTAAACTAGGCCTCCATAACCTTATTTTCAATCTCGAAGACAACTTTTTTGAGGCATGCAAAAGCCAACTAATAAACATGACTGGTGTCTAAAATGTTTGGGCCCTGAACATCAACCCAATTCTGGTCCTTTGAGCCAGCAAATGGCAAAAAGAGGCCTAAAGAACTGAGCCATACAGTATGTATCATTGTTTGCCTCGGACTCTGTTTCAATGGCTTCCACTTCGAGGACATCAACTTATTCTCATGGGTCTCAGGTTTATTCAAAGTCCAAACATAAAAGTTAGTCCAAGTTTCTGGCCACTCCCAAGTCATTGGCATCGAAGACCCATACCGAGACCAGAGAGAAGTCCCAGCATAAGTATCGCAACTTCCCTAGGGGTGCTTCCGATGCAGACCAGCCAGCCAAATAGCCCCAGCAGGAGGATCTGTCCTCCAAAGGCACAGGAGGGGCTCCGGGACGCTCCCGAAGAATCAACCTCTGGAGAGCTACCGGTTCCATGTTCTGGGATGGTGGCTCAAAGGCTCCATGGGTGATTCCACCCAGACATCGGCCATCTCCCTAGACCAGCACATGCTGGATCTCAAGAGGAGTTTGGTTGCATTTCTGGCAGCCTCAGTTCCGATAATATCGAGAGCACCAGAAGTGCAGGCTTCGGCACCGAGTCTACGGCCAGGTGTATCTGCCATGAGGTCAGCCCTCGAACAGACATTGTCGGAATCCCTGAGGCCAATACCTTCATTGGAACCGACCGATACTCCCGGTACTCAAAAGACTCAAACTGCCATGGCTCTCGATTCCAATACACCCAAGCATCAGTATCGGCATCGATCCTCGATGTCCATGAAGCATCAATGTCAAACCCAAGGCCACCTATACTTTGACTTCTTACCAAACTCTGATTTCAGTTCTTCAGAATCTGACGAGGGATCACTCAGTTCCCTAGAACTTCCAGACATCTCTTCGGACCCATCGCTGCCTCAGGAACAGTGTCAATCCCCAGCAGACTTCATACGTGACACGGTAGCAGGACTCACCATCACAGTAGCCTCAGAAAGAGAACTGAGGGCAGAAGAATTGGAGATACTCCAATACCATCCCAAGTCCAAGGAGGCGGCTACATTACCGGTGCATCGGATCCTGCAAGATCATAAGGTCAGCATATAGGAGGCCCTACTCATGCTGCCACCTGCCAGCAAGAGACTCAATACCATGTACCAAGTACCAGAGTGCCCAGACTTCCAAAAACTTAATCTTCCCCACCATTCAATGGTGGTGGAATCGGCTATGTACCGAATAAAGAGCTCAAAAAGCCATTTATCCATGCCTCCTGGCAGAGAACTCGATGCCTTTGAGCATCAGTGCTTCCAAACATGCATATTGGCCTCCAGAATAAACTCCTACATGCTGTACATGGGCATGTTTCTGAAGGATGTCACCAGGAATCTAGAGACTTTCATCCTCCTGCTTCCTGAGGATAAGCAGAGTGCATTCCAGTCACTCATCAAGTAAGGCCAAAATACTTCTAATTTTCTTACCAAGGCCTCTTTTGATGCCTTTGAATCAACAAGTAGAGCTTTAGCAGTCTGCATTGGGGCTCGCAGAATGGCCTGGTTACATGCATCAGATCTTGAGCAATGGGTCCAGGATAGATTGGCCAGTATCCCATGTACTGGAGAAAACCTTTTTGGAAAAGATCGGAAGGAAAAAGCAGGAGAGATTGAGATGGATGATCTTGCCCTAAAACACCTTTCCAGGAAAGCAGCTGACCCATCCAAGATGAAGGCTCTTCCTAAGAATTTTTTCTCTTCTAAAAAGAAGAGATACTATCCTTCTTACTCAACTTCAGCTGCCTATCCGGCCTCAGCATCCTCAGCAGAGACGACAGAGCCCTTGCCAACCCAAGAAGCCCAAGGCTCCTAAGCCTCAACCAGCTGCACATGCACAACCTGCCTGTTTTTTGACGCCTTCCTAGAGAGCATTGCCAGTCTGCCTCTGGAAGGTCCCCAGCCCCTCCACATAGTAGGCAGATTCTGTCACTATGCCCCCAGGTTGCACCTCATAACATCAGAGCAATGGACGTTTCAGATTGTCCAAAGGGGTTATCAGCTTCACTTCAAAACCTTACCTCCCCACCAGCTTCACAGTGGATTATCCCACACAACCCATTCAATGCACTCTCTTAAAAGAAAAGGTGACCACCGTTGTCTCAGGGTGCCATACAAAGAGTTCCTTCTCCTCAAGAAAGGATGGGCTTCTACTGTCCATATTTTCTCATTCCAGAGAAACAGGAGGTTTCAGGCCCAACTTGGATCTCAGAGACCTAAATAAGTTCATGGTCCGAGAAAAATTCAAAGTGATTTCTCTAGGAACTCTTCTTTCATACCTCCAGAGTCACGATTGACTAGGCTCTCTAGACCTAAAAGAGGTGTACACGCATTTACTGATCCACCCCTTGCACAGGCAGTATCTGTGCTTCATGTTTCAAAGAAACCATTATCAATACTGGGTTCTCCCCTTTGGTCTAGCCTCTGCTCCAGGAGTCTTCACAAAATGCATGGCAGTGGCTGCTGCCTATCTATGCACTTTGTGGGTATTCATCTTCCCTTACTTAGACGACTGGCTGATCAGGGGAGACTCTCCTCAGGAGGTAAGACTCCCTTCATCGCACCATCACAGTGCTCCAACATCTGGGATTTGTCATAAATGTCCCAAAGTTTCACCTTGATCCAACCCATTGACTGGAGTTCATTGGAGCGCACTGACGCTCAACAGGCCCAAGCTTTCCTCCCTCAGGATCACTGTGCCCGCCTTATCAAGCTTGCCAAAGGGGTACAACAACAAAGCTGAGTAACAGCTCGAGAGATGCTACGACTATTAGGATACATGGCCTCCACAGTTCATGTCCCCTATGCTTGATTACACATGTGACAAGCGCAATGGACTCTGTCTTCCCAATGGATGCAGGCAAAGGGGCATCTCGGAGACAAGATCCAAATCACCCTCAACTGATCATGTCCCTTCAGTGGTGGTGTTCCCCCACAAAACCTTCTCGTCAGGTCACCTTTTTAGATGCCTCCATCTCGATGCACCCTGACAATGGTTGCTTTGCCAGGTTAGGGGGCACATCTGAACAACCAGACCACACAGTGACTGCGGACACCACAGGAATCTGCCCTGCAGATCAACCTGCTAGAACTGTTGGCACTGACAAACGCTCTAATGGTTATTCAACCCCAACTTTTGTTGCAACCTGTTCAAGTCAGTACGGACAATGAAGTTGCCGTGTTCTACGTGAACAAACAGGGGAGAATGGGGTCACGTCCCTTCTGCAAGAAAGCTATTCACCTATGGTCCTTTGCCATCTCACACCACATTGACCTCAGAGCAGTGTACCACCCGGGCAAACTCGGTGTCCTTGCAGTCAAACTAAGCTGTATCCTTCGTCCACATGAATGGACCTTGCATCGGGAGACAGCTACTCGGCTCTTCCAGATGTGGGGAACCCCACTCATAGATCTTTTTGCCACTCTGCAAAACACACAGCTTCCACGCTTCTGCTCCAGGATTCCATCACTGCAGAGACAGGCCTCAGATGCCTTCCTTCTCCATTGGGGACAGAGACTACTCTACGCATTCCCTCCCTTCTGCTTGATACCCAAGACACTGTTCAAACTACAGGCCGACAGGGGCTTGATGATTCTCATAGCTTCTTTTTGGCCCCATCAAGTGTGGTTTCCTCAGCTTCTTTGCCTTGTGCAGACTCAGCCACTCAACCTGGGGTGTGCACCCGACCACCTCTCTCAGGACCATGGGACGCTTCTCCACCCCAGTCTTCACTTAATGCGCCTGACAGCATGTCCACTGAAGGGCTAGTGCTCACCGACCTCGATCTACCACAGGCGGTCAAGGATGCCCTAGCATCTCGTAAGGATTCCACCAGGCAATCTTATACCTTCAAATGGTGTAGATTTGCCCTCTGTTGCTCACCAAAAGATATTGACCCCTTTTCTTGCCTGGTGGAGTCACTTCTGCAGTATCTCCTCCACTTATTCTTGACAGGTCTGAAAACTAACTCTGCGAGAATTCATCTTGGTGCCATTGTGGCCTCTCACAGACCAGTGGATGGACAGTATCTCGGGCTGTCCAAGCCACACATTAAGCCACTTCCGGTGGCCTAGGATCTGAATGTGGTTCTGGCGCAGCTTTTAAAGCCACCTTTCGAACCTTTTGCCACCACTTCAGTGAAGTTTCTATTTTGGAAGGTCATCTTCCTTATTGCCCTCACTTCAGCTTGCTGCATCAGTGAGTTGCAAACTCTAGTGGTGGATCACCCATATACTCGGTTTCACCATGACGAGGTGGTTCTCCATACCCATCCATACGTCCTCCAAAGATGTTTTCCTCTTTCCATCTAAACCAGTCTGTAATCCTCCCTATTTTCTTCACTAGACCACTTGTGTCTTGGGCTAAAACAGTGCAACACACCTTAGACTTCAAGTGAGTGCTGGCTTACTACTTGGATAGAACTAAGGATCACAGGAGATCCTCGCAATTATTCATCTCCTTTGATCCTAGTCATCTAGGTCTACCAGTGATGAAACATACTCTATTTAGATGGATAGCAGATTGCATTTCTTTCACTTAAGCACAGGCAGGACCCTCTTTGGAGGGTCATGTCACTGCTGATAATGTGCGGGCTATGGGAACCTCCGTAGCCATTTTCTGTTCACTATCCATTGAGGAGATCTGTCGGGCAGCTTCCTGGTCCTCCATTCATACCTTTGCTGGGCATTACTGTCTGGACAGAGACTTCCATTGGGACGCTGTCTTTGGCCAAACTGTACTCCACCACCTCTTTGGGACTTACATCCAACTCCTACCCTCCATCTCAGACCTCTGCAAGATACAGACTACCATTGGGGGAATATCGCCTCCTGGAGTGGAGTCCAATGGCATACAACTCGTCCAGTCTCTTCAGCTACATTTTTTTCCCTCAGGGATTGCACTGGTACCTGGGAGCTAGTGAGTCCCATATGTGAAAACTGCATTCCTGCTTGTTCCTGGAGATAGTGTAGGTACTCACCTGTAATAGCTGATTTCCGGGAACAGCAGTAATCAGTCTTTACAACCTGCCCTTCTCCCCTAGGAATTGTAGGGTTAGAAACATCGAAATATGACGACAGAAAAAGACCACATGGCCTATCTAGTCTGTCCTTCCATAACAACTACAACAGTCCACTTTTTGCCTTTAGAGATCCTCTGTGTTGGTCCCATGCTTTCTTGAATTCAGTTACTGTCCTCATCTCTACCACCTCCACTGGGAGACTATTCCACGGATCCACTACTCTTTCCGTAAAGAAATATTTCCGCATATCACTCCTGAATCTATCTCCCTTCACCCTCATCCCATGTCCCCTCGTAGCAGAACTTGCTTTCAATTGAAAGAGGCTCTCTCCCTGAACATTTATGCCATGGAGGTATTTAAACATCTCGATCATATCACCTCTATCCCGCCTTTCCTCTAAGGTGTACATATTAAGATCCTTAAGTCTGTCCTCATATGCTTTATAATGAAGCCCATTAATCATTTTGGTAGCAACCCTCTGCACCGACTCCATCCTGTTCACATCCTTTTGAAGGTGCGGTCTCCAGAATTGCACACCATACTCCAAATGAGGTCGCACCAAAGACTTATACAGAGGCATTATCACCTCCTTTTTTCTGCTAGCCATTCCTCTCCGTATGCACCCAAGCATCCTTCTAGCTTTTGCCGTCGCCTTTTCCACCTGTTTAGCTACTTTAAGATCATCAGACACAACCACGCCTAGGTCCCGTTCTTCTTTAGTGGACAAAAGTACTTCACCTCCTATACTGTATTGCTCCCTTGGATTGCTGCAGCTTCTTCTCAGCTACAAACTCACTGAGGAGAGGAGTTGGGAAGGCAGACACGCTGGCGCAGTGGAGTGCTTTCCTATTGGACGCTGGGGAGCATTCCCATGTGTGCTTTGTCGGTGACGTTCACCCATATGTAAATACTGATAGCTGCTGTTCCCGAAGATCATCTGTTACAGGTGAGTAACTATGCTTTCTCTAATGAATACCATGTTGATGGGATCTTGATTATAATCTGGGTGCATATGACTCATCACATGGCCGCCAGCATTGCACGGTTATCTCTTGGGCAGTGACTAGTAATATTGCTTTTCCTGATTTCGTGTATGGGGATAATAATCAGTGGGATGAGCACTGCAAGAAGATAGCAATGCTTAAGTTGTTTAACTTTTAGCCCTATATGGGAACGCACCTAGCCTCTCCTTAACATCTACAGACCAATTTTGGCTATATGTGGACTTGTGTGGGAAAACTGGATCTATTTAAAGCTAAACCTCAGATGTGCTTTTGGATTGTGACCCTGTAGTTCGTAAATGTCTCTTTGGGGAATTGTTAAACTACTTGACTTACGTATGGGCATAGGTTCAGTTGTCCAAGTGAAAGTGTGCGCATGCTCTCAGTCTGAAGATTATCTAAGGAGAAAGTGCCAGCAGAGACTTGCACCTGTTTTACCTGCCAGTGCTTTTTCCAACCAAAATTGTGGACCTAGTTCTCTCCCCAATCTTTATTAATACTCGTTAACAATTGGTGAAAAAATGAATGATAAAAATATATATTTTTCTTATTGGCCACCCAAAGGTATAGATGCTTTAGGTGTTGATTGAAACTACTTGCTGTTCAGTGTTGTCGAGTCAGTGCCAACTCCTTACAACCTTGTGGATAGTTCCCCTGTTTTCTTGGCAAGGTGTCACTGAAAATAGATTGCCAGACTTTCTTTCTGTGCAATAAGTCTACAACACCTGGTATTCCAAGGTGGTCTCCCATCAAAGTACTAACCAAGCCCTGACCCTGCTGAGCTTCCAAGACCAGATGAGATCGGCCTCACTCTGTGTGGCATGGCCATAGTCCCTAGCATCATAAAACTATTTATAAACTGTTAAATTTTAATTGGCAAATGTGAAGCATGTTGAGAGAGTGTATGCTTCATCTGGAATAGATGCTGTATTTGCTAACGTTTTCAAATTTAAAAATTGCCTTGAAACACTCCCCCCCCCCCTCCCCAAACTGAAGTTAATCTAAGAGCTTTCTCCTTTGATGACTAATTTTTTCATAGGTGGTGTAAGGGGTGTTGGCTATCAGCATTCTGATACCCTTTTCTCCAGGTGTATTGCTGAGTAATGTAGTTCGGGGAGCAATAAGATGGAGGTGAGGTTTCTCTAAGGACCAGACGTTTTGTGTCTATGGAACAATTGCTTAGTGCATCTAGGCATAAGACAATGTCACAGAAAGTACCCTGGAACATCATGGTGAGGAGGTATCCTCCAGACTTGCCAACTGGATGCTGCTGTTAGTTGAGCTGAGGGAAGCAGAGTTCTGTAGCTGGAAGAAGGTCTGGTGTGAGACTTTATCTAGTATGCCTGCAGTGTATGTTCCCTGCTGTTCTCTTTACTTAACCTGGCTGTGATTCTGCTTCTAGTTAATACTCACCATCCTGCGTCAGACTGGAGGTCTTGGTATCAGCATCGCTGGAGGCAAGGGCTCCACCCCATACAAGGGTGATGATGAGGTAAGACAGTTAATGTTTTCTGGGAGGGAAGTAGGCAGAAGACACCTCCTACCAAGCAAAGGTGAGGAAAAGACAGCTGCAAGCCCTGCCCAGGCACAGTAGGGAGGAGACATGGGAGCAGACATGCTGATGCCTCCATATAAAGCATTATTGACATCTTATTTGGGGTATTTTGACAAGCTCAGGAATTCATATCTCCAGAATCTTATTGGCTGGGTGAATGGAGGTACCGAGTTGGGCAACCAAAATACTACTTTCTGCATCAAAAACCATATGGAATTGTAGTGAAGAACCTAAATATGGGTTAAAGAAGCTGTACTGCACGGTGACAGGGTGAAAATAGCCACAGTTAGCAGAACATTGCAGCCAGTTAAAAACTAATGCCAGAGGAACCTCTGCAGTGACCTGAAGTTTCTCTTCTCTTCCTGCCTGGGTACCTGCCCCCCTGTCAAATTTTTGTAGTTAGGTTCTCCAGGAAAAAGCAGGAAGTCAGTCCTCAGTTATGGGTGACATCTGTGCAAACGGAGCCCGCATTTCCCCAGCTTTCAAAGAAAGCCTTTGGGAATGCTACTATGCATGCGTGGTCCCCTTCCCGCCCAAGGGTGCCATCTTGCTCAGTCTTCTTTTTTCTGCAGAGCCCAATGGAGCCTGGTCTGTTTCCCCTGAAAAATTCTTTAAAAATTATCCTCTTAGTTGTTTTTCCCGATTTGTGTACCGGTTCCCCTTCCCACCAAGAGCTGGTGCCGTCTCCGGCACTGTTCTCGGCTCCCTTTCTATTTTTTTCATCGGGCTTGCCTCGACCAGTTTTCGCGCCCTTTTTCGCCCCGGAGGTCATCGACCCTGTCAGGGTGTGATCCACCATGTCTCCTGGTGGCGGCTTTAAAAAGTGTGATCGTTGCAGTTAAATTATGTCTGTCACAGACACCCACAACTGCTGCTTTCACTGCCTTTGCCCATACCATGACAGTACCTCCTGCGACCTATATCAGGCCATGACCCCCTCGGACCAACAAGAAGAGGTTGGAGTTGCAGGAGAAGATGTGCCCACGGTCAGGCTCAGCCCCGGCTTCCCCGACGCTGAGCCCAAAGCTGAGCAGCTCCCTTGAAGCTCGGGCGTTTTGGAGTCCAGCGGCGGTGGATCCTCCAGAAAGATGCTGGACCCTGGCAAGAAAAAGAAAAACTCCTTGAAGACAATCGAAGTTCCACCAGGGAAACCCGGTAATGTCCCACGGCGGGACTCTAACAACTCTGAGCAGCGCCCCCCTAAGGTCTCTAGGAAGGAGTCCTCGCCAGAGCGCCGGCACCAGACCCGAAACCCTTGGTGCCCGTGCCGAAAGCTGTGGAGCCTTCTGGCATTGAGGCCAGAATGGTGGTCCTGGAACAGAGTATCTCTGCCATCTTGACTATGCAGCAGGCGATGATGTCAGGTACGTCCGCAGCATCTGCTCCGAGAACCAGGCCCCTGACTGCAGTGGTGTCCCTGGGCATTGAGCCAGGCCCTGAGCGCTATCGGCCTCGGGTTAACCCTCGGCACCAATCGAGGTCCAAGTCCTGATCCTCAAGTGTCCGGTCCTCCCTGGCTAGTTTCCGGGAGTCTGGCCCAAGACCGGTTGGGGGATCCCGGTTTCCCAACACAGGCCTTGTGACGTGGGAGCTCCGAGCCTCAAATTTCTCGACACCTTCGGAGTCAGACTGGGAGACCAATGTCAAGGCCTCCCCTGAGACCTCTCGACACCGATACATCCCCTCGGAGCTGTCTGCCCTGGAACTCCGGCACCATTCCCCACCCGAGGACGTAGCATTCCAAGACTTCATCCAGGGCATGGCCCGAGCCCTCTCGTTCCCGACCCCTCTCGTTCCCGACCAAGTCCGAGAAGGACCCGTGCATCAAAGAATTGGAGATCCTCCAGTATGAGCCTCTGCCAAAGGAGGCTCTGTCAGTGCCAGTGCAACCCATCCTCGAACAGCTGCTCTTACGGATCTGGGAGACCCCGGCCTCAGTGTCTGTGTCAACCAAAGCTTCAACGCCATCTACCACGTCAAGAGGAGTCAAGGCTTCCAGAAGGCCCAACTTCCCCACAGTTCCATGGTGGTTTATTCTTCGATGCAAAAGCTCAAGAGCCAGAAGACTTATTCTTCTGTACCTTCGGGTAGAAAGATCAGAGCCCTCGATACCCTAGGGTGCAAGTGTTTCCAGGGGTCCATGCTGGGCTGCCAAATACAAACCTATGAGCTCTACATAGGGATGTATCTTAAGAGCTCACTGGCTTCTCAGCAGGGCTTGCTGGGGAACCCCTGCAATGGTTCCAGACCTTGGTGGCCAACATTTGGGACTGCTCTAAGTTCCTCTCCTGGGCTGCCTACGATGGGTTTGAGGCAGAAGCCGCAGGCATCGGTGCCAGGCCTGGCTGCAGACCTCAGACCTCAAACAATGGGTCCAGGAAAAGCTGCTGGATGTCCCCTGCATCGGGGAGAACCTGTTTGGGAAACTATGGCTGAGATTGAGGCCGAGGTGGTGACTAGGCAGAGGCTCTCGAAGACCTCTACCTTTCCCCGTAAGAAAACCTCGGAGAAAAGGCCAATGTTCCCAAGGAAGAAGGGCCCTTTCCATCAGAGTTATCACTACCAAGCCTTCCTAAGCCAGCAGCAACAGGGATCCCAGCCCAAGGGCCAGAGATACAGACCCAGGAAGCCAAAGGCTCCCAAACCACAGACACCAGCTCCGGCTCAACCTGGTGGGAGCTTTTGACTCCCAGGGCGGAGCCTCCCTCCCTCTGGGAGATCCTCACCAGCCCATAGGGGGTTGCTTGGCACTCTTCGCCCACAGGTGGCCCGAGGTCACCTTGGACCAATGGGCGCTCCAGGTGGTGGAGGGTTACCACCTCTGCTTCCAACTGCCACCTTCAGGACATTTTCCAGGAGAGCCAGTGCGACCTCTCCTTCACCAGGCCCTCTTGCTCTCAGAACTAGCAGGTTTACTAAGGGACAAGGCAGTAGAGCCTGTTCCCCAGCACCTCTGGGGCAAGGGCTTCTACTGAAGGTGCTTTCTTGTCCTCAAAAGAACCAGGGGGTCTTAGGCCCATCCTGGACCTCCAAGATCTGAACAAGTTCCTGGTGAGGGAGAAGTTCAGAATGCTCTCCCTTGGGACACTGCTACCCTACCTCCACCAGGGGAGACTGGTTTTGCTCCTTGGACCTAAAGGATGCCTACACCCACATCCTGGTTCACCCATCTCACAAGCAATACCTGAGATTCATGGTAGGGGGAGGCCACTACCAAATACAGGATACTTTCCTTCGGCCTGGCCACCTTGCCAAGAGTGTTCACAAAGTGCCTAGCAGTGGTAGACACCCATCTGCTTCTATAAGGGGTGTTCGTCTTCCAGTATCTGGACAACTGGCTCATCAGAGGTGGCACAGCCGCAGAGGACAGTCAAGGCCAGAATGTACCATCCTCATCTTGCAGCACCTGGAGTTTGTCATCAACTACCCCAAATCACATCTCTCTTCGGTACAAGGCCTAGAGTTCATTGATGCTCAGCTGGACCAGGTGTGGGCCAGAACCCTCCTCCCTCAGGACAGGGCAGAATGCCTCAAACAACTGGCAGGGGAGGTTCAACGCTACAGAACGGTGCCGGTTCGCTGCCTTCTCTGCCTGCTAGGACACATGACCTCTATGGTCCATGCCACACCCTTAGCCCACCTGCACATGCGGACAGCTCAGTGGTGCCTGCGTTCTCAGTGGACCCAGGCCACAGTCTGTCTCCAGGACAGGATCATGGTCTCCCGCCAGCTGACGAGATCCCTTGACTGGTGGCAAAACCTGGACCACCTTCATGCAGGAATGCCATTCCAGGTGCCCCCACCGCAGAGTACCCTGACCACAGATGCCTTTCTCCAGGGCTAGGGCACTCACTGTGGAGTTCACCGCACTCAGGGTTGCTTGTCCAAGGAGGAGTCTCTATTACAGATCAACCTCCTGGAACTCTGGGCGGTATTTATTTATTTAGTATACATTTGTATACCGCTACTTCCAGCGATCAGCAGCGGTTTTTGATTACAGATTGGAAATTGTCAAATCATGACAGGAAATTTTTGAGGTATAAACACATTGATTAGACAGGAAAGCACAGCACACAGAGAACTATTTTACAGGGAACATGGGCTATGGAGGGTTAAGTGGCTTGCCCAAGACCACAAGGAGCACCTGTGGGACTAGAAACCCCAGTCCTTCCGGCCCAATGTTGCTGTCCTCTAGTGGGATTTGAACCCCCGACCTTCCGGCCTGAAGTACCTTGACCCAACCACTAGGCTACTCCTCCACTCCTCGCCCTATGTGCATTCCTCTCCCTCTTGCGGAACAGACCCGTGCTGGTTCAAACGGACAACCACGTCGCAATGTTCTATATAAACAAGCAGGGGGGCATGGGCTTATACTCCCTTTTGCCAGGAGGCTGTAGCCCTCCTCTGCTTTGCAGTGTGCAGTGGCATGCTCCTGCGAGCAGTCTACCTCCCGGGCCGGGGCAAGTACCTGGTGGATAGACTCAGCAGAGTCCTGTGTCCTCACGAGTGGTATCTTGACCCTGCAGTGGCGGAGAAGCTCTTCCGCCTTTGGGGCTGGCCTGAGATGGACCTCTTTGCCTCTCCGGACAAGGCGCAACTGCTCCAGGCAGCCGCACCCGCAGAGGGTAGCGGCAGACGCGTTCCTGATCTCACAGTCTGAGGGACTGCTGTATGCATTCCCACCGACTCCTCTGGTCGCCAAGACTCTGTTCAAGATTCAGAACGAGAGGCGTCTGCGATACTGATCGCCCCCAGGCTACCCTGGTTCCCACTACTGCTCTTGCTGGCGGCAACACTCCCTGTACACCTGGGTCGAGCCCCGGACCTCCTGACTCAAGAGGTGGGCTCCCTTCTGCACCCCAATGTGGGGTCATTGACTCTAACGGCCTGGCTGCTGAGAGGGGTAGCCTTGGCCCTGCTAAACCTACCATAAGAGGTTGGGGAGATCCTGCTAGCCTCCAGGAAGCCCTCCATGAGGAGGGCTTATGCCTTTAAGTTGCGCAGGTTCGCTCTGTAGTGCGCAGATAGAAAGGAAGTCCGTTCTTCTGCTACATCCAGCTGGTACTCCAGTACGTAGTGCATATGTCACATGCAGGGCTGAAATCTAACTCAGTTTGGGTGCATCTGAGCACCATAGCCGCTCACCACCACCCAGCAGGGGGAAAGCCCTTATCTTGCCAGTCCCTGGTTTCCCGGTTTCTACAGGGACTACTGCTTTCCAAACCCCCTGTCCGCCCTCCAGCAGCAGAATGGGACCTCAACATGGTGCTCTCCCAGCTGACTAGGCCACTGTTCGAGCCACTGGCCACTTGCTACCTCAGATACCTATCCTGGAAGGTGCCTTTCCTGGTGGTTCTGACTTCAGCTTGCAGTCAGTGAGCTTCAAGCACTGGTGGCAGATTCCCCGTACACCAGGTTCTTCAAGAACAGGGTAGTGCTCTGCACTCACTTCAAGTTCCTTCTGCAGGTAGTATCCCCGTTTTACCTCAGCCTGGTAGTGGTACTCTCCCCACCTTCTACCCGCAGCCTCATACCGGCAGGGAGGAGCTCCTACTCCACATACTGGACTGCAAACAGGCCCTGTCCTTCTATCTGTAGCAGACCCAGGGCCATCGCAAGCACTGCAGCTTTTCGTGCCCCGTAACCAAGTGTACCCTATTCTCTTGAATGGTGAACTGCATTGTCCTTGCTTATGAGCGGGCAAGCCTCGTCTTGGAGCATTGGATCACAGCGCATCACGTGAGGGTAATGGCCACATTAGTGGCCCACCTCCTTTCTGTGCCGTTGACAGAAATTTGCAGAGCTGCCACTTGGTCATCCATTCACATGTTCGCAGCACACTACTGCCTGGAAAGTGAATCCCACAGGGACAGTGCCTTTGGTCAGGCAGTGCTGCGTAATATTCTTGGAGTATAGACATCTCCTGCCCTCTGACCCTCTTTGTTCAGGCTACCAGAGTGATAGTGTTGCTGGACGCTAGGATCTTGCAGAGTCCCTCAGCGGGGACTCACCTTCTGCAACTTACGGCCACCCGACCGGGCGCCATTGATACTGTTGTGGTTCGGTCCTCAGCAGCCTGGAGTCCCATATGTGAGGACCGATTTCCTGCTTGTTCCCAGAGAAAGAGTAGTTACTCACCTTTATCTTTATCTTTATTAAAACATTTGATAAACCGCTACTGCCGAAGCATAGAGCGGTGTACAATAAAAGGTTTACACTGCAAATCATAGAAAAGAACGCCATAAAATGAAAGGAAAGTAAAGCACAGCACACAGCAATAAAAGCAAATAAATAGTTAAATTTAAAATAAAGAAAGCTAAAGCTAAAAACAAAAGGAAGCAAAACACCAACAAACAGACAGCACAACATGGGGAGACAACTCTATGGTCAGGGGGGGGAACTGGCAGGAAGGTCAAAAGCCTGTGTAAACAGATGTGTTTTGAGTAGTGACTTGAATTGAGGATAAGAGGATTTTAATCTGAGGGAACAGGTGTTCTCTGGGAACAGCAGGAATCAGTCCGCACAACCCTCCCTCCTCCCCTTGGAGTTGCCATCCTTTTGTTTTTGCCTGACTGCCATCTTAGCTATGTCATCTGCCTTGGGTGTGAAGGGGACCATGCATGCGTGCTGGCATCTCCCAAAGGCTTTCTTTGAAAGTTGGGGAAATGCTTCACGCGGGCTCCATCGGTGCTGACGTCACCCATAGGTGAGGACTGATTCTTGCTGCTCCCGGAGAACACCTGTTACTGGTGAGTAACTACGCTATTCAGTGGGTATGTTATTAGTAAATTGGTCCCATGGACAATAATATGTGTGACGCTGGTTCACGGTGCAGAAGCCCTGCACTAAAGCTCTTGTCAGGGTTTCCTAACACAGGCCTAATGCAGAGGTTTGGCTCTCCAACACTGTAATCAAACAGCATGCACATAAGTTGTATGCAAAAAGTCTTTGCTAAAGGAAAACACCCCAGATGCTTTAGCAGCACCTTTCTATTGCGCACAGAAAAATAAGTGTGAATTTTGTGCGCATGAGCTGGAATGCTGTCTGGCGTCTGAAGAGCAGAAATTCTGCACAGAATATTGCTGTTTATGCCCCAGACAGCATTGCAGCATAGGCACATAACATTGTTCCAGCACACTTCCCCTGGTGGCTTTTTTCACCACTCTCTGTAGCAAAGCCATAAAAAAGTTACCGGTGCTGTATGCTCAAGATCAACGGGTATAAATTTCTCACAAAAACAGATCACATGAACTAACCCTTCCTACGGCCTCAGACCTTGCCTAAAAATCCCCGTGTTGAGCTCATCCTTCTGGCCTTCTAAAGATCTAAATGTGCTGGGCACTGTTGTCAGCTTGAGGCTTTGTGCAGTTCGAGTGCATCGACCCTTTAATTTTGAACTTGTTGCTTTTGGGGGCGGCATCTCCATAGCTGAGCCAGGGTATCTCTTCAATTAACGTAATAGCAGTACATGATCTCTCTTCTGTTCTGTTCAGCAGTCTGCTTACCCCTCATTAGTTTCTGTGGTTTACATCCTGCAGCACTGGTTTTGTGAACTGGGTCACCCTGGTCTGTAGCAGCAGCAGCAGCAGCAGGGGGTCTTTGGTTTACCAGAAATAGCTGCACTATTGCTACCACCATCTGTAGTCCTACTGCTTAAGCTAAGGATGGAGAAGGGTGGCCAGCGGTTCTTATTTTTCCTTCCTGCCGTACTTAAGTTGCATTGTTGCTGAGATTTGGTGGTGATCTTTTTCAACGGGGTCACCACAAGAAGGTACTTGCAGGATTTGGGGGAGAGACATTTACATTCTCTCCCTAGGGAATATGCTGATGAATTTTATGCTGAGATCCAAACCCCATTCAGTAAGTAAAGCTGTTCTGAGTAGGACGACTCCCACAGCCCCAGTAGCAGTCATACCTTGTACCAGAGCTACTTTTCAGTAACCCACTAGATGCCACTCTACGAGAATGCAGGACATGTCGTTCCAGCAAGGGCTGTGAGCACTACTGCAGCTTCTCTGCTGACTTAAGGTGGCCAGCAGAGCCAGGCCTGCACAAGCTGAAACAAGCAGCAGCTGAAAAGCTGAGCCATGTGAAGGGGGGCAGGCAGAATCCCTGTGAAGCAGTGGGGCTTTTAGAAAAAAGATAGGGGAAATGATTTACGTTTCTCAAGAACAGGGAAGTGCAGGTGAGGAGGTAGGGCAGAGGCAGGAAGAGAGTTGGATCTTGCAGGGTATAAGGGACAGAATGGAAAGGTAGGTATGGGCAGAGTATCTTCAGATCTAATACCCATAACAGTAGATGATTCCACCTCAGAGACAGCCACTGCAGTCAACATTGAGGAGAGAAATTGGGCACTTGGGATGTGTTTTGGGAATCCAGCTGGAAGGCCACAGTAGCACCAGGCTATGCTCCATAAGAGGGACATATTTTGGCACAGAATTTTAACACAAAGCAACTTAGAATATACAGCCCATGGTTGCATGGCAGTCCTGCCTTCTTTGTGCTGCTGGATCCCAGTCCTGAGTCGGAGCTCCGCAAGGTGTGTGGGCTGCAGGAATGGCTGGGGATTCTCAGGCTTGCTTTATATACTGTGTAGTATGGGAGAACCCAGCTTCAGGTTCTGGTTCTGGTTCTGGTTGCAGGGGATCTTCATTTCCCGAGTTGCAGAGGAAGGACCCGCAGCCCGAGCAGGAGTCCGTGTTGGAGATAAACTTCTTGAGGTAAGCGTTCTTGGGATCCAGCCCTTACCAGCTATCTTCCGGTGCGGGCATGGAGGTGTGGGGGGGGGGGGGGCAGGGCAAGTGTCAGAGGATAATGGAGAGTGATGCAGAGCAGGGCCAGTTCGGGTCGGAGGAAGCATGACCTATTGCACTTTCAGAGCACAGAGCCCAGAACCACAGGAACATGACGACAGAAAAAGACCACATGGCCCATCCAGTCTGTCCTTCCATATCAAGCACTGTAACTTCCTTCTGCACTGTGCGTCTGTTCGTTCTATTGCCATTATTGCCACTGGCCATGGGGAGGTGGGACAGCAGCAGTAATGCTGGGAGGAGATTGGAGGCTGGAACTTTCTGCTGCAGTGCAGCTCTCCAACAGTTGGTGCTCTAGACAACAGCCTATAGTAGTTTTCCTAATGGTACCTTCACCAACGTTAGCCCAAGTGCAGAGGTATGGAGGAGGGGTCAGGGAGTAATGCAGAATGAGGGGAGAGAGGTGCAGGGAAGGAGTGAAGTGCCTGGCAGAGCTGTGTGTGTCAGGGTATGCTCAGTAAGAGAATAGCAGGGGGTGCCATGGCAGGTAAAAGGGCATTAGGAGAGATATTATTTATTTCTAAAAGCTTTTATACCAGGTCATTCAGAGTAGAGCCTCAGCTAGAGCTCTGTTATCTGAGATTGTCCCAGGCCCAGCAGTGACTTATTTCGGCTCTGCTGTCTGTTCTTCCTCAGGTGAATGGCGTGGACTTGCACAGTGCTGAACACCATATAGCGGTGGAAGCTCTTCGGAGCTCTGGGAGCTCTGTGACCATGACAGTGCTTCGTGAGAGGATGGTGGAGCCAGAAAATGCCGTCACTGTCACACCCCTGCGACCAGAGGATGATTATAATCCTCGGGAGCGGCGAAGCGGCGTGCGCTTCCCAGAAGAGTCAGAGGCGGCAGTTCCCAGAGACCGCTATTCCCTGTGTCTAGTGCGTAATGAAAAGGGGCTGGGCTTCAGCATCGCTGGCGGGAAGGGATCGACACCATATAAAGCTGGAGACATGGTGAGTGGCCTCTTCGCTCTGCAACCCCAGCTCTGCCTAGGGCAGTGGCAGGCTGCATCCCTAGGTTCCTCTCCTGTAGGGCAGTGCCAGGCTGCACCCCTAGGTTCCTCTCCTGTAGGCGCAGTGCCAGGCTGCATCCCTAGGTTCCTCTCCTGTAGGCGCAGTGCCAGGCTGCACCCCTAGGTTCCTCTCCTGTAGGCGCAGTGCCAGGCTGCATCCCTAGGTTCCTCTCCTGTAGGGCAGTGCCAGGCTGCACCCCTAGGTTCCTCTCCTGTAGGGCAGTGCCAGGCTGCACCCCTAGGTTCCTCTCCTGTAGGCGCAGTGCCAGGCTGCACCCCTAGGTTCCTCTCCTGTAGGGCAGTGCCAGGCTGCATCCCTAGGTTCCTCTCCTGTAGGGCAGTGCCAGGCTGCATCCCTAGGTTCCTCTCCTGTAGGCGCAGTGCCAGGCTGCATCCCTAGGTTCCTCTCCTGTAGGGCAGTGCCAGGCTGCATCCCTAGGTTCCTCTCCTGTAGGCGCAGTGCCAGGCTACATCCCTAGGTTCCTCTCCTGTAGGCGCAGTGCCAGGCTGCATCCCTAGGTTCCTCTCCTGTAGGGCAGTGCCAGGTTGCATCCCTAGGTTCCTCTCCTGTAGGCGCAGTGCCAGGCTGCATCGCTAGGTTCCTCTCCTGTAGGGCAGTGCCAGGCTGCACCCCTAGGTTCCTCTCCTGTAGGGCAGTGCCAGGCTGCACCCCTAGGTTCCTCTCCTGTAGGGCACAGTGCCAGGCTGCATCCCTAGGTTCCTCTCCTGTAGGGCACAGTGCCAGGCTGCATCCCTAGGTTCCTCTGTAGGCGCAGTGCCAGGCTGCACCCCTAGGTTCCTCTCCTGTAGGCGCAGTGCCAGGCTGCATCCCTAGGTTCCTCTCCTGTAGGGGCAGTGCCAGGCTGCATCCCTAGGTTCCTCTCCTGTAGGCGCAGTGCCAGGCTGCATCCCTAGGTTCCTCTCCTGTAGGGCAGTGCCAGGTTGCATCCCTAGGTTCCTCTCCTGTAGGCGCAGTGCCAGGCTGCATCCCTAGGTTCCTCTCCTGTAGGGCAGTGCCAGGCTGCACCCCTAGGTTCCTCTCCTGTAGGGCAGTGCCAGGCTGCACCCCTAGGTTCCTCTCCTGTAGGGCAGTGCCAGGCTGCATCCCTAGGTTCCTCTCCTGTAGGGCAGTGCCAGGCTGCACCCCTAGGTTCCTCTCCTGTAGGGCACAGTGCCAGGCTGCATCCCTAGGTTCCTCTGTAGGCGCAGTGCCAGGCTGCACCCCTAGGTTCCTCTCCTGTAGGCGCAGTGCCAGGCTGCACCCCTAGGTTCCTCTCCTGTAGGCGCAGTGCCAGGCTGCACCCCTAGGTTCATCTCCTGTAGACGCAGTGCCAGGCTGCATCCCTAGGTTCCTCTCCTGTAGGGCAGTGCCAGGCTGCACCCCTAGGTTCCTCTCCTGTAGGCGCAGTGCCAGGCTGCATCCCTAGGTTCCTGTCCTGTAGGGCAGTGCCAGGCTGCATCCCTAGGTTCCTGTCCTGTAGGGCAGTGCCAGGCTGCACCCCTAGGTTCCTCTCCTGTAGGGCACAGTGCCAGGCTGCATCCCTAGGTTCCTCTCCTGTAGGGCACAGTGCCAGGCTGCATCCCTAGGTTCCTCTTTAGGCGCAGTGCCAGGTTGCACCCCTAGGTTCCTCTCCTGTAGGCGCAGTGCCAGGCTGCATCCCTAGGTTCCTCTCCTGTAGGCGCAGTGCCAGGCTGCATCCCTAGGTTCCTCTCCTGTAGGGCAGTGCCAGGCTGCACCCCTAGGTTCCTCTCCTGTAGGCGCAGTGCCAGGCTGCATCCCTAGGTTCCTCTCCTGTAGGCGCAGTGCCAGGCTGCATCCCTAGGTTCCTCTCCTGTAGCGCAGTGCCAGGCTGCATCCCTAGGTTCCTCTCCTGTAGGGCAGTGCCAGGCTGCATCCCTAGGTTCCTCTCCTGTAGGCGCAGTGCCAGGCTGCATCCCTAGGTTCCTCTCCTGTAGGCGCAGTGCCAGGCTGCATCCCTAGGTTCCTCTCCTGTAGGGCAGTGCCAGGCTGCATCCCTAGGTTCCTCTCCTGTAGGCACAGTGCCAGGCTGCATCCCTAGGTTCCTCTCCTGTAGGGCAGTGCCAGGCTGCATCCCTAGGTTCTTCTCCTGTAGGGCAGTGCCAGGCTGCATCCCTAGGTTCCTCTCCTGTAGGCGCAGTGCCAGGCTGCACCCCTAGGTTCCTCTCCTGTAGGGCAGTGCCAGGCTGCATCCCTAGGTTTCTCTCCTGTAGGGCAGTGCCAGGCTCCATCCCTAGTTTCCTCTCCTGTAGGCGCAGTGCCAGGCTGCATCCCTAGGTTCCTCTCCTGTAGGGCAGTGCCAGGCTGCATCCCTAGGTTCCTCTCCTGTAGGCGCAGTGCCAGGCTGCATCCCTAGGTTCCTCTCCTGTAGGGCAGTGCCAGGCTGCATCCCTAGGTTCCTCTCCTGTAGGCGCAGTGCCAGGCTGCATCCCTAGGTTCCTCTCCTGTAGGGCAGTGCCAGGCTGCATCCCTAGGTTCCTCTCCTGTAGGCGCAGTGCCAGGCTGCATCCCTAGGTTCCTCTCCTGTAGGGCAGTGCCAGGCTGCATCCCTAGGTTCCTCTCCTGTAGGCAGTGCCAGGCTGCATCCCTAGGTTCCTCTCCTGTAGGGCACAGTGCCAGGCTGCATCCCTAGGTTCCTCTCCTGTAGGCGCAGTGCCAGGCTGCACCCCTAGGTTCCTCTCCTGTAGGCGCAGTGCCAGGCTGCATCCCTAGGTTCCTCTCCTGTAGGGCAGTGCCAGGCTGCATCCCTAGGTTCCTCTCCTGTAGGCGCAGTGCCAGGCTGCATCCCTAGGTTCCTCTCCTGTAGGGCAGTGCCAGGCTGCATCCCTAGGTTCCTCTCCTGTAGGCGCAGTGCCAGGCTGCATCCCTAGGTTCCTCTCCTGTAGGGCAGTGCCAGGCTGCATCCCTAGGTTCCTCTCCTGTAGGGCAGTGCCAGGCTGCACCCCTAGGTTCCTCTCCTGTAGGGCAGTGCCAGGCTGCATCCCTAGGTTCCTCTCCTGTAGGGCAGTGCCAGGCTGCATCCCTAGGTTCCTCTCCTGTAGGCGCAGTGCCAGGCTGCATCCCTAGGTTCCTCTCCTGTAGGGCAGTGCCAGGCTGCATCCCTAGGTTCCTCTCCTGTAGGCGCAGTGCCAGGCTGCATCCCTAGGTTCCTCTCCTGTAGGGCAGTGCCAGGCTGCATCCCTAGGTTCCTCTCCTGTAGGCGCAGTGCCAGGCTGCATCCCTAGGTTCCTCTCCTGTAGGGCAGTGCCAGGCTGCAACCCTAGGTTCCTCTCCTGTAGGCGCAGTGCCAGGCTGCATCCCTAGGTTCCTCTCCTGTAGGCGCAGTGCCAGGCTGCATCCCTAGGTTCCTCTCCTGTAGGCGCAGTGCCAGGCTGCATCCCTAGGTTCCTCTCCTGTAGGGCAGTGCCAGGCTGCATCCCTAGGTTCCTCTCCTGTAGGGCAGTGCCAGGCTGCACCCCTAGGTTCCTCTCCTGTAGGCGCAGTGCCAGGCTGCATCCCTAGGTTCCTCTCCTGTAGGGCAGTGCCAGGCTGCATCCCTAGGTTCCTCTCCTGTAGGGCAGTGCCAGGCTGCACCCCTAGGTTCCTCTCCTGTAGGGCAGTGCCAGGCTGCATCCCTAGGTTCCTCTCCTGTAGGCGCAGTGCCAGGCTGCATCCCTAGGTTCCTCTCCTGTAGGCCCAGTGCCAGGTTGCATCCCTAGGTTCCTCTCCTGTAGGCGCAGTGCCAGGCTGCACCCCTAGGTTCCTCTCCTGTAGGCGCAGTGCCAGGCTGCACCCCTAGGTTCCTCTCCTGTAGGGCAGTGCCAGGCTGCACCCCTAGGTTCCTCTCCTGTAGGGCAGTGCCAGGCTGCATCCCTAGGTTCCTCTCCTGTAGGCGCAGTGCCAGGCTGCATCCCTAGGTTCCTCTCCTGTAGGGCAGTGCCAGGCTGCATCCCTAGGTTCCTCTCCTGTAGGCGCAGTGCCAGGCTGCATCCCTAGGTTCCTCCCCTGTAGGCGCAGTGCCAGGCTGCACCCCTAGGTTCCTCTCCTGTAGGGCAGTGCCAGGCTGCACCCCTAGGTTCCTCTCTTGTAGGGCAGTGCCAGGCTGCACCCCTAGGTTCCTCTCTTGTAGGGCAGTGCCAGGCTGCATCCCTAGGTTCCTCTCCTGTAGGGCAGTGCCAGGCTGCATCCCTAGGTGCCTCTCCTCTAGGGCAGTGCCAGGCTGCATCCCTAGGTTCCTCTCCTGTAGGCGCAGTGCCAGGCTGCATCCCTAGGTTCCTCTCCTGTAGGGCAGTGCCAGGCTGCATCCCTAGGTTCCTCCCCTGTAGGCGCAGTGCCAGGCTGCACCCCTAGGTTCCTCTCCTGTAGGGCAGTGCCAGGCTGCACCCCTAGGTTCCTCTCCTGTAGGGCAGTGCCAGGCTGCATCCCTAGGTTCCTCTCCTGTAGGCGCAGTGCCAGGCTGCACCCCTAGGTTCCTCTCCTGTAGGCGCAGTGCCAGGCTGCACCCCTAGGTTCCTCTCCTGTAGGCGCAGTGCCAGGCTGCACCCCTAGGTTCCTCTCCTGTAGGCGCAGTGCCAGGCTGCACCCCTAGGTTCCTCTCCTGTAGGGCAGTGCCAGGCTGCATCCCTAGGTTCCTCTCCTGTAGGCGCAGTGCCAGGCTGCATCCCTAGGTTCCTCTCCTGTAGGGCAGTGCCAGGCTGCATCCCTAGGTTCCTCTCCTGTAGGCGCAGTGCCAGGCTGGCTCCCCAAGTACTTTTCCTGAGGGGGAGATGCTCCTTTTGAAAAATGAAGAAAGCAAGTTTTCTAGTGTTCAGCTCTGATAAGAATTTTTTTGAGCAGAGGGTTGAAAATAGAAACAAGCTGATACTTAATCCTGCATGTTGACTGTTGATAGGGGCTAAGTTTGTGCTGGTATTTTGGGCTCCTTGCTGATTCATATGCTTTTCTGGCACGGGAGAGAGACAAAGAAGGACACTGTGACCGCTTTCTCCTGGGGGTATCAGCAATTACCCCTCTGCCGTGAATATATGTTCATACCCCTCTCCTGCGATTAGCCGTGATTATCCCACTGCTGTAAATATCTGTGAGTATTCGACTGCTGTAGTCCTCTTAGTTCACTGGGGTTAGTAACCCTTTGCTGTATCTGTCGGATGTCTGCAGTGTTTGCTAAACTTACCGCTCTCCATTATTATGTAGTGCTTTTACCTTTGTATCATCTCTGATCCTCTCAGTATCAGCAAAGGTCAGCAAGTTCCTTCTTTTGTTTGCAGCAGTATATACTATGGAGATCATTTAAAAGCTGACCTGGTGTATCGTTTGTCAGAGGGGCAGTGTGTGTCTGGACTGTGCAGTTTGGGTAAAGTAGATGTTATCTCACTGCACACTGCATGCAGAGGAGTTTGTCTAGACAGCAGTGGAGTTTCACCTTTGGCACATTGAGGTTTAAGAATAACTAATTTTTCTTGATACGTTATTGCAGTGTTGTAGTACACTAAGAGGAATTTTTGTTTGCTTACTGCAGTTTTTGTGCAGGGGAGTTTGTATAAAATTTAATAGTGTTTTCTGTCATTTAGGGTTTTTGTGTTTTTGCAGTGAAATCTCTCATTTCTCCTGGAACAAGCAGGAAGTCCGTCCTCACATACGGGTGACATCGGCACCGACGGAGCCTGCACGGAAGCATCTCCCCAGCTTTCAAAGAAAGCCTTTGGGAGATGCCACCATGCTTACGCGGTCCCCCTTCCCGCCCAAGGGTGCCATCTTGCTCAGTCTCCTTTTTCCCATGGAGCCCAGCAGACGTGCGTCTGATTACCCGGAGAAAGTTGATTTTTTTTTCTGAGTTTATTCTGTCTCTGCAGCTACTGCTGGTCCCTTTCCTGCCCCCAGGTTCACTTGCCTTAGTACAATGTCCTGAGGCCTGTGAATTTTTCTTTCCAGTGTAATTTGTGCCCTTTTCCTACTGACAGTTCCTCAGGTCTTTGACCTCGCCTGGGCCCTTTTTCCCCCGCATGGCCAGCGGCTTTAAAAAATGTGATTGGTGTTCCAGTAATTTTTCTGTTACCGACACACACGACTGCTGTCCCCGTTGTCTCGGTCTTGACCATGACCCAGAGACTTGTGGGTCCTGCAATTGTCTGACCCCCAAAGCAGTCAAAAGCAGGCAGGAGAAACATGACCAGATGTTCAGGTCAGACTCTATCTTGGACACCCCTTCCAGGACCCAATCTGAGACAGCGCAGAACTCCATAATCTCTTCGGGATTTAGGCAACTCTGACCCTCTGACCCTTCTGTGTTCAGGTTACCGGATTGATGGTTCTCCCTGGACACTGGGGTCCTTTCAGAGTCTGTCCTTGGAACTCACCGGCTACTACTTACGGCTTAACCGTGTCTTTTCTACAGGTTGTCAGTAGCCTGTAGCTTGGGAGTCTCATATGTGAGGACTGACTTTCTGCTTGTTCCTGGAGAAAGTGTAGTTACTCACCTGTAACAGGTGTTCTCCAGGGACAGCAGGAATCAGTCCTCACAACCCTTCCTCCTCCCCATAGAGTTGCTTTAACTATACCAATTTGTTTTTTGCTGTCTTAGCTATGTCATATTACTGAGCAAGATGGCACCCTTGGGTGGGAAGGGGACCATGCATTCGTGGTGGCATCTCCTAAAGGTTTTCTTTGAAAGCTGGGGAGATGCTTCCGTGTGGGCTCTGTCGGCACTCATATGTGAGGACTGATTTCCTGCTGTCCCTGGAGAACACCTGATCTCCAGGAACAAGCAGGAATGAGTCTTCACATATGGGTTTTGTCGGTACCGACGGAGCCTGCGCGGGAACACTCCCCAGCGTCCAATCAGAAAGCCTTTGGGAGCATCCCACAGCGCCTGCGTGGCTGCCTTCCCGCCTTTCCCAACTGTCTCTCCTCAGTTCTTCTTTTTCCGCGGAGCCAGCAGGTCGTGTTCCTGTCACCGCAGAAGAATTTCCTTATTTTTTCTTTATTTCTTTTGTGTCACGTCTGCCTTCTTCGACGCTCTTACCGGTACCGCCGGTCTTTGTTCTTTTCTTCTTGTAAAAAAAAAACAAAAAAAACCCCTTTTTCTTCAGGTGCACTTGCATTTTGGGCCTTAGGCCCAAAACGTTTTTTTCCTTAATATGGAAAAACCTGCCTCAGGATTTCAGAAGTGCACAAAATGTGGCGGTACCATTTCCATCATCGACACCCATGACTGGTGTCTAAAATGTTTAGGTCCTGACCATTCCATTACAGATTGTGTGTCCTGTTCCATGATGTCTAAGAGAGGTCGGCAGAACCGAGCTGCCAAGCTCAGTACCCTGTTTCCCTCTCATGCGGCTTCGGTGGCATCGACGCCTTCCAGGGCTGCTTCTTCCTCACATGGATCTCAGGTAACTAAACATAAATCCAGCCGGTCCTCGAAGGGTAGATCTCCTTCTAAGCATCGAGATGCCTCTGGCGTTGCCCTCGAGGATTCTGCACTGGCAAAATTACCCCGGCGGGAGGCTTCGGCCTCTAAAGCATCATCATCGGGGTTCCAGGATGAGCTCGATGGCGTGGCCTCGACAGATCTCCTGGTGCCATGCTCTGGGGTACCGGTGGCTTCCACCGGTACCGACTTCCAAACATTGGCGGCGTCGATGAATCTCAGGATTCTCCATCGAACGCAGTCTGGCGGCTTTCCTTGTGGCATCGACGCCCGTGGTACTGCAACAGACTACTCCGCCGGTACCGGCTCTAGCATCGCCATCGGTACCGATCATGGTACCGGTGGCATAGACATCGGCATCGGTGTCCGCTATGCCGATACTCTTTCCTCTGAAACCCTCCGGTACCGATACCTCAGTACCGGTGATTCCCGATACTGATCCCAGTCGGTACGGGTATTGGGCTTTGCAGGAGCATCCGGACAGACGATACTTCGATTCTTCTGAGGACTCTGAGGATTCTGAAGAGTCGGTCGATGCAGTGATGCTTCTTCCACAGGAGAAGTCCTCTCCAAAACGAAGAATGTCTCCTCCAGAGGACCTGTCTTTTCAAGACTTCATCAGGGAGGTGGCTCGGGGCCTTTCTATCACAGTGGCCCCCTGAGACAGAGCCCAGAGCCAAGGAGTTAGATATCTTACAATATCCTAAAACTCCTAAGGAGGCAGCTACCTTGCCTATTCATGAGATTCTGTATGATCTCATGTTGAGGATGTGGGAAGCACCTCTGACCACCTCTCCTCATTTTCGCAGGTTGGATACCATGTATCGTGTCCCTCCTTGTCCTGGTTTCCATAAAACTCAACTTCCTCACCACTCTATTGTGGTTGAGTCTGCAATGAGAAAGATTAGAAGTGCCAAAAGACATGCCTCTAATCCTCCAGGACGTGAATGTAGAACCCTGGATGCTTTTGGAAGAAGAGTCTTCCAAGCTTCCATGCTTGCTGCCAGAATTAATTCTTATAGTCTCTACATGGGAATGTTCTTAAAGGAAGTCACTGACCATTTGCAGACTTTAAGTCCTTTTATGTCTGAAGATAAAAGGCAGGACTTTCTCACTGGGCTCAAACATGCCCAAGATATCTCCATATTCTCCAACCGTGCAGCTTTCGACTCCTTTGAATGCGTAAGCAGAGCCTCAGCTATTGCCATAGGTGCACGTAGGATTGCTTGGCTTCAAGCATCTGATTTGGAGATCTGGGTTCAAGATGAATTGGGAAATATCCTTTGTACAGGTGAGAACCTGTTTGGTAAAGATTGGCAAGCAAAAGCCAATCAGATGGATGCTGAAAATTCTGCCTTGGATAGACTATCCAAGTCTACAGCTGCTCCTGCTAAGAAAAGGTTATTCAAGAAAACACCTTTTTCTAAAAAGGGAAGATTCTATCCTGCTTATGGTTAGCGTGCATCTTCTGCAGCTCAGTTCCCTAACAAACGTCAGTAATCATCCAAACAGAGCAAAGCAAAGGCTGTTAGGCCTCCTCCATCCCAGCAACCTCAGCCCCCTCAGGGTCTTTGACTTTCCGCTAGAGAACTTAGCCTTCCTGGCTCTGGAAGGACCAGAGCCTTCCACCATTCCAGGAAGGTTATGTCATTTTGCTCCCAGGTGGGGGCAAATTACAGCAGAGCATTGGACACTCTCCATCATAAGAGAGGGGTACAAACTTCATTTTTCAAGCTTGCCCCCTCTCACAAGAGTGCACCAGTTCAATTCTCCAACCTCCCTCCTCAACCTGTTGGGGCAGGAGGTTGCCACCCTTCTCGCCCAGGGGGCAATAGAGGAAGTGCCTCTTCAACAACAGGGCACAGGTTTCTACTCCCCCTATTTTCTTATTCCGAAGAAAACAGGGGGTTTCAGACCCATTTTAGATCTCAGAGAGTTGAACAGATTCATAGTCAAGGAAAAATTCAAGATGGTTTCTCTGGGAACTCTGCTGCCATACTTTCAGAATCAGGATTGGCTTTGTTCTCTAGATCTCAAGGATGCGTACACTCATGTTCTCATCCATCCAACTTACAGAAGGTTCCTTTGGTTCCTTTTTCAAGAGAAGCACTATCAATACAGAGTGCTCCCTTTTGGTCTGGCCTCTGCACCAAGGGTGTTCACGAAATGCATGGCAGTAGTAGCTGCTTTTCTGCGCACCCTGGGAATATTCGTCTTCCCTTATCTGGACGACTGGCTCATTCGAGCTCCCACTCGGTCAGAGGCCAAAAGTTCTCTAACCTGCACAATGCGTATTCTTCAGTATTTAGGGCTGGTAATAAACATCTCAAAATCCAATTTGATCCCTACTCAGTTCCTGGAGTTTATAGGGGCATTGCTGGATACCACAAGGGCAAGGGCCTATCTCCCCCAGGCCCGTTGCCTTCGCTTGGTGCAGTTAGCTTCTCAAGCAGAGTTGAAGCCCCTCCTAACTGCTCGAGAAATGTTACAGTTGCTAGGCCACATAGCTTCCACCGTGCATGTGGTACCATATGCTCGCCTTCACTTGAGGGCAGCTCAGTGGACTTTATCCACCCAATGGACCCAGGCATTAGGCTGCCTGTCAGACAAAATAGCAAACACAAATCGCCTCATTTTGTCCCTCCAATGGTGGAAGTACCCTCAAAACCTGTTGCTGGGGTCCCCCTTTCAGCAATCTCTACCCTAAGCAACTCTTACAACAGATGCTTCTCCAATGGGGTGGGGAGCTCATCTGCAAGACCTCTCCACCCAAGGCATCTGGTCCCCACAGGAGAGTTGTCTACATATCAGTCTCTTGGAACTCAGAGCAATCTTTCTTGCTCTGCGGGTGTTCCACTCCCTGCTCAGCTATAAGACAGTCCTTATCCACACGGACAATCAGGTAGCCATGTTCTATGTGAACAAGCAGGGAGGAACTGGCTCTCTGTCGTTTTGCAATAAAGCTTTGCGACTGTGGGCCCTCGCCAGAGAGCATCACATTCATCTTCTGGCAGTTTATCTTCCAGGCGTTCAAAACTCTTGGGCAGACAGGCTCAGTCGAGTTCTGCTTCCACACGAGTGGTCCCTACATGTGGACCAGGTGGCCAAGATTTTTCAAATTTGGGGAACCCCGGACATAGACCTCTTTGCAAGTCCGTGAAATGCCAAACTTTCCCGGTTCTGTTCCAGAACTCTGGCTCAGGGAGCTCAGGCAAGGGATGCTTTCCTCCTTCACTGGGTTCAAGACTTCCTCTATGCCTTTCCACCCGTTCCCCTAATTCCGAAAACCCTGTTCAAGCTTCAGAGAGACACTCATAGCTCCACATTGGCCACGGCAAGTGTGGTATCCTCTGCTTCTACATCTCTCTCAAGCTCCCTCCCTGGAGTTAGGTTCTGCTCCAGACCTCCTCTCTCAAGAGGACGGAAAGTTATGGCATCCCAACCCCCAGTCTCTGCATCTCATGGCTTGGTTGCTGAAGGCCTAGATCTTCAGGATCTTCATCTTTCTCAACAAGTGAAAGATGTTCGTTATGCTTCTAGGAAACCTTCCACTAGACGTTCTTATGCTTTCAAGTGGAAGAGGTTTACTATCTGGTGTTCTGGGAAGGGTCTTAACCCCCTTGCCATACCTCTGGAATCTTTGCTGGAGTATCTCCTCCATCTGTCTAATGCAGGCCTTAAGACAAATTCAGTACGGGTCCATTTGAGTGCTATTGCAGCTTCCTTTAAGCCTCTTAATGGACAACCTATTTCCTCTCATCCTCTTGTAGCAAGATTCATGAGAGGCCTCCTTTTAACAAAGCCTCCCATCAGACCACCCCCGGTGGCATGGGACTTAAACTTGATTCTTGGGCAGCTTATGAAGCCGCCTTTTGAACCTTTGGCTACCACCTCCTTTCTTGGAAGGTCATCTTTCTCATTGCAATCACATCAGCACGTCATTTTAGTGAATTGCAAGCACTCGTAGCTAATCCACCTTATGCAAGGTTCCATCATGACAAGGTGGTCCTTAGGACTCATCCACACTTTATGCCTAAGGTGGTCTCGCCTTTTCACCTCAACCAAGAGGTCTACCTACCTGTCTTTTTTCCAGGACCTCATGCATCAAGTGCAGAGAGGAATCTTCATACCCTGGACTGTAAAAGAGCTCTGGCTTTTTACTTACAAAGGACACAGCAACATAGAAAGTTCTCCCAGCTCTTTGTTGCCTTTGATCCTTCTCACTTGGGACTACCAGTCTCCAAGAGAACATTATCCAACTGGATTGCCCAGTGTATTTCCTTCGCCTATCAGAGCAAGAACCTTTCTCTGGAGGGCCATGTCACAGCTCACAATGTGAGAGCCATGGCAGCCTCAATTGCTCATCTGAACTCTGTGTCTATTGACGACATCTGTCGAGCAGCCACTTGGGCCTCGGTTCATACCTTCACAGCCCATTACTGCTTGGACAAGGACTCCCGCCGGGATGCCTTGTTTGGTCAGGCTGTTCTTAAACACCTATTCCATATTTAATCAACTCCTACCCACCATCTCTCATGGGATGCCAGAGATCCATGTGGGGAAGTGCAGCCCTGTCCCAGGGACACACAACTTCTAGGATCTCTCCCTGGCATCTAAAGCTAGGGAGTCCCCATATGTGAAGACTCATTCCTGCTTGTTCCTGGAGATAGCACAGTTACTTACCTGTAACAGGTGATCTCTGGGAACAGCAGGAATAAGTCTTCACAACCCACCCATCTCCCCTAGGAGTTGTCTCTCTCTATCTCTTTCCTTTCCCTCTCTCTCTTTCTCTCTCTCTCTCTCTCTCTCTCTCGTTGTCTCAGCTCTAAAACTCAACTGAGGAGAGACAGTTGGGAAAGGCGGGAAGGCAGCACACAGGCGCTGTGGGATGCTCCCAAAGGCTTTCTGATTGGACACTGGGGAGCATTCCCGCGCAGGCTCCGTTGGTACCGACGAAACCCTTATGTGAAGACTTATTCCTGCTGTTCCCAGAGATCACCTGTTACAAGTAAGTAACTGTGCTTTACAGGTGAGTAACTGCATTTTCTCTCACTGTCATCTTTGGACAGTGCAATGTATGTAATAATCTCTGTTGCAGTGAGAGAGTTTTCCCTCTGGTCTAGGAGGTGACCATCTTGCTTGTTTCTTAAGACAGTTTCTGCAGTGGACTTTTGCGAAGGGCAGTGGAATCTCTACTCTTACTGCCATGTTTGTGTAGTAACGTTTCTATAGGAGGTGCCTGTCTCCCTTGTAGTATCGCAGTGTCTGTAGATGATGCAAGCCCCAATATCATTAATATAATAGTTACATTTTTATTGATGGATGTACTGTCACTGATGCTTTGTATTAAAATCATTCAGGGAAAGTGGTCTATAAATATAATTGAATAACCTAAGGGCCCCTCTTCCTCCTCCACTGTCCTGCCTATGCAGTGACTTACAATGGTGGTCAACATTATTGGCACCCTTACAGTTCAACCCTTTAATGTCCAATATCTCCTAAAAGAAAGTGGCCAGTGAAGTGGCTTAGGACTTATATGCACACACATTTGACGCACAAAAGAATCAAATTAAAGAAGACCAATTAAAAATGGAAATAGTAGGAAATAGTATAAAAACTGGGACATTGCCATGACATGATTATTGCAAAAATGTAAAACCCCAAGAATTCATCACTAAAATATTCTCCTATTAAAGTGAAATTCAATAAGATTCTAACATACGGGCCTATCTTAAAGAACTATATCAGTCAATTTTTGTCGGATCACCCACCATGAGAGTATACACCCTCCTGCAGTGGGTCCTCCTTTTTAATCAGAATTTTCAAAAAAACTGGAATCCAGCTTTTCAAATTCTTGTGTTCCTTATGTTTTGTATCTGCTGCAGTTTAAACCAAGTGAAAAAAATCACCGATTGGCTTCCAAAAACATAGACTCATATTCAAACTTCATCTCCCCCCGTGATTGTACTTAACTGAGGGCCCTGTGAAGTGCGACTGAGTCATGCTGCCAAGTCCAAGTCCCAAATCATCGATCAAGAACCGCAACACACGCTGTGTTTCAAGCCTTGTTACTTCGTAGCTCTTTCTCAAGCATTGTATCCGGATCGTCTTTCTGGTTCCAGTTTTTACTTTCACAACTGAATCAACATTTGAGTTGAATCTGGTTGATTAGGCATTTGATGATAGGATACAATGCTTGAGAAAGAGCTACGAAGTAAAAAGGCTTGAAACATAGCATGTGTTGCGGTTCTCGGTCGATGACTTGGCAACATGACTCAGTCGCACTTCACAGGGCCCTCAGTTAAGTACAATCGCAGGGGGAGATGAAGTTTGAATATGAGTCTATGTTTTTGGAAGCCAATCTGTGATTTTTTTCACGTGGTTTAAACTGTCGCAGATACAAAACATAAGGAACACAAGAATGTTTGCAAGACATTGATCTCATTTGACGGATAATTTGCCTCAACAACGGAGGATTGTAGAGTTTGTTGAAGGATTTTTTGTGGGAACATTCAGGTGAGTGTTATCCTGCGTTGAAAAGCTGGATTCCAGTTTTTTAGAAAATTCTGGTTAAAATGGAGAACCCACTGCAAGAGAGTGTATACTCTCATGGTGGGTGATCCGACAAAAATTGATTGATATAGTTCTTTAAGATAGGCCCGTATGTTAGGATTTTATTGGTTTTCACTTTAATAGGACAACAAGATTATTAGCACCCTTATAAACAATTCAAATCAATTTGAACAGAAGAACCATGTTCCCATTGCAGTAAAATTAGATGCACCTGTGATCAACTGTTGGTACTCACGTGACTTGGATCAACCAATGAATGATAGCTCTAATGTTTAAAATGGCCACATTCACTCCCTGTTCCATTTTCTCAATGGTGAAGACAAGAGAACTGCCTGAGATAGCCAGAGAAGCCATTATCACCAAACATCAAACTTCAAAGGGGTGCAAGATCTACAGTTCGCAATGTTAAGAAGTTTCCTGCTCATGGAACTGTCAAGAACCTTCCAGGATGTGGTGGGAAGAGGAAAATTAATCCAAAAAGTCTTTGAAGGTTAGTGTGAACTGTTGGAAAAACACTATGTACAAAATCCAAAGAGCTTAAGGCTGACCTGGAGCAATCTGGAGTGGTGGTTTCAACCCGCACCATATGCCGCACACTAAATAAAGGATTTCATGGGCAAAGGCCAAGGGGGACCCCAAAAACAGACATAAAAAGGCACACCTGATCTTTGCCCAAACCCACCATGAGAAACTACAATCCTTTTGGGAAACATTTCTGTAGACAAATGAAACCAAACTTGAGCTCTTTGGTAATGCAGACCAGCGATACATTTACAAGTGAAGAAGTGAAGCTTATAGGGAAACAAACGTCCTTTCTACAGTTAAATGTGGTGGAGGTTCCATAATGTTGTGGGGCTGTTTTGCTGCCTCAAGAACTGGAGCCCTGGAATGTATTAAAGGAATCATGAAGTCAGAGGACTACCAAGGTATTTTGAAGTGAAATATGCTACCTAGTGTCAGAACGCTAGTTCTGGGTCAGATGTCATGGGTCCTCCTCAGGACAATGACCTAAAACATACATCCAAAAGTACAAAAGAATGGTTAAAAAGGAACAAATGGACTTTGTTAAACTGGCCAGCAATGAATCCTGATCACAATCCAATCAAGAACCCTTGGAAAGAGCTGAAATCTGCCATTGGTAAAAGGAATCCTGGAAACATTCATGAGCTGGAACAAATCGCAGTTGAAGAGTGGGAGAAACTACCAGCAGATAGATGGATAAAACTTATAGATGGCTACAAGAAACGTTCAGAGGCTGTCATCACTGCCAAGGGTTGTATAACCAAATATTAGTGAAAGGTGCAGTTAATCCTGTCCAAGTCATAATTTTTTTTTCCTCAGAAATTACTACGTCTACGTTGCACAATTTTTGTTGTTGTTGTATACCTTTGAACATACTATTAAAATATTACAGTGACACACAGATATTGTACACAACGTACCTAAAATTCAAGGTTACCAATAATGTTGACCAGAACACTATATATTGTACAAGGTGGCCGAATCTCTCCTTTCTCTGGTTGGAAGTTAGTAGAGAAGGTGATGCTCTTTCCTGTCTCACATGTTTACATGGGAGATGAGTGTCTGTCTTCTCACTGTAGTGTCAGCTTTTATTGTCTTTTTGGTGCTCTGTAATGTTTTATTTGTACTTGTGTATTTTTTATTTTTTATATACCGCTTTCATAGATTCAAAATGGTTTACATTTAACTATAACTTACATCGAATTTTTGAACAGTGATATTGTTTATAATAGTCACAAAACTTGAGTATAGATAATAATTTGCTTAGAGTGTTGGGAGTACTGGGGTGAATCAATATGGGAAGGATGGGAGAGGGGGGGGGAAGGTTAGCGAATGTGCTACTTCATAAACTGTACCTGGGTGTGTGTTGCAGTTAGATCATGTTTTCTGTTAGAGAGTGTGTTCCTGGAAAAGGTGTGTTTTCAGTTCTTTGTGGAAGGTGGTGAGTATTCTGTCTGGGAGTGCATTCACACAGCAAGTATGCTCTAGAACAGGTTGACTGGTTGCTTCTGGTCCTCATGACAGAGATGGTGGAGGTGTTTTGGGTACTAAATGTCGTGATCCTGTGTGTATGTTTTTAGTGATGTCATGTATTCCTTCAGGATAACAATCCGTGCTTGATTTTATAAAATAAGTCCCCAAAGATCCTTTTACACAAATTTTGAAAATGCAGTGGGTGCTTTTGAATCAGTATTGACTCCCAGCAGCTCCTGGGTTTTCTTGGCAGTGTGACCAGAAGAAGATTTCCAGGACTTTCTTCCAAGGCAATGAAAGGATTAAGTGACTTGCCCAAAGCCACAGGGAATTGAACCCTGGTCTCTTGGTGACTAAGCCGGTGCTCTAACCACTAGGCGGCTACTCCACTACACAAATTTACACCTCCAAAAGTAGACTTCATAATACTTATTATGTTTATAATGCTACTGGTTGTACACAGCACTGTACAATGGTGATAAGTATTTGAATACAGTATGAACCCACCCAAGGAGCTTACATGCCAAGTGACTACCTGAGTCCGTGGGAGATAAAGTGACTTGCCGAAGGTCACAGGGAGTATTAGTGGCACAATCAGCATTTGAACCCTGGCTTTCCTGGTTCTCAGCCCATGAAGCCAAGTCCTCTCCTAGATGAGTTTATAAACTGCATGCCTACACTGCAACTCTACCCCTCCCCCTGAACATCTGCACACCTGTATCTCCAGGAACAAGCAGGAATGAGTCTTCACATATGGGTATCGTCGGTACTGACTGAGCCTGCGCGGGAACGCTCCCCAGTCCTCTCCTAGATGAGTTAATATGTACCCTTACAGTATATAAAATGCAACTCTACCGCTCCCCCTGAACATGTGCACACCTGTATCTCCAGGAACAAGCAGGAATGAGTCTTCACATATGGGTATAGTCGGTACCGATGGAGCCTGCACGGGAACGCTCCCCAGCGTCCAATTAGAAAGCTTTTTGGGAGCATCCCACAGTGCCTGTGTGCTGCCTTCCCGCCTTTCCCAACTGCCTCTCTCCAATTCTTCGTTTTCCGCAGAGCCAGCAGGTCGTTGTTCCTGTCACCACAGAAAATATTTCTTCTTCTCCTTCTTTTTTGTGGTCGCATCTGCCTTCCTCGATGCTATACCTGTACCGCCAGTTCTTCCTTCTTTCTTTTTAAAAAATAAAAAAATTAGTATTTTTTTCCAAACTTTTCTTCCTCAGGTGCACGCGCCATTTATTTCCTCCACTATGGAAAAACCCGCTTCAGGTTTCAAGAAGTGCACCAAGTGTGGCGGTACCATCTCCGTCACCGACACCCATCAGTGGTGTCTTAAATGTTTAGGTCCTGACCACTCGGTCTTGGAGTGTATGGCCTGTGCCATGATGTCCAAGAGGGGTCTACAAAACCAAGCTGCTAAGCTCAGTGCCCTTTTTCCCTCCGATGCAGCTCTGTGGCATCAAAGTCTTCCAGGGCTTCGTCTTCCTCCCATGGATCTCAGGTAACTAAACATAAGTCTGGCCGGTCCTCAAAGGGTAGATCTCCTTCCAAGCATCGAGATGCCTCTGGCATTGCCCTTGAGGGTTCTGTACCGGCAAAATTGCCCCAGCGGGAGGCTTCAGCTTCCAAAGCATTATCGGGGCTCCAGGATGTTCTCGAGGCCTGAACCTCGGCAGAACTACTGGTGTCATGTTCTGGGGTACCGGCTGCTTTCTCCGGTACCGATACCCAGGCATCGGCAGCGTCGATAAACCAGAGGTTCCTGGCTATTGAACGCAGTCTGGCTGCTCTCCTTGCGGCATTGACACCCTCGGAACCGCGTCAGAAAGTTCAACCGGTACTTGCACTGATTCTGGCACCAGTATCGGTTCCGATACCATCGATATCGGTGTCTGCATTGCCGACACGCAGTCAAGCCATGCCTTCCGGTACCGATACACCGGCATCGACTTCGGTCGGTACAGGTATCGTGCTCTACAAGAGCATCCGGACAGAAGGTACTTTGAATCCTCGGAGGAGTCTGAGGATTCTGACAGTTCTGACAGTACCGAAGTATTTCTCCCCGAGGAGCCTTCCTCTTCCAAACGGAGGATGTTTCCTCCAGAAGATATCTCCTTTCCGGGAGGTGGCTCGAGGTCTGTCCATTACTGTGGCTCCTGAAACAGAGCCCAGGGCAAAGGAGTTGGAGATTCTACAATATCCCAAGGCTCCTAAGGAGGCAGCTACTTTGCCTATCCATGAGATCTTACATGATCTCATGTTAAGAATATGGGGAAACACCCCTTACCACCTCTCCTCACTCTCGTAGACTGGATACCATGTATCGAGTATCTCCGTGTCCTGGCTTCCAAAAGACTTAGCTTCCTCACCACTCTATTGTAGTGGAGTCAGCTATGAAAAGGATCAGGAGTGCAAAGAGGCATGCCTCTAAGAACATAAGATATGCCATACTGGGTCAGACCAAGGTCCATCAAGCCCAGTATCCTGTTTCCAACAGTGGCCAATCTAGGTCATACGTACCTAGCAGTTTCCCCAAAAGACATAGGTTCCGCAATGCTTGTACTGGGTCAAGCATTGATATCCTGGGTCCCTTCTTAATAATGGTTTATGGACCTTTCCTCCAGGAACTTGTCCAAACCTTTTTTAAACCCAGCTACACTAACAGCCTTTACTACATCCTCCGGTAACAAATTCCAGAGTTTGATTACACGTTGGGTGAAAAAATATTTTCTTTTATTAATCTTAAATAGTTTACCCTGTAGCTTCATTGCATGTCCCCTAGTCTTTCTATATTCTGATAACGTAAACAGTCGATCTACGTTTACCCGTTCCACTCCGTTCGTTAATTTATAGACTTCTATCATATCTCCCCTCAGCCGTCTCTTTACCAGGTTAAAGAGCCCTAACCTTTTTAGCCTTTTTTTATAGGAGTATCCTTCCATCCCCTTTACCATTTTCGTGGCTCTTCTCTGCACCTTTTCTAATAACGCTATATCCTTTCTAAGATGCGACGACCAGAATTGCACACAATATTCAAGATGCGGTCTCACCATGGAACGGTATAGAGGCATTATAATATCTTTTGTTTTATTTTCCATTCCTTTCCTTATGATAACTAGCATTCTATTTGCTCTCTTGGCTGCCGCTGCACACTGGGCCGAGGGTTTTAACATGTTATCCACAATGACGCCTAAATCTTTTTCCTGGGTGGTGGTTCCTAATGTGGAACCTTAAATTGTGTAACCATAGTTTGGGTTGTTGTTCCCTAGGTGCATAACTTTGCACTTGTCCACATTAAATTTCATCTGCCATTTTAATGCCCAGTCTTCCAATTTATCAAGATCCTCTTGCAATTTTCCACAATCTTCTTGGGTTTTAACAACTTTAAATAGTTTTGTGTCATCTGCATATTTGATAACCTCACTCGTTATTCCACTTTCCAGGTCATTTATGAATACGTCAAAAAGCAGCGGACCCAGCACAGATCCCTGGGGTACACCACTATTCACCTTTCTCCATTGGGAAAATTGGCCATTTAGCCCAACCCTCTGCTTTCTATCTTTTAACCAGTTCCTGTTCCACAGTAGTACACTGCCTCCTATCCCATGACTCTTTAGTTTTGCCAAAGGTCTCTGATGAGGGACCTTGTCAAAGGCTTTCTGAAAGTCCCAGATACACTATATCAACCGACTCACCTTTGTCCACCTGTTTATTCACACTTTCAAAAAAACATAACAGATTAGTAAGACAAGATCTTCCTTGTCTAAAGCCATGTTGGCTGTCTCCCATTAGGCCATGACTATCTACATGCTGAGTAATTTTATTCTTTATGATGGTTTCTACCATTTTTCCTGGTACTTAGGTGAGGCTCACCGGTCTGTAGTTTCCCGGATCACCCCTGGAACCTTTTTAAAAATTGGTGTTACATTGGTGATCCTCCAATCTTCAGGTATTAGAGATGATTTTAATGATAGTTCACAGATTACTAATAGCAGGTCTGCAATCTCATATTTCAGTTCTTTCAACACCCTTGGATGTATACCATCCGGTCCAGGTAATTTGCTACTCTTCAATTTATCTAATAGTTGTAATACATCTTCCCGATGTATCGATATTTCCTTCAATTCTTCCGCACCTTTAAATACCACTTCAGTCATGGGTAACATCCCTACATCTTCCTCAGTAAAGACCGAAGCAAAGAATTCATTCAGTTTCTCCGCTATCGCCTTGTCGCCTCTTAGTGCCCCTTTAACTCCTCTATCATCTAATGGTCCAACTGACTCTCTCACTGTTTTTTTGCTACGAATGTACTTGAAAAAATCTTTATTTCGCGTTTTTCCTTCTGCAGCAAGCTTCTTCTCATATTCTCCCTTAGCCTTCTTTATCAATGCTTTGCATTTGACCTGCCAGTGCTTGTGCTGTTTCCAGGTTTCATCGTTTGGCTCTTTTTCTATTTCCTGAAAGATGCTTTTTTGGCAATAACAGCCTCTCTGACCTCACCTTTAAACCATGCTGGCAGTTTTTTGGACTTCCTTCCACTTTTCTTAAAGCGTGGAATACAGCTGGTCTGGGCTTCCAAGATAGTATTTTTCAACAACACCCAAGCTTGATGTAAGTCTTTAACCTTTGCAACTGCTCCTTTTAGTTTTTTCTTAACTATTTTCCTCATTTTATCATAGTCTCCCTTTCGAAAGTTAAAAGGTAGTACTGTGAATTTCCTTACTATCCCTCCTCCACTAATTAAATCAAAGGCGATCATGCTATGATCACTATTGCCAAGTGGCCCCAACACCCTTATCTCTTGCACTAGATCTGGTGTTCCACTAAGGACTAGGTTTAATATGGCTTCCCCTCTGGTCGGTTCATGAACCAGCTGCTCCAAGAAGCAGTTATTTATGTCATTAGGAACTTTATCTCCCTAGCATGTCCTGCCATGACACTGACCCAGTCGATACCGGGGTAATTGAAATCACCCATTATTATTAGAGCGCTGTAACTTTTGTTAGCTTCCCTGATTTCTTTGAGCATTTCATCATCTATTTGTTCATTTTGGCCAGGCGGTCGATAGTACACCCCCCCCCGCCATCGCCTTCCCCTTTTTATATGGAATTTCAATCCATAGAGATTCTACAGCAAATTTTGTTTCCTGCAAAACTTTAATCCTTTCTGACTCAATGCCCTCTCTAACATAGAGCGCAACCCCTCCACCAATTTGATCAGCTCTATCATTACAATATAGTTTGTACCCAGGTATCACAGTGTCCCACTGGTTGTCCTCCTTCCACCATGTCTCTGATATTCCAATCACATCTAACCTCTCATTTAGTGCTATATATTCTAACTCTCCCATCTTATTTTTCAGACTTCTAGCATTTGCATACAAGCATTTTAGAGACTGTATTTTATTCATATTAATTTGGCTATTGGTAGACATGGGTAATTTGGGATCTTTAAGCTGTGTCTGCTCCATACTCGAGGGCATTTGGGCTACTTTACTCTTTTTTGGAACCTCTCTACTTTTGGTAGTATTCTTCAAGGATACATTCTTCCGAACCATCCGCTCTTGGGTGACTGTCGGCTTTCCCCTATTATCTAGTTTAAAAGCTGCTCTATCTCCTTTTTAAAGGTTAATGCCAGCAGCCTGGTTCCATCCCGGTTAAGGTGAAGCCCATCCCTTCGGAAGAGCCCCTCCTTTCCCCAGAATGAACCATTGTCTCATCCACACATTGAGACTCCCGAGCTCTGCCTGCCTTTTGGGTCCTGCACGTGGAACGGGAAGCATTTCGGAGAATGCTACCTTGGAAGTTCTGGATTTCAACTTCCTACCTAAAAGCCTAAATTTAGCCTCCAGAACCTCCCTACCACATTTTCCTATGTCATTGGTACCGACCTGTACCAAGACAGCAGACTCCTCCCCAGCACTATCTAAGACCTTATCTAGGTGGCGCGACGTGAGTGTAGAACTTTGGATGCCTTTGGACGTCGTACTTTCCAGGCTTCCATGCTTTCTGCCAGGATAAGTTCCAATATTTTATATATGGGCATGTTCCTTAAGGAAGTCACGGGAGATTTAGAGGTTTTGAGCCCTCTTCTTCCTGAAGATAAGAGGCAGGATCTTCTCACACTGATTAAACATGCCCAGGATGTTTCTAAATTTGTCAATCGTGCAGCCTTTGACTGTTTTGAGTGCATAAGCAGAACCTCTGCCATTGCCATAGGTGCAAGTAGGTGCTTGGCTCCAGGCATCCGATTTGGAGCTCTGGGTGCAGGACAAACTGGGCAATATTCCTTGTACAGGTGAGAATCTATTCGGCAAAAATTGGCAAGAAAAGGCCAATGAGTTGGATGCTGATAACTCTACTTTGGATAGATTATCCAAAGGCATGGCTGAACCTGCATGGAAGAAATCTTTCAAGAAGCCATTCTTCTTCAAAAAGAAGAGGTTTTATCCCTCTTATCAGTAGGGATGTTCTGCAGGTCAGCCTGTCCGGAAGAGTCAGCAACCACCTAAACAAAGGAAAGCAAAGACTGCTAAGCCTCAACTGTCTCAGCAGTCTCAGCCTCCGCAAGGCCTTTGACTTCCGTCTAGAGAACGTAGCCTTCCTGGCCCTCAAGGGACCAGAACCTTCCACCATTCCAGGAAGGTTGTGTCACTTTGCTCCCAGATGGAGGCAGATAACAGCAGAACATTGGACTCTCTCCATTATAAAAGAGGGGTACAAGCTTCACTTTCTCCACATGCCCCCTCTCCCACAATGGTAAGAGAGTTCAATTCTCAGACCTCTCTCATCAACCTGTTAGATCAAGAGGTCACTATGCTTCTTGCCCAAGGGGCAATAGAAGAGGTACCCATTCCTCAACAGGGTACAGAGTTTTACTCCCCCTATTTCCTTATCCCAAAGAAAACAGGGGGACACAGAACTATTTTAGATCTCAGAGAATTTTACAAATTCCTGTTCAAAGAGAAAGTCAAGATGATTTCTCTGGGAAACCTGCTGCCGTACCTTCAGAGTCAGGATTGGCTTTGTTCTCTAGATCTCAAGGATGCGTACACTCATGTTCTCATCCATCCAACTCACAGAAAGTTCCTTCGGTTCCTTTTTCAAAGAAAGCACTACCAATACAGGGTGCTTCCTTTTGGCCTGGCCTCAGCACCAAGGGTGTTTACGAAATGCATGGCTGTGGTGGCAGCATTTCTTCGCACTCTTCCCCTACTTAGACGACTGGCTCATTCAAGCCCCATCAGAGTCAGAGGCCAGGATTTCTCTATCTTGCACAATGCGTATCCTTCAGTATTTGGGTCTGGTCATAAACATCCCAAAATCCAGCCTAACTCCCACTCAATCTCTAGAGTTCATAGGAGCTTTGTTGGATACAAGAAAAGCAAGGGCCTATCTTTCCCAGACCCGTTGCCTGCGCATGGTGCAGTTAGCTTCTCAAGCAGTGCTAAAGCCTCATCTCACTGCTCGAGAAATGTTACAACTACTAGGCCACATGGCATCTACCGTGCATGTGGTCCCTTATGCTCGCCTCCATATGAGAGCAGCCCAGTGGACCTTATCCACTCAATGGACCCAGGCATTAGGGTGCCTGTCAGACAAAATAGCAAACACAAATCGCCTTATTTTGTCCTTCCAATGGTGGCAGACCACTCAAAACCTGTTGCAGGGGTCCCCATTTCAACAACATTTACCCCAGGCAACTCTCACAACAGATGCTTCACCAGTGGGTTAGGAAGCTCATCTGCAAGACCTCTCCACCCAAGACACCTGGACTCCACAGAAGACTCATCTACACATCAATCTCTTAGAGCTCAGAGCAATCTTCCTTGCTCTTCGAGTATTCCACACCCTGCTCAGCTACAAGACAGTCCTCATTCATATTTATTTATTTAGTTAACAGTTATTTCTATACCGCTCTTTCCCAAGTATCAAGTGCGGTTTACAAGGAACAGTAAATTATATGGTATGTGATAGTGCATACCTAGTCGTTTTACATAGAACAAGTGAACTATTTACAAGTAACAATATAATGTTTGAACAATAAAATATTATAACATATTTACATTGTAGGTACTTACAAATTATATCATGGTTCAATTATATGAGGGGGTGAGATGATCATTTTAAATGCTTAAATTATTTTCAATGTGATTAAGCACATAATTATAAGATTGTGAGATTCTTCATCTGTATGTGTATGTGGTATGGTTAAGTATTATGTAGTTATGTCGTTATTTGTTATGTAGTATGGTTGTTAACCTGTGTCTCTTTGTGTATTCTGATTAGGTAGTGTAGTGTAGTGTAAAGTGAATAAGTGAGTTTTAAATTTTTTTCTAAACTCCTTTATGTCAGACAGTAGGCGAATGTTATCAGGCAGATTATTCCAGAGGATAGGTGCTGAATGTGAGAAGGCCCTCTTGTTGGTTTGTTTTCTAGCTTTTGTGTAGTCTTTTGGTATTGCTGTAGTGTTTGGACAATGGACAATCAAGTAGCCGTGTTCTCAAATATAATTTTTATTCAGTTTAAAACAAGGTAAAAAACACATTATTCATACAATTAAAGATATTGCAGAAAAACAACCTAGTCCACATCAAGGGGGAGTAAGAATGAATTAAGTAAGGAAACCTAAACAGGAAAAAAATACAAATTACAAAGAAAGGAGCACTGTCCAAAAAACATTTAAGCTCTAATTACTTTGCATTACAGAACACAGAAACATAATTACTGCTTCGAAGGAGCCTGATGAACAATAAAAGATTCTAAAGACGAAGTCTCAGAAAAAACGTATTTAGTGCCCTCTAATACCACCACACATTTACAGGGAAATTTGAGGAAAAAAGATGCCCCAAGAGCTAAAACCCAGGGCTTTAAAGCAAAAAAAGCCCTGCGCCTCAGCTGCGTTTGTCTAAAGACATCAGGAAAAATATTTATCTTAGCCCCACAAAAAACAGCGTTCTTATTAGCAAAAAATAATCGCATAACAGAATTCTTATCTGCCTCAGACACAAAAAATACAAGAAGTGTAGCACGGGAGGAAATCAAATCCTGAGAGGATTCTATAAATTCAGATAAATCCATAGAATCTACCGAAAGGCTTTGAAACCGCGCACGGGGAACCCGTAGCAGGAGGAACCCCAGACACAGGCAAATAATAAAGCTTATTTATGGGCAGCTTTGTATTATTATCATATCCCAAAACTTCAGTTAAGTACTTATCAAATAATATCTATGGGGATAACAACCTAGTGCAGGGGAAATTCAAACAACGGATATTCATAGCCCTCAGTAAATTCTCCAGTAATTCCTGTTGCATATGTAAAGTGATACTATCCTTCATAAAAGATAAGGAAGATTTCTGTAGGGAATCATACTGCTTTTCCAAATTCTGACATTTAGCATCAAGAACAGCAATTTGAGAATCATGTTGAGCCATTTTTGCAACTGAACCTTTCAAAAAATCAGAAAATTGAGAGGCAACAGAGGCTAATGAGGTGATAGAGGACTCAATACGTGAAAGAACTGACAAAACATCAACAAGAGAAACATTTTGAGAATCATCTTCAACAGAAGCAACTTCGGAGCGTATAGCAACACAGTCCCCCGGTAACTGAATAGCCTGTGGTAAGTGAACTACCAAAGGCACACAGTCACACTCCAACGAAACAAAAGGGCATACACCATCCCTATTTTGTGAAAGAACTTCCAACATTGGAAAGGAGGTTACTGGATCAATAATGTCCAAATCTGTAAGCAGGGCAGAGCTTGATAAACCCCCGGAGGCGCTATCTGGAGGGGAAAGAGACTTGGCGGCAGACCTGGACGCAGCCGCCTCCTCTTTCACCGGTACAACGTGTTTATCCATAGGACCGACAGTTTTAACCACTTTAGAAGGATTAACAGTACTCACATTGAGGGAGCGCTTCCTACGCTTGCCCATGCCAAGGGAACCACCGCCAGAGCGCCACGAGCGTCAAAGGAGCGCATAAGGAGCAAGAAAATGCCCCTTCAAAGCGCGACCGCTACAGCGTGACCGCGGAGCGGCACTGATCTTATACCCCGTAGATGGCGTCGGGGCAGGCGCCGCGTGGATGCAGCCCTACAGGTGCCTGTAGAGACCACACAGCAGCAGAGCACAATCAGGCAGAGACTCCTTCCCACTCACTCCCGAAAGAGACAGGAACCGCTCCTTCTCTTATGCCCCGTAGATGGCGTCGGGGCAGGCGCCGCGTGGATGCAGCCCTACAGGTGCCTGTAGAGACCACACAGCAGCAGAGCACAATCGGGCAGAGACTCCTTCCACTCACTCCCGACTGAAACAGGAACCTCTCCTTCTCTTATGCCCCGTAGATGGCGTCGGGGCAGGCGCCGCGTGGATGCAGCCCTACAGGTGCCTGGAGAGACCACACAGCAGCAGAGCACAATCGGGCAGATACTCCTACCACTCACACTCCCGACTGAAACAGGAAACCGCTCCTTCTCTTATACCCCGTAGATGGCGTCGGGGCAGGCGCCGCGTGGATGCAGCCCTACAGGTGCCTGTAGAGACCACACAGCAGCAGAGCACAATCGGGCAGAGACTCCTTCCACTCACTCCCGACTGAATCAGGAAACCTCTCCTTCTCTTATGCCCCCGTAGATGGCGTCGGGGCAGGCGCCGCGTGGATGCAGCCCTACAGGTGCCTGTAGAGACCACACAGCAGCAGAGCACAATCAGGCAGAGACTCCTTCCACTCACTCCCGACTGACACAGGAACCGCTCCTTCTCTTATGCCCCGTAGATGGCGTCGGGGCAGGCGCCGCGTGGATGCAGCCCTACAGGTGCCTGTAGAGACCACACAGCAGCAGAGCACAATCGGGCAGAAAAACTCCTTCCACTCCTGACTGAAACAGGAACCGCTCCTTCTCTTATGCCCCGTAGATGGCGTCGGGGCAGGCGCCGCGTGGATGCAGCCCTACAGGTGCCTGTAGAGACCACACAGCAGCAGAGCACAATCGGGCAGAAACTCCTTCCACTCACTCCCGACTGAAACAGGAACCGCTCCTTCTCTTATGCCCCGTAGATGGCGTCGGGGCAGGCGCCGCATGGATGCAGGCCCTACAGGAGCCTGTAGAGACCACACAGCAGCAGAGCACAATCGGGCAGAGACTCCTTCCACTCACTCCCGACTGAAACAGGAACCGCTCCTTCTCTTATGCCCCGTAGATGGCGTCGGGGCAGGCGCCGCGTGGATGCAGCCCTACAGGTGCCTGTAGAGACCACACAGCAGCAGAGCACAATCGGGCAGGCACTCCTTCCACTCACTCCCGACTGAAACAGGAACCGCTCCTTCTCTTATGCCCCGTAGATGGCGTCGGGGCAGGCGCCGCATGGATGCAGGCCCTACAGGTGCCTGTAGAGACCACACAGCAGCAGAGCACAATCGGGCAGGCACTCCTTCCACTCACTCCCGACTGACACAGGAACCGCTCCTTCTCTTATGCCCCGTAGATGGCGTTGGGGTAGGCGCCGCATGGATGCAGGCCCTACAGGTGCCTGTAGAGACCACACAGCAGCAGAGCACAATCGGGCAGAAACTCCTTCCACTCACTCCCGACTGAAACAGGAACCGCTCCTTCTCTTATGCCCCGTAGATGGCGTCGGGGCAGGCGCCGCGTGGATGCAGGCCCTACAGGTGCCTGTAGAGACCACACAGCAGCAGAGCACAATCGGGCAGAGACTCCTTCCACTCACTCCCGACTGAAACAGGAACCGCTCCTTCTCTTATGCCCCGTAGATGGCGTCGGGGCAGGCGCCGCGTGGATGCAGGCCCTACAGGTGCCTGTAGAGACCACACAGCAGCAGAGCACAATCGGGCAGGCACTCCTTCCACTCACTCCCGACTGAAACAGGAACCGCTCCTTCTCTTATGCCCCGTAGATGGCGTCGGGGGAGGCGCCGCATGGATGCAGGCCCTACAGGTGCCTGTAGAGACCACACAGCAGCAGAGCACAATCGGGCAGAAACTCCTTCCACTCACTCCCGACTGAAACAGGAACCGCTCCTTCTCTTATGCCCCGTAGATGGCGTCGGGGCAGGCGCCGCGTGAATGCAGGCCCTACAGGTGCCTGTAGAGACCACACAGCAGCAGAGCACAATCGGGCAGGCACTCCTTCCACTCACTCCCGACTGACACAGGAACCGCTCCTTCTCTTATGCCCCGTAGATGGCGTCGGGGCAGGCGCCGCGTGGATGCAGCCCTACAGGTGCCTGTAGAGACCACACAGCAGCAGAGCACAATCGGGCAGAGAAACACCTTCCACTCACTCCCGACTGAAACAGGAACCGCTCCTTCTCTTATGCCCCGTAGATGGCGTCGGGGCAGGCGCCGCATGGATGCAGGCCCTACAGGTGCCTGTAGAGACCACACAGCAGCAGAGCACAATCGGGCAGGCACTCCTTCCACTCACTCCCGACTGAAACAGGAACCGCTCCTTCTCTTATGCCCCGTAGATGGCGTCGGGGGAGGCGCCGCGTGGATGCAGCCCTACAGGTGCCTGTAGAGACCACACAGCAGCAGAGCACAATCGGGCAGAAACTCCTTCCACTCACTCCCGACTGAAACAGGAACCGCTCCTTCTCTTATGCCCCGTAGATGGCGTCGGGGCAGGCGCCGCGTGGATGCAGCCCTACAGGTGCCTGTAGAGACCACACAGCAGCAGAGCACAATCGGGCAGGCACTCCTTCCACTCACTCCCGACTGAAACAGGAACCGCTCCTTCTCTTATGCCCCGTAGATGGCGTCGGGGCAGGCGCCGCATGGATGCAGGCCCTACAGGTGCCTGTAGAGACCACACAGCAGCAGAGCACAATCGGGCAGGCACTCCTTCCACTCACTCCCGACTGAAACAGGAACCGCTCCTTCTCTTATGCCCCGTAGATGGCGTCGGGGCAGGCGCCGCATGGATGCAGCCCTACAGGTGCCTGTAGAGACCACACAGCAGCAGAGCACAATCGGGCAGAAACTCCTTCCACTCACTCCCGACTGAAACAGGAACCTCTCCTTCTCTTATGCCCCGTAGATGGCGTCGGGGCAGGCGCCGCGTGGATGCAAACCCTACAGGTGCCTGTAGAGACCACACAGCAGCAGAGCACAATCGGGCAGGCACTCCTTCCACTCACTCCCGACTGAAACAGGAACCGCTCCTTCTCTTATGCCCCGTAGATGGCGTTGGGGTAGGCGCCGCATGGATGCAGGCCCTACAGGTGCCTGTAGAGACCACACAGCAGCAGAGCACAATCGGGCAGGCACTCCTTCCACTCACTCCCGACTGAAACAGGAACCGCTCCTTCTCTTATGCCCCGTAGATGGCGTCGGGGCAGGCGCCGCGTGGATGCAGGCCCTACAGGTGCCTGTAGAGACCACACAGCAGCAGAGCACAATCGGGCAGAAACTCCTTCCACTCACTCCCGACAGAAACAGGAACCGCTCCTTCTCTTATGCCCCGTAGATGGCGTCGGGGCAGGCGCCGCGTGGATGCAGGCCCTACAGGTGCCTGTAGAGACCACACAGCAGCAGAGCACAATCGGGCAGAAACTCCTTCCACTCACTCCCGACTGAAACAGGAACCGCTCCTTCTCTTATGCCCCGTAGATGGCGTCGGGGCAGGCGCCGCGTGGATGCAGGCCCTACAGGTGCCTGTAGAGACCACACAGCAGCAGAGCACAATCGGGCAGGCACTCCTTCCACTCACTCCCGACAGAAACAGGAACCGCTCCTTCTCTTATGCCCCGTAGATGGCGTCGGGGCAGGCGCCGCGTGGATGCAGGCCCTACAGGTGCCTGTAGAGACCACACAGCAGCAGAGCACAATCGGGCAGAAACTCCTTCCACTCACTCCCGACTGAAACAGGAACCTCTCCTTCTCTTATGCCCCGTAGATGGCGTCGGGGCAGGCGCCGCGTGGATGCAGGCCCTACAGGTGCCTGTAGAGACCACACAGCAGCAGAGCACAATCGGGCAGAAACTCCTTCCACTCACTCCCGACTGAAACAGGAACCGCTCCTTCTTATGCCCCGTAGATGGCGTCGGGGCAGGCGCCGCGTGGATGCAGCCCTACAGGTGCCTGTAGAGACCACACAGCAGCAGAGCACAATCGGGCAGGCACTCCTTCCACTCACTCCCGACTGAAACAGGAACCGCTCCTTCTCTTATGCCCCGTAGATGGCGTCGGGGCAGGCGCCGCGTGGATGCAGCCCTACAGGTGCCTGTAGAGACCACACAGCAGCAGAGCACAATCGGGCAGGCACTCCTTCCACTCACTCCCGACTGAAACAGGAACCGCTCCTTCTCTTATGCCCCGTAGATGGCGTCGGGGCAGGCGCCGCATGGATGCAGGCCCTACAGGTGCCTGTAGAGACCACACAGCAGCAGAGCACAATCGGGCAGAAACTCCTTCCACTCACTCCCGACTGAAACAGGAACCGCTCCTTCTCTTATGCCCCGTAGATGGCGTCGGGGCAGGCGCCGCATGGATGCAGGCCCTACAGGTGCCTGTAGAGACCACACAGCAGCAGAGCACAATCGGGCAGAAACTCCTTCCACTCACTCCCGACTGAAACAGGAACCGCTCCTTCTCTTATGCCCCGTAGATGGCGTCGGGGCAGGCGCCGCGTGGATGCAGGCCCTACAGGTGCCTGTAGAGACCACACAGCAGCAGAGCACAATCGGGCAGGCACTCCTTCCACTCACTCCCGACTGAAACAGGAACCGCTCCTTCTCTTATGCCCCGTAGATGGCGTCGGGGCAGGCGCCGCGTGGATGCAGGCCCTACAGGTGCCTGTAGAGACCACACAGCAGCAGAGCACAATCGGGCAGAAACTCCTTCCACTCACTCCCGACTGAAACAGGAACCGCTCCTTCTCTTATGCCCCGTAGATGGCGTCGGGGCAGGCGCCGCGTGGATGCAGCCCTACAGGAGCCTGTAGAGACCACACAGCAGCAGAGCACAATCGGGCAGAAACTCCTTCCACTCACTCCCGACTGAAACAGGAACCGCTCCTTCTCTTATGCCCCGTAGATGGCGTCGGGGCAGGCGCCGCGTGGATGCAGGCCCTACAGGTGCCTGTAGAGACCACACAGCAGCAGAGCACAATCGGGCAGAAACTCCTTCCACTCACTCCCGACTGAAACAGGAACCGCTCCTTCTCTTATGCCCCGTAGATGGCGTCGGGGCAGGCGCCGCGTGGATGCAGGCCCTACAGGTGCCTGTAGAGACCACACAGCAGCAGAGCACAATCGGGCAGGCACTCCTTCCACTCACTCCCGACTGAAACAGGAACCGCTCCTTCTCTTATGCCCCGTAGATGGCGTCGGGGCAGGCGCCGCGTGGATGCAGCCCTACAGGTGCCTGTAGAGACCACACAGCAGCAGAGCACAATCGGGCAGAAACTCCTTCCACTCACTCCCGACTGACACAGGAACCGCTCCTTCTCTTATGCCCCGTAGATGGCGTCGGGGCAGGCGCCGCGTGGATGCAGCCCTACAGGTGCCTGTAGAGACCACACAGCAGCAGAGCACAATCGGGCAGAAACTCCTTCCACTCACTCCCGACTGACACAGGAACCGCTCCTTCTCTTATGCCCCGTAGATGGCGTCGGGGCAGGCGCCGCGTGGATGCAGCCCTACAGGTGCCTGTAGAGACCACACAGCAGCAGAGCACAATCGGGCAGAAACTCCTTCCACTCACTCCCGACTGAAACAGGAACCGCTCCTTCTCTTATGCCCCGTAGATGGCGTCGGGGCAGGCGCCGCGTGGATGCAGCCCTACAGGTGCCTGTAGAGACCACACAGCAGCAGAGCACAATCGGGCAGAAACTCCTTCCACTCACTCCCGACTGAAACAGGAACCGCTCCTTCTCTTATGCCCCGTAGATGGCGTCGGGGCAGGCGCCGCGTGGATGCAGCCCTACAGGTGCCTGTAGAGACCACACAGCAGCAGAGCACAATCGGGCAGAAACTCCTTCCACTCACTCCCGACTGAAACAGGAACCGCTCCTTCTCTTATGCCCCGTAGATGGCGTCGGGGCAGGCGCCGCGTGGATGCAGCCCTACAGGTGCCTGTAGAGACCACACAGCAGCAGAGCACAATCGGGCAGAAACTCCTTCCACTCACTCCCGACTGAAACAGGAACCGCTCCTTCTCTTATGCCCCGTAGATGGCGTGCGGGCGGGCGCCGCGTGGATGCAGCCCTACAGGTGCCTGTAGAGACCACACAGCAGCAGAGCACAATCGGGCAGAAACTCCTTCCACTCACTCCCGACTGAAACAGGAACCGCTCCTTCTCTTATGCCCCGTAGATGGCGTCGGGGCAGGCGCCGCGTGGATGCAGCCCTACAGGTGCCTGTAGAGACCACACAGCAGCAGAGCACAATCGGGCAGAAACTCCTTCCACTCACTCCCGACTGAAACAGGAACCGCTCCTTCTCTTATGCCCCGTAGATGGCGTCGGGGCAGGCGCCGCGTGGATGCAGCCCTACAGGTGCCTGTAGAGACCACACAGCAGCAGAGCACAATCGGGCAGAAACTCCTTCCACTCACTCCCGACTGAAACAGGAACCGCTCCTTCTCTTATGCCCCGTAGATGGCGTCGGGGCAGGCGCCGCGTGGATGCAGGCCCTACAGGTGCCTGTAGAGACCACACAGCAGCAGAGCACAATCGGGCAGAAACTCCTTCCACTCACTCCCGACTGAAACAGGAACCGCTCCTTCTCTTATGCCCCGTAGATGGCGTCGGGGCAGGCGCCGCGTGGATGCAGCCCTACAGGTGCCTGTAGAGACCACACAGCAGCAGAGCACAATCGGGCAGAAACTCCTTCCACTCACTCCCGACTGAAACAGGAACCGCTCCTTCTCTTATGCCCCGTAGATGGCGTCGGGGCAGGCGCCGCGTGGATGCAGCCCTACAGGTGCCTGTAGAGACCACACAGCAGCAGAGCACAATCGGGCAGGCACTCCTTCCACTCACTCCCGACTGAAACAGGAACCGCTCCTTCTCTTATGCCCCGTAGATGGCGTCGGGGCAGGCGCCGCGTGGATGCAGCCCTACAGGAGCCTGTAGAGACCACACAGCAGCAGAGCACAATCGGGCAGAAACTCCTTCCACTCACTCCCGACTGAAACAGGAACCGCTCCTTCTCTTATGCCCCGTAGATGGCGTCGGGGCAGGCGCCGCGTGGATGCAGCCCTACAGGTGCCTGTAGAGACCACACAGCAGCAGAGCACAATCAGGCAGAAACTCCTTCCACTCACTCCCGACTGAAACAGGAACCGCTCCTTCTCTTATGCCCCGTCGATGGCGTCGGGGCAGGCGCCGCGTGGATGCAGCCCTACAGGTGCCTGTAGAGACCACACAGCAGCAGAGCACAATCGGGCAGGCACTCCTTCCACTCACTCCCGACTGAAACAGGAACCGCTCCTTCTCTTATGCCCCGTAGATGGCGTCGGGGTAGGCGCCGCATGGATGCAGCCCTACAGGTGCCTGTAGAGACCACACAGCAGCAGAGCACAATCGGGCAAAACTCCTTCCACTCACTCCCGAATGAAACAGGAACCGCTCCTTCTCTTATGCCCCGTAGATGGCGTCGGGGCAGGCGCCGCGTGGATGCAGCCCTACAGGTGCCTGTAGAGACCACACAGCAGCAGAGCACAATCGGGCAGAAACTCCTTCCACTCACTCCCGACTGACACAGGAACCGCTCCTTCTCTTATGCCCCGTAGATGGCGTCGGGGCAGGCGCCGCGTGGATGCAGGTCCTACAGGTGCCTGTAGAGACCACACAGCAGCAGAGCACAATCGGGCAGAAACTCCTTCCACTCACTCCCGAATGAAACAGGAACCGCTCCTTCTCTTATGCCCCGTAGATGGCGTCGGGGCAGGCGCCGCGTGGATGCAGGCCCTACAGGTGCCTGGAGAGACCACACAGCAGCAGAGCACAATCGGGCAGAGACTCCTTCCACTCACTCCCGACTGAAACAGGAACCGCTCCTTCTCTTATGCCCCGTAGATGGCGTCGGGGCAGGCGCCGCGTGGATGCAGCCCTACAGGTGCCTGTAGAGACCACACAGCAGCAGAGCACAATCGGGCAGGCACTCCTTCCACTCACTCCCGACTGAAACAGGAACCGCTCCTTCTCTTATGCCCCGTAGATGGCGTCGGGGCAGGCGCCGCGTGGATGCAGCCCTACAGGTGCCTGTAGAGACCACACAGCAGCAGAGCACAATCGGGCAGGCACTCCTTCCACTCACTCCCGACTGAAACAGGAACCGCTCCTTCTCTTATGCCCCGTAGATGGCGTCGGGGCAGGCGCCGCGTGGATGCAGGCCCTACAGGTGCCTGTAGAGACCACACAGCAGCAGAGCACAATCGGGCAGGCACTCCTTCCACTCACTCCCGACTGAAACAGGAACCGCTCCTTCTCTTATGCCCCGTAGATGGCGTCGGGGGAGGCGCCGCATGGATGCAGGTCCTACAGGAGCCTGTAGAGACCACACAGCAGCAGAGCACAATCGGGCAGAAACTCCTTCCACTCACTCCCGACTGACACAGGAACCTCTCCTTCTCTTATGCCCCGTAGATGGCGTCGGGGCAGGCGCCGCGTGGATGCAGCCCTACAGGAGCCTGTAGAGACCACACAGCAGCAGAGCACAATCGGGCAGAGACTCCTTCCACTCACTCCCGACTGACACAGGAACCGCTCCTTCTCTTATGCCCCGTAGATGGCGTCGGGGCAGGCGCCGCGTGGATGCAAACCCTACAGGTGCCTGTAGAGACCACACAGCAGCAGAGCACAATCGGGCAGGCACTCCTTCCACTCACTCCCGACTGACACAGGAACCGCTCCTTCTCTTATGCCCCGTAGATGGCGTCGGGGCAGGCGCCGCGTGGATGCAGCCCTACAGGAGCCTGTAGAGACCACACAGCAGCAGAGCACAATCGGGCAGGCACTCCTTCCACTCACTCCCCAAGTAGCCGTGTTCTACATGAACAAGCAGGGAGGAACAGACTCTGTCACTTTGCAACGAAGCTTTGTGACTATGGGCCCTCGCCAGAGAGCATCAGATTCATCTCCTGGCAGTGTATCTTCCAGGCAGCCAAAACTCTTGTGCAGACAGACTCAGTCGAGTTTTGCTTCCACACGAATGGTCTCTACATGCAGACCCAGGTGGCCAGGATTTTTCAAATTTGGGTAACCCCAGACATAGACCTCTTTGCAAGTCCGTTGAATGCCAAACGTCCCTGGTTCTGTTCCAGAATTCCGGCTCAGGACTCTAAGACCAGGGATGCCTTCCTCCTCCATTGGGGTCAAGACTTCCTTTATGCCTTTCCGCCGAGTCCCCTAATTCCCAAAACCCTGTTCAAGTTTCAAAGAGACAGAGGTCGTATGATTTTCATAGCTCCACATTGGTCACGGCAAGTGTGGTACCCTCTGCTTCTACATCTCTCTCAAGCCCCCTCCCTGAAGTTAGGATCTGCTCCAGATCTCCTGTCTCAGGAGGACGGAATGTTATGGCATCCCAATCCCCAGTCTCTGCATCTCAGGGCTTGGTTGCTGAGGGCCTAGATCTTCATGATCTTAACCTTTCTCAGCAAGTAAAGGATATCCTTTATGCTTCCAGGAAACCTTCCACAAGATGCTCTTATGCTTTCAAGTGGAAAAGGTTTACCATATGGTGCTCGCAGAAGCCCCCTTGCGATACCTCTGGAATCATTACTGGAGTATCTCCTTCATTTATCCAATGCAGGACTCAAGACTAACTCAGTAAGAGTCCATTTGAGTGCTATTGCAGCTTCTTTCAAGCCTTTAAATGGACAACCTATTACCTCCCATCCTCTTATAGCAAGATTTATGAAAGGCCTTCTTCTAACTAAGCCTCCCATTAGGCCACTACCGGTGACATGGGACTTAATCCTGGTTCTTGGTCAGCTCATGAAGCCACCTTTCGAACCCTTAGCTACTACTTCATTGAAATTCCTTTCCTGGAAGTTATCTTTCTCATTGCAATCACCTCAGCACGTCGCATCAGTGAGTTGCAGGCACTAGTGGCTGATCAACCTTATACAAGGTTCCATCATGACAAGGTAGTCCTTAGTACTCATCCACACTTTATGCCAAAGGTGGTCTCGCCTTTTCATCTCAACCAAGCAGTCTACCTGTCTGTGTTTTTTCCAAGGCCTCATGCATCAGATGCAGAAAGGACTCTGCATAACTTGGACTGTAAAAGAGCTTTAGCTTTTTACTTACAAAGAACACAGCAACATAGAAAGTCCTCTCAACTCTTTGTTACTTTTGATCCTTCTCATCCTTCTCATTTGGGACTTCCAGTCTCCAAGAGAACACTGTCTAACTGGATTGCACAGTGTATTTCCTTTGCCTGTCAGAGTAAGAATCTTCCTCTTGAAGGCCATGTCACAGCTCACAACGTGAGAGCCATGGCAGCTTCAATGGCTCATCTGCACTCTGTGTCTATCGACGACATCTGTCGAGCAGCCACTTGGGCCTCGGTTCATACCTTCACAGCCCATTACTGCTTGGACAAGGATTCCCGCCGGGATGCCTTGTTTGGCCAGGCTGTTCTCCAACACCTGTTCCATACCTAATCAACTCCTACCCACCATCCCTGGTAGGATGCCAGAGATCCATGGGGGGAAGTGGAGCCCTTTCACAGGGGCATGCAACTTCTGGGGTCTCTCCCTGGCATCTAAAGCTAGGGAGTCCCCATATGTGAAGACTACATTCCTGCTTGTTCCTGGAGATAGTATAGTTACTCACCTGTAACAGGTGATCTCCGGGAACAGCAGGAATTTAGTCCTCACAACCCACCCTCCTCCCCTAGGAGTTGTATCTCTCTATCTCTTTCTCTTTACCTCTCTCTCTCTTTGTCTCAGCTTTAAACTCAACTGGAGAGAGGCAGTTGGGAAAGGCGGGAAGGCAGCACGCAGGTGCTGTGGGATGCTCCCAAAAGCTTCCTAATTGGACGCTGGGGAGCGTTCCCGCGCAGGCTCCGTCGGTACCGATGATACCCATATGTGAAGACTAAATTTCTGCTGTTCCCGGAGATCACTTGTTGCAGGTGAGTAACTATGCTTTCCCTCATTACCATATTTGTGCAGCAGAATGTGTGTAGAAGGTGACAGGGTGTCTCTTACTGCTTTGTCCTTGCAGCATATTATGGATAGTTGATAGGGTGTCTCACCGCAGTGTCTGTGCAGCGTAGTTTCTTTTTGGTGACAGGGTGTCTCTCACTGCAGTGTCTGTGCAGCGTAGTTGCTTTTTGGTGACAGAATGTCTCTCACTGCAGTGTCTGTGCAGCAGAGTGTGCGTAGAAGATGACAGCATTTCTCTCACTATGCAGTGTAGTGTAGAAGATGATGGCATGTCTTACTGCAATGTCTCTGCAGCAGTGTGTGTTGTGTAGAAGGTGACAGCGTGTCTCAATGCAGTGTCCATGCAGTGAAGAGTAGAAGGTGATAGTGTGAGTGGAGGAGTAGCCTAGTGGTTGGGGCAAGGTACTTCAGGCCGGAAGGTCGGTGGTTCAAATCCCACTAGAGGACAGCAACCTTGGGCTGGAAGGACTGGGGTTTCTAGTCCCACAGGTGCTCCTTGTGGTCTTGGGCAAGCCACTTAACCCTCCATAGCCCATGTTCCCTGTAAAATAGTTATCTCCAAGTTATAATGCCCTGTTCAATGTAATTTCAGTTTGTTCAATGTAAACCGCACTGATGCAGAATAGCGCGGTATATAAGAGAATGTAAATAAATAAATAAATAAATAGTGTGTGTCTCACTGTAATGTCTGTGCAGTGGAGTGTGTTGTGTAGAAGGTGAGAGTGTGTCTCTCATTGCAGCAGAGTGTGTTGTGTAAAAGGTGACAGTGTACCTTTCACTGCAATGTCTGTGCAGCAGAGTGTGTTGTGTAAAAGGTGACAGTGTATCTTTCACTGCAATGTCTGTGCAGTGGAGTGTGGTGTGTAGGTGACCATCTCTTCTCTCTTTCTCTCTGAAGGGAATTTTTATCTCCCGGATTGCAGAAGGTGGAGCAGCACACAAAGATGGGACCCTATGTGTTGGAGATCGGGTCCTTTCCGTGAGTATTCCTTACACACTCCTGTTTGTGCTCTTTGGGACCCCACAGTAGAATTTGTTTGACTTTTCTGCTTAATGACATGACTGATGTGATAAAAGTGCTGTGAGTGTGCGTGTATATCGCTAGTCACGGTTGGAAGACAGTTCTATGGATGACACATTCACTTCCTTCCCCTCTTTTCTGTGTGGTGAGGATGCCATTGTGTTTATTCTCCTTTCATCCGGCCTATAGTCCCTCAGAGCCTAGGGCCATCTCCTCAGTGGTACCCCAGAATTCCTCTTCCTACCGCCCCTGCTGCCTGGCTCATTCACTCTTCTTTAATTCTGGAGTCCTGTACTTTGCAGTTTGGTGGTTGTGTACTCATAAAGCTGTTACTTAGTAATTGAGTATGCATGGAAGATCATCTCGTGAGGTCTGATCCTGACTCCACCACTTTTGTGTGACCCTGCTTGAATCGCTTTGTCTACTTGTAACTTAGATCACACAGTTGATTTATTTACTTGCTATACCACTTTCCACAATATTGTATTAAAGCAGTTTACAATCTATCATAAAAAATAATGATGATATTGAAATAAAATCTAATTTGTATTTAGTATTAACACAATTTGTCCCAGACTAGCTGGATAACACCCTTTTTTTTAAAGTGTCATTAACCAGGCAATATACAGTTCTGGTACCTTTTTTAATAGACTCAAGGAGCATGGTTCCAGCATACATAATTTTACTACATTTATAATACGAAACTTCTGGAAAATTGCCGTCCACCCGAACTGGCTGATCTTCCCTACAGTCCTCTTCAATATCTCTGTTTCCGGTTGACCAGTACTTACTCTGTACCTTAGTAATAAAATGCAATGTGTGCCTGAGAGTCAGTGCTGACTCCTGGCGACCCAGTGGCTCCTGGGTTTTCTTGGCAGTGTCACTGGAAGTAGATTGCCAGGCCTTTCTTCCTAGGCAATGGAGAGTTAAGTGACTTGCCCAAGGTCACAATTTTATTTATTTATTTAGCTGTATTTATATCCCGCTTTTCACCGGGTCAAAGCGGTCAATTGGGAGATACATTTAACACGAGGGGATATGACACACATACGCTAATACTTACAGGGAACATGGGCATTGGAGGGTTAAGTGGCTTGCCCAAGACCACAAGGAGTGCCTATAGGACTAGAAATCCCAGTCCCTCCGGCCTGAGATTGCTGTCCCCAGGTGGGACTTGAACCCCCGGCCCTCCGGCCTGAAGTACCTTGTCCTAACCAATAGGCCACTCCTCCCCACTCAATTCCCACAAGGAGTGTTAGTGGGAATTGAACCCTGGTCTCTTGGTTACCAAGCCAGTGTTCTAACCATGAGGCTGCTGCTCCACTCCAGGACCATATTTTCCACATTTATTGTATACTGAGTACTTCTGGACCACGTCCAATGCTGTGAGTGACCATTTGAACAATTCCTTTGTTCTAGTAGCCCCTTTCGCTGTTAATTTTGTATAACTAGCACAAAACACAGATGCACGACTCATAACAGACAGCTCAACCCACGAACACATCACCCCCATACTATACCACCTTCACTGGCTCCCAATCAGCTCACGAGTCCGCTACAAAGTTCTCCTAACCACTTTCAAAATAATAAACAACCTATCTGCAGACAGCCTACAACAATTCATAACAACTGACAACAGCAAAAGACCAAGAAGAAAGGTAACATCGAACAACATCAGAACCCTAAAGGACTTCACCAGAACAAACCAATCCACATCAAAACGAGCGTTCACCCTAGCAGCCCCCGCCATGTGGAACTCTCTCCCCGACCACCTCAGAGCAACAAACAACACCAAAGAATTCAGAAAGCTGCTTAAAACTGAACTATTCACAGGCTACTTCAAGGACCTCACAGAATGACTCCTAAGATAGCAAAGCCATCCATGTAAATATGTATCTGTAAATATGTATGTTAAGCGCACGCTGTATATAGCTCACATCAAAATCATCCACACGCACTCACGCAGCACACTGTATCATTTCTCACACTGCATGCTAATGATAACCTCACCCTTCATTGATTGTTTGCTGTGCCAACCGCTTTGATTTCATGATAAAGCGGTATACCAAGTCCGTTTAAATAAATAAATAAATAATGTTAATTGGCCTCGGCTGTTTTTAGTTTTTACTCCCTGACATTTAACCTCCACAGCATATAATGATCTTCATCCAGAACTTTTCCAGTTGCTTCACGAGAGCTTCCATATACCAGGGCGAGACCTTTTTCTTCGCTTGCCACCTCATTCGAGCAGGGAAGTTTTATCTAATGCTCGTATCATTCTCTTCCAATCCTGTACCATATTTTCTGGATTTTCTACTGCAAAATCTACCATTCTAACTCTGTCTTCATTAAATCACTCCTGCTTAATTTTTCCCCTCCATAACTGCTTTCTCTTTTTCGTTCCATCTCCAGTGCAGCCATTTTCTGGCTTATTTGGAAGCTTAATAAAAACTAAAATAAAAAGATATGACCAAATTAAAAGTTTGTTGGTTATCCTTAGCCCACCCCTCCTTGTAGTTAATGATAGATCCAGTTGATGCCACTTTGTGTAGTAGGTACATAATTCATTCAATATGACCCTAAATCCAGTTGTTGTTGTTAAGTGCCGTCGAGTCTGAGTCAACTCATGGCGACCCTCTGGATAGCTATCCTAAATTGTGTTCGGTCTTCAGTCAGGCGGCTCATTGTTGACAGACTGGTACCCATAGCTGCTGTTATTGTATCGATCCATCTCATTGCTGGCCTTCCTCTTTTGCGTTGACCTTCTATCTTGCCAAGCATGATATCTTTCTCTAATGATCCCTCTCTTCGCATGATGTGTCCAAAGTATGAAAGTCGAAGTCTTGTCATCTGAGCTTCTAAAGAAAGCTTAGGTTTGATCTCCTCTAGTACCGACTGGTTTGTTGTTCGGGCAGTCCATGGTATACACAGTATTCGCCGCCAGCACCATAATTCAAAGGCATCAATTTTCTTCCTGTCCGTCTTTTTCACTGTCCGGCTTGAACAAGTCAAATCATTAAGAAATGACCACTTACGTGCCTTATGTTATTGTTACCTCAATCTTGTTCCGTGTAAATATTTCATGTATATAGTTCACCCCTGTTATCCGAGTTTGTACTCCTGTTCTATGTAAAACAGCTTGTTGTTATGGTAATTATGTTATAATGTAAACCGCGCTGATACCGAATAGTGCGGTATATAAGAAACTGTAATAAAATAAAATAAATAAAATCTTTGTATGGAGAGAGACATCTCTGCTCTTGAGAATCTTATCTAGGTCTTTCATAGCCATTCTGCCAAGAGCAATGCGTCATCTGATTTCTTGACTGCTTGTTGCTTCTTTATTGATAGTTGATCCAAGTAGGTTAAAGTTCACAATTTCAATTTCTTCTCCTTCAACGATGAACCTGTTGATTATGCCAGTTGTCATGATCTTTGTCTTTACATTAAGGTGCAGGCCCATTTTGAGACTATGTTCTTTGATTGTGAGAAGCAAATGTTTCAGATCATCTTCACTTTCAGCCAGTAATGTGGTATCATCAGCATAGCGAAGGTTGTTGATGAGTCTTCCACCAATCTTCACACCTCTGTTATCGTCATACAATCCTGCTTCTCTGATGATTTGTTCTGCATATAAATTAAACAGGTAGGGGGAAAGTATGCAGCCTTGTCTTACACCTTTGCTAATTTTAAACCATTCTGTTTCTCCTTGTTCCGTTCGAACTATTGCTTCTTGATCAATGTACAGATTTCGCAAGAGAACGATCAGGTGTTCTGGTATACCCATGCTTCTTAATGTGGCCCAGAGTTTCTCATGGTTTACACAGTCAAAAGCCTTGCTATAGTCGATAAAGCACAAATAGATATCCTTTTGGTATTCTTTAGTCTTTTCAAGGATCCATCTCACATCCGCAATGATGTCTCTCGTTCCTCGCCCTTTCCTGAACCCTGCTTGCACGTCAGGTAGTTCTTGTTCCAGGTATGGTTGTAGTTTCTTTTGAATAATCTTCAGTAGAATCTTGCTGGCATGTGGGATCAGAGCGATTGTGCGATAATTTCCACAGTCAGTTGGATCACCTTTCTTTAGTATTGGTATAAACACAGATCTTTTCCAGTCAGTTGGCCATGATGTTGTCTTCCATATTTCTTGGCAGAGCCTTGTAAGTACGGTAACAGCTGCATCAGATTGCTGCAATACTTCTATGGGAATGCTATCAATGCCTGGTGCTTTGTTCTTTGATAAAGCTTTCAATGCTGCTTCAACTTCTTCTTTCATCACCAATGGTTCCCGATCATAAGGTACAGGTTGAAACGTCTGTTGGTCCACTTGATCTTTATCATATAAAAACTCTGTATATTCCTTCCATCTTTTCTTGATCTTCTCAGCATCATTCAGCATAGAACCTTGAGCATCTTGTAACATTCCAATTCGAGGCTGGAACTTTTTCTTTAACACTCGTAGCTTTAGGAAAGCTGATCTTGTTCTTCCTCTAATAGTTTCTGCTTCTATTTCCTTGCAAGTGTCATTGTAGTACTTTTCCTTGTCCTGTCTTGCTGCACGTTGGAAATCTCTGTTGAGTTCTGCGATTGTCTTTCTTTCTCCTCTGGCTTTAGCTTCTCTGCATTTCTGGGCAATTTTCAGAGTTTCTTCTGTCATCCATTTTGGCCATTTTTGCTTTTTCACCTTTTGTAGAGACTTCTCGCTTTCTTCCAACACAACCTTCTTGATGTCATTCCATAACTCTTCCGGAGCTCTGTCATTTGTATCTAAAGCAACAAATCGATTTTGCAGGCAGTCTTTAAATTCCAGTGGTATATTCTCAAGGTCATATTTTGCTGCATTCAGGAGTGGTTTGCTCTTTTTCAACTTTAGCTTGAGTTTGCATACTAGTAGTTGATGATCTGTACCACAGTCAGCTCCAGGTTTTGTCTTTGTTGATGTTACAGAGCTTTTCCATCGTTGACTTCCACAGATGTAGTTAATTTGATTTTTATACAATCCATTGGGTGAGGTCCATGTGTACAGTCGCCGCTTGTGTTGCTGGAAGAAGGTGTTTGAGATGAATAGATCATTGGTCTTGCAGAATTCTATCAGTCTTTCTCCAGCTTCATTTCTGTTGCCAAGTCCATATTTTCCAACTACTTTGCCTTCTTCTTTGTTGCCAACTTTTGCGTTCCAGTCACCCATGACTATCAGGATATCCTTTTGCATGTTCTGTCAATTTCAGCTTGTACTTGTTCATAGAACTCTTCAATTTCATTCTCTTCTGCAGCTGTTGTTGGAGCATACACTTGAATTATAGTTGTGTTGATAGGCAATCCTCGTAGAGGAATAGAGATTAAGCATTCGCTGACTGCATTGTATTTCATTACAGTTCTTGCAAGTTTCTTTATTATAAATGCAACACCATTTCTTCTTTGCCTTTCATTTCCAGCATAGTAGACCATGTGATCATTTGATGCAAAGTGCCCGATGCCAGTCCATTTCAGCTCGCTGACCCCCAACAGATCAAGTTGTACACGTTCCATTTCATTCTTGACCACCTCCAACTTTCCTTGGTTCATGCTTCGTACGTTCCATGTTCCAATGTGTAAGACACCTTTACAGCTTCTGACTCTCATTTCATGCACAGCTACATCAGCAGTCAGACTTCCCGAGGGCTTTGATCCAACCACATCATAAATGCTGGCTTTACTCTGAAAAGTCTTCAGCTCTTCCCCAGTAGCTAGTTGAGTGCCTTCCGACCTGAGGGTCTCATCTTCCAGCACCATAGCACAATTTGTTTTGTTGTAACTATCCATTGGGTTTTCATGGCAAGATACAGAAGTAGATTGCCGGACCTTTCTTCCGCGCAGTTTAAGTTTGGTGGTGTTGCCGTTGTCACAGAAATGTGATCCTCCGCCGTCAACACTATCCCATTCTGCTGCTGCCCAGATGGGTGGTTTGTCTTGGTCTGGCAGCTCAGCTGAGACCTGTCCATCTTGGGAGACCCTGCCAGTAGTTAACTACCAATAGTTTAGCTCTCAGCATCACTGATGCACGCAAGCCCTCACAGCACGACAAGCTGCAAACCAAGTACCGATTTCAAAACATTTCACCCTGGGAATCTAACACCACCACAAAATGAAGGGGAAAATAACACTGAGGATATTATAATGCCTCTGTATCGCTCCATGGTGTCACCACACCTTGAATATTGTGTGCGATTCTGGTTGCAGATATAGCAGAATTAGAACAGGGTACAGAGAAGAGCAACAAAAATAGTAAAGTGAATGGAAGGATATCCCTGCGAGGACAGGTTTAAAAGCTTAGGGCTCTTCAGCTTGGAAAACAGACGGCTTAGGGGAGATATGATAGAGGTTTATAAAATAATGAATGGAGTAGAACGGGTAAAGGTCGATCAGTTGTTTACTCTTTTAAAAAGTAGAAAGACTAGGGGATACGCAATGAAGCTACAATGTAGGAGGAAAAGTCCATAAACCATTAGGACCCCGGAAATACACTACTTATCCATTGGACAAGCAACATGGAATCTGGATATCTTATGGGAACCTGACAGGTACTTGTGACCTGGATTGGCCATTGTTGGAAACAGGATACTAGCCTTGATGGACCCTTGGTCTGACCCAGTATGGCATCTCGTATGTTCTTATGAATGTTTCCTTAAAAATAATTGTCACTCCTCCCCCTTTTTTATTTGGTAATGGATGGTGACATGTTATAACTTCCTCAATAATGCACATTAAGCAGGCGGCCTTCTTGAGCTTTTAACATAACTGCTTGCATTGTTACGAAAAGGAGGGCACAGGTCTGTGGGAAGTTTTTCTCTCTGCCGTTTCCAGCGTGAAACTACAGACATATTTTCACCATCAGCATGGTCCAGAGTATGGAGGTATTAAGACACTCTAGAATTACTCCCCGTATGTACAGTGCATTTTGTGTGTGTATTACAGAAGTAAAAATATGACCTTTAATTATTTGATTACATAAATAATTGATTACAATAAAGGTAAGCATCAGAACAATACATTTAAATAAAATAATAAATCCTACACCAGCCAGTGATAAATCTCAAAATAAAATGCATCCATGTTATTAAATTTCAACGCGTCTTCTGGGTATACTGCCCAAAAATTCATATGAATATGCACTCTTTCGATTGTTTATTAAACAGCAAATAATTTGTCTCCAGTTGCAAAACCATAGAGCGTAACATGCGAACGGCCATTGTGCCACTATTAATTTAGCCTCCAGAAAGGGAGGAATGGAAAACGATTTTCTCTTTATATATATATGACCTAAATTACACTGTTTCCTCTGGAAATACCTCCTGTACCTGAATGTAACCTGCCTTAAACTACTACTGGAAGGGTGTGAGCTGAATACAAATGAATGAAAATGTAAAATATGTGTATAGAGGCCTTACAATAGCAGCACTTTTTTTTTTTATTTATTTAACTTTTTTATATACTGCTATCTCCAGCAACAAGCAGGAATGAGTCTTCATATATGGGTACGTCGGTACCGACGGAGCCTGCGCGGGAACGCTCCCCAGCGTCCAAAAAGAAAGCTTTTGGGAGCATCCCATGCGCATGCGCGCTGCCTTCCCGCCCATTTACTTCCCTCTCATCAGTTTTCCGCGGAGCCGGCAGGACGTACTCCTGTCACCGCAGAGAATTCTTCTTTTTATTCTTAGTTTTTTGTGGTCGCGTCTGCCTTCCCTCGACGCCACCGGTACCGCCGGTGCTTTTCTTTCTTTTTCCTGAAGGATTTCTTCTTTTCTTAGAAATTTTTTCCGGTTTTTAGTGCCTCACGGTTTCTAGGCCACTAGGCCTCTACCCTTCCATTATGGAAAAGCCAGCCACTATCCTTAAGAAATGCTCAAAGTGTGGTGGTACAGATATATTTTCAGACACTCATACTTGGTGTCTAAAATGTTTAGGTCCTGATCATTGCCCTCTGGAGTGTCTCTCCTGTTGGAGCTCAAACAGAAGAAGTCCTCAGAATCGAGCACAACTCGATACCCGGTTCACATCGCCCTCGATGTCACCAGCTAGAATATCTTCTTCTTAGCAGGATCAGGTAACCAAACAAAAATCTGTAAAGACTAGGCAGTCCTCGAGTGGTAGATCTCCCTCTCAGCATTGAGATGGCTTCGGCCTTGCCCTCGAGGACATCTTGGCAATAAAGCCCCGGCGGGAGTCTTCGGGCTCCAAAGCATTAACGGGGCTCCAGGTTGTTTCTAGGGTTCTTACCTCGATGAACATACCTGGGCCAGGCTCGGTGGTTGTGGCTGCTTCGAGCGGTACCGACATCCCGGCAATGGCTATGGTGATGGATGAAACACTCCTCACCGATGAACATAGTCTAGCACTCTCGGCTACTTCGGTACCGCTAGAGTTGCTGCAGACCGTACCTCGAGTATCAGTATCAGCTTCGGTACCGGTACCAGTATCGACATCGGCATCAGTGTCGGTACCGTCCATGCTTGCTTCGACAGAATCGCTTCCCTCGATGCCGAGCCTGGAATCGATCTCTAGCATAGAGGATTCGGTACCGACTCGTCTCGGTACCGACCTCGGGCGGTACCGAAGACATCGCTTTAAAGAAAATCCGATGCTTCATCCTTTTAGGTCTTCCGATCCCGATGACTGGGATGAATCCATTGGTACCAAGGCTGTTTTTTCTACAAATCTAGCCTTTACCCCTCATTTTAGAGGGTCCTCCTCGGGGGAGATTTCTTTTCAAGCTTTCCTGCTTGATATGGCAAAGTTACTTGCCATTTCTATACCTGGTAAAGAATCCCTACCGGAGAATTCAGAGACACTGCAATTCCCCTGGATTCCAAAGGAGGTGATCATGCTTCCTTTGCATCAGATCTTACAAGATCTACTATTAAGAATGTGGGAAATGCCTTTAATGGTATCCCCACATTCTAAGACACTTGACACTAGGTACAAGGTGCCACCTCCAGGTTTTCAAAAGACTCAACTTCCTCATCATTCTGTTGTTGTAGAATCAGCAATGAGGCGTATTAAGAGTGCAAAGAAGCACTCTTCTTATCCTCCAGGTCATGAGTCTAGGACTTTAGATGCTTTTGGGGAAAGCCGACAGTCGCCCAAGAGCGGATGGTTCGGAAGAATGTATCTTTGAAGGATACTACCAAAAGCAGAGAGGTTCCACAAAAGAGTAAAGTAGCCCAAATGCCCTCAAGTATGGAGCAGACAGAGCTTAAAGATCCTAAATTACCCATGTCTTACAATAGCCAAATTAATAGGAATAAAATACATTCTCTAAAATGCTTGTATGCAAATGCTAGAAGTCTAAAAAATGAGATGGGAGAGTTAGAATATATAGCACTAAATGAAAGGTTAGATATGATTGGAATATCAGAGACATGGTGGAAGGAGGACAACCAGTGGGACACTGTGATACCTGGGTACAAACTATATCGTAATGATAGAGCTGATCAAATTGGTGGAGGGGTTGCTCTCTATGTTAGAGGGGGCATTGACTCAGAAAGGATTAAAGTTTTGCAGGAAACAAAATCTGCTGTAGAATCTATATGGATTGAAATTCCATGTAAAAGGGGGAAGGCAATGGCAGTGGGGGTGTACTATCGAGCGCCTGGCCAGAATAACTAAATGGATGATGATATGCTCAAAGAAATCAAGGAAGCTAACAAAAGTTACAGCACAGTAATAATAATGGGTGATTTCAACTACCCCGGTATCAACTGGGTCAGTGTCACGGCAGGACATGCTAGGGAGATAAAGTTCCTAGATGAAATAAATGACTGCTTCTTGGAGCAGCTGGTTCATGAACCGACCAGAGGGGAAGCCATATTAGACCTAATCCTTAGTGGAACACCAGATCTAGTGCAAGAGATAAGGTTGTTGGGGCCACTTGGCAATAGTGATCATAGCATGATCGCCTTTGATTTAATTAGTGGAGGAGGGATAGTAAGGAAATCCACAATACTACCTTTTAACTTTCGACATTACAACTATTAGATAAGCTGAAGAGTAGCAAATCACCTGGGCCGGATGGTATACATCCAAGGGTATTGAAAGAACTGAAATATGAGATTGCAGACCTGCTATTAGTAATCTGTGAACTATCATTAAAATCATCTCTAATACCTGAAGATTGGAGGATCGCCAATGTAACACCAATTTTTAAAAAGGGTTCCAGGGGTGATCCGGGAAACTACAGACCGGTGAGCCTGACGTCAATACCGGGAAAAATGATAGAAACCATCATAAAGAATAAAATTACTCAGCATGTAGATAGTCATGAACTAATGAGAGACAGCCAACATTGCTTTAGACAAGGAAGATCTTGTCTTACTAATCTGTTATGTTTTTTTGAAGGAGTGAATAATCAGGTGGACAAAGGTGAGTCGGTTGATATTGTGTATCTGGACTTTCAGAAAGCCTTTGACAAGGTCCCTCATGAGAGACTTTTGGCAAAACTAAAGAGTCATGGGATAGGAGGCAGTGTACTATTGTGGATCAGGAACTGGTTAAAAGATAGAAAGCAGAGGGTAGGGCTAAATGGACAATTTTCCCAATGGAGAAAGGTGAATAGTGGTGTACCCCAGTGATCTGTGCTGGGTCCGCTGCTTTTTGACATATTCATAAATGACCTGGAAAGTGGAATAACGAGTGAGGGTTATCAAATTTGCAGATGACACAAAACTATTTAAAATTGTTAAAACCCAAGAGGATTGTGGAAAATTGCAAGAGGATCTTGATATCTCCAGGAACAAGCAGGAATAAGTCCTCACATATGGGTACGTCGGAACCGACGGAGCCTGCGCGGGAAAGCTCCCCAGCTTCCCAGAAGGAAGCTTTTGGGGCCTCCCACTGCACATGCGCGCTGCCTTCCCGCCTTCCTGACCAGCTCTCCTCAGTTTCTCTTTTTCCGCGGAGCCAGCAGGTCGTGTTCCTGTCACCGCTGAAGAAATTATTGTTTTAGTTTGTTTCTTTAGACCGCGTACCTGCCTTCCCCATACCGAAACCGGTACCGCCGGTCTCTCTTTTCTTTTCTTTTAAAAAAAAAAATAATAATAATCTTTATCTTTGCACAACTTGGTGACTTCGGTTAGGCCTCAGGCCTACACAAATTCTCCTCATGGAGAAACCAGCCCCTGGTTTTAAGAAGTGTACCAAGTGTACTGCTGTTATTTCTGTCACAGACACCCATGAATGGTGTCTTAAATGTTTGGGACCTGACCACTCCATTCCGGACTGCCCATCCTGCTCCCAGATGTCTAAACGTGGTTTGCAGAACCGGGCCAACAAATTCCATGTGCTGTTTGCTTCAGATAATCCAGCATCACAGTCATCCAGGTCTTCCTCTCCGGATGGATCTCAGGTAACCAAACCTTCTTCGGGCAGGTCCTCAAAGAGCAAATCTCCTTCAAAGCATCGAGAGGCTCTCACTTTTGAATCTGAGGATCCTGCCCCAGCCAAACAACCCCGGCGGGAAGCTCTGGCTTCCAAAGCACCATCTATGGGGTTACAGGTTGACATCGATGGCACGGCCTCGACTGATCACCTGTTAGACTGCTCTGGGGTACCGGCCCATACCGGTACCGACATCCAGGCAGCAGTGGCGTCTATGAGCAATACTGTTCAGACCATGCAGCAGGCCATGCTGGCTTTTATTACAGCTGCGATGCCCTCGGGTCCGGTTCCGGTATCGTCTCCCATACCGGAACCGAGACCATCGACTTCCAAACGCAGATCGGTTCCGCATGCCGGATCCGGGTTTTCACCCGATACCGATCCCATACCCGGTACGCCCGATGTCGATACCGATCGGTATGCGTATCGTGCGTTGGAAGCAAATAGAGAATACTCTGATTCTTCTGAGGATTTTGACTCGAGGATTTGTCCTTTCAAGACTTCATTATAGAGCTAGCTAAAGGACTTTCTATTACCACATCCTCTGAAAAAGAACCTAGGTCAAAGAAATTGGATATTTTAGGATACCCTAAGGTTCCTAAAGAGGCAGTCACCCTGCCTATCCATGAAATCCTTCAAGAACACTTGATGGACTTATGGGAGGCTCCTCTAACGTTGTCTCCTTACTCTCGTAGGTTGGACACCATGTACCGGGTCCCTCCCTCCCTCCTGGGTTTCAAAAGACTCAGCTGCCTCACCATTCCATTGTGGTGAAGTCTGCGCTGAAAAAGATTAAGAGCACCAAAAGGCACTCTTCTACCCCTCCAGGGCGAGAATGTAAGACCCTAGACTCTTTGGCAGGAAAATTTTCCAGGCTAGTATGCTTATAGCCAGGATTAATTCTTACAGTCTGTATATGGGCATGTTTCTCAGGGAACTTAACCTAAAGGTACGGCATTTTGCCTCCTTTATCCCTGAGGATAGAAAGGAGGAGTTCATTTCTCTGGTGAAACAGCTTCTAGATGTTTCTAAGTTCTCCAACAGAGCAGCTTTTGATTCCTTTGAGGGTGCCGGTAGAGCTTCGGGCATTGCTATTGCAGCCCGACGACTTGCTTGGCTCCAGGCCTCTGACCTAGAACCCTGGGTCCTGGATGGCTTACGGAATCTGCCCTGTACAGGTGAGAACTTATTTGGTAAGGACTGGCAAATTAAAGCCACTCAAATGGACGCAGAAAATGCTACATTAGATAGACTTTCTAAGTCTACCTCTACTCCTGCCAAGAAAAAGTCTTTCAAGAGGCCTTACTACAAGAAGGCCAGATTTTCCACAAATACTGGCCAACAATCTTCTCAGCCTCGCTTTGCTGCTAAACGTCAGCAACCTAAACAGGCAAGGTCAAAGCCTGCAGCGTCTGCAACTCCTCAGCAGGCTCAAACCCCTCAGGGGTTTTGACTTGCTCCTAGAGAACTTAACCTTTCTGGCTCTAGAACAACCAGAGCCCCTCACCATTCCCGGAAGGTTAGCTCACTTTGCTCCCAGATGGGGGCAAATTACATCAGAGCACTGGACCCTCTCTATCATCAGAGAGGGCTACAAACTTCATTTTTCCAACCTTCCTCCATATACCATGGTGAGGCACTTCAATTCTCCCCCATCTCTCCTGGGCCTGTTGGATCAGGAAGTCTCTTCTCTCCTTGCCCAAGGGGCAATAGAAGAGGTTCCTCTTCTTCAACAAGGGACAGGATTCTACTCCCCTTATTTTCTCATAACAAAGAAGACAGGGGGATTCAGACCTATCCTAGATCTGAGAGAATTGAACAAATTTCTGTACAAGGAGAAATTCAAAATGCTTTCTCTAGGCATTCTCCTTCCATACCTTTAGAGTCAGGATGCGTACACACATATACTCATCCACCCATCCCACAGAAAATATCTAAGATTTCTGTTTCAGGGAAAATATTTCCAGTACAGAGTACTTCCCTTCGGTCTAGCCTCTGCTCCAAGAGTGTTCACCAAATGCATGGCAGTTGTTGCCGCATTTCTAAGAGGTCTGGGAATTTTTGTATTCCCATATCTGGACGACTGGCTCATCCGAGCTCCATCTCAGTCAGAGGCCCAGATTTCCCTGGACCGCACAAGGCACATTCTGCAGTATCTGGGACTGGTGATAAACCTTCCCAAGTCTCAACTTATCCCTACTCAGTCTCTGGAATTCATAGGGGCCCAGTTGGACACCACCACTGCAAGGGCCTACCTACCTCAAGTCCGGGGCCAACGTCTGGTGTGCTTGGCCTCCCAAGCTCAGTCCAGCAGTCACTTGACAGCCAGAGAAATGCGACTTCTGGGCCACATGGCCTCCACGGTACACGTGGTGCCCTACGCTCGTCTTCATATGAGAGCAGCTCAATGGACCTTGGCCACCCAGTGGACTCAGGCATCAGGAGCGCTCTCCGACCAAATACTCACCTCAAAGCGTCTGTTTTGGTCCCTCCAATGGTGGATGTCCACCGAGAATCTGTTTTTGGGGGCCTCCTTCCAACCTTTGTTGCCCCAAACAACCCTCACAACAGATGCCTCCCAAACAGGGTGGGGAGCCCATCTTCAACACCTCTCCACTCAGGGTGCTTGGTCTCCACAAGAGACCACCCTTCACATCAACCTCCTGGAACTGCGAGCAATCTACTTTGCCCTCAAAGTCTTCCATACCCTTCTAGTCAACCTGACCGTCCTAGTCCATGCAGACAATCAGGTGGCCATGTTCTACATAAACAAACAAGGAGGGACAGGCTCTCTGTCGCTTTGCAACGAAGCTCTCAGATTATGGGCCTTCGTCAGAGAGCATCAAATTCATCTTCTGGCAGTGTATCTTCCAGGGGTTCAAAACTCTTGGGCAGACAGACTCAGTCGAGTTCTGCTTCCACATGAATGGTCTCTACATATGGACCCAGATAAGCAGAATCTTTCAGGAATGGGGAACCCCGGACATAGACCTCTTTGCAAGTCCGTGGAATGCCAAACTTCCCCGGTTCTGTTCCAGGACTCCGTGTCAGGGAGCTCAGGCCAACGACGCCTTTCTCCTACATTGGGGTCAGGAATTCCTATATGCCTTTCCACCCATTCCCTTGATTCCCAAGACTCTGTTCAAACTCCAGAGGGATCACGGATCGATGATCCTCATAGCTCCACGCTGGCCACGCCAAGTGTGGTTCCCTCTACTTCTGCATCTCTCCCAGGGACCCTCCCTGGACCTGGGAGCTGCGCCAGACCTTCTCTCTCAGGAGGAAGGGACTTTGTGGCACCCGAACCCCAAGTCCCTACACCTCAGAGCTTGGTTACTGAAGGCCTAAGCCTTCATGACTTCAATCTTTCTCAACCAGTGAAAGATATCCTTCATGCCTCTAGGAAACCCTCCACGAGGCGTTCCTATGCTTTCAAATGGAAACGCTTTTCCATTTGGTGTGCTCAACAGGGTCTTGACCCTCTAGCACTTCCTTTGAATTCTCTACTAGACTATCTCCTGCATCTTTCTAATGCAGGCCTTAAGACGAATTCAGTAAGAGTCCATTTGAGTGCTATTGCAGCATCCTTAAAACCTATAAATGGACAACCTGTCTCCTCTCATCCGCTTGTTGCAAGGTTCATGAGAGGCCTGACTCTAACTAAGCCTCCCATCCGACCTCCTCCGGTAGCATGGGACTTGAACCTAGTTCTGGGTCAGCTTATGAAGCCACCTTTTGAACCGTTGGTTTCTACCTCCTTGAAATTTCTTTCCTGGAAGGTCCTTTTCCTTATTGCAGTCACTTTGGCTCGCCGTATCAGTGAACTACAGGCCTTAGTGGCTCATCCACCTTATACCAGGTTTCATCATGATAAGGTGGTCCTTAGGACGAATCCCCACTTTCTGCCCAAAGTGGTCTCGCCTTTTCATCTTAATCAAGAGGTATATTTACCTGTCTTTTTTCCAGCTCCTCATGCATCCAGTGCAGAGAGGAACCTTCATATTTTAGATTGTAAAAGAGCTCTTGCCTTTTACCTCAACAGGACTCAGCCACATCGAAAGTCTTCCCAGCTTTTCGTGGCTTTTGATCCTTCTCATTTGGGACTTCCAGTCTCCAAACGTACACTTTCCAATTGGATTGCTCAGTGTATTTCCTTTGCTTACCAGAGTAAAAATATTTCTCTGGAAGGCCATGTCACAGCTCACAATGTGAGAGCCATGGCCACTTCTATGGCTCATCTTCACTCTGTATCCATAGATCAGATCTGTCGAGCCGCCACATGGGCCTCGGTTCATACCTTCACAGCCCATTACTGTTTGGACAAGGACTCCCGCCGGGATGCCTTGTTTGGTCAGGCTGTCCTCAAACACCTGTTCCATACTTGAACAACTCCTGCCCACCTTCCCAGGATGGATGCCTGAGATCCATACGAAGATGGCGAACCCTTGGAAGGGGATCTCCCAGGAATCTTAGCTAGGGAGTCCCCATATGTGAGGACTTATTCCTGCTTGTTCCTGGAGATAGCACAGTTACTTACCTGTAACAGGTGATCTCTGGGAACAGCAGGAATTAGTCCTCACAACCCACCCACCTCCCCTAGGAGTTGTATCTTCTATCTATCTTCCTTTCCTCTCTCTATTGTCTCAGCTATAAACTCGAACTGAGGAGAGCTGGTCAGGAAGGCGGGAAGGCAGCGCGCATGTGCAGTGGGAGGCCCCAAAAGCTTCCTTCTGGGAAGCTGGGGAGCTTTCCCGCGCAGGCTCCGTTGGTTCCGACGTACCCATATGTGAGGACTAATTCCTGCTGTTCACCTGTTACAGGTAAGTAACTGTGCTAAATTGGAAGACTGGGCATCAAAATGGCAGATGAAATTTAATGTGGACAATTGCAAGGTTATGCACCTAGGGAAGAACAACCCAAACTATGGTTACACGATGCAAGGTTCCACATTAGGAACCACCACCCAGGAAAAAGATTTAGGCGTCATTGTGGATACCATGTTAAAACCCTCGGCCCAGTGTGCAGCGGCGGCCAAGAGAGTAAATAGAATGCTAGGTATGATAAGGAAAGGAATGGAAAATAAAACAAAGGATATTAGAATGCCTCTATATCGTTCCATGGTGAGACCGCATCTTGAATATTGTGTGCAATTCTGGTCGCCGTATCTTAAAAAGGATATAGAGTTATTAGAAAAGGTTCAGAGAAGAGCCACCAAAATGGTAAAGGGGATGGAAGGATACTCCTATGAAGAAAGGCTAAAAAGGTTAGGGCTCTTTAACCTGGATAAGAGACGGCTGAGGGGAGATATGATAGAAGTCTATAAATTAATGAGCGGAGTGGAACGGGTAAACGTAGATCGATTGTTTACCTTATCAGAATATAGAAAGACTAGGGGACATGCAATGAAGCTACAGGATAAACTATTTAAGACTAATTAAAGAAAATATTTTTTCACTCAACGTGTAATCAAACTCTGGAATTTGTTACCGGAGGATGTAGTAAAGGCTGTTAGTGTAGCTGGGTTTAAAAAAGGTTTGGACAAGTTCCTGGAGGAAAGGGCCATAAGCCATTATTAAGAAGGGACCCAGGATATCAATGCTTGAACCAATACAAGCATTGTGGAACCTGTGTCCCTTGGGGAAACTGCTAGGTACATATGACCTAGATTGGCCACTGTTGGAAACAGAATACTGGGCTTGATGGACCTTGGTCTGACCCAGTATGGCATATCTTATGTTCTTATGAAAGGGAGACTATAATAAAATGAGGAAAACAGTTAAGAAAAAACTAAAAGGAGCAGTTGCAAAGGTTAAAGACATACATCAGGCTTGGCTGTTGTTGAAAAATACTATCTTGGAAGCCCAGACCAGCTGTATTCCACGCTTTAAGAAAAGTGGAAGAAAGTCCAAAAAACTGCCAGCATGGTTTAAAGGTGAGGTCAGAGAGGCTGTTGCCAAAAAAGCATGTTTCAGGAAATGGAAAAAGAGCCAAATGACGAAACCTGGAAACAGCACAAGCACTGGCAAGTCAAATGCAAGGCATTGATAAGGCAGGCAAAGGGAGAATTTGCGAAGAAGCTTGCTGCGGAAGCAAAAACGCGAAGTAAAGACCTTTTCAAGTACATTCGTAGCAAAAAACCTGAGAGCAAGTCAGTTGGTCCATTAGATGATAAAGGGGTTAAAGGAGCACTAAGAGGCGACAAGGCGATAGCGGAGAGACTGAATGAATTCTTTGCTTCAGTCTTTACTGAGGAAGATGTAGGGATGTTACCCATGACTAAAGTGGTATTTAAAGGTGCGGAAGAATTGAAGGAAATATCGATACATCGGGAAGATGTATTACAACTATTAGATAAACTGAAGAGTAGCAAATCACCTGGGCCGGATGGTATACATCCAAGGGTGTTGAAAGAACTGAAATACGAGATTGTAGACCTGCTATTAGTAATCTGTGAATTATCATTAAAATCATCTCTAATACCTGAAAATTGGAGGATCGCTAATGTAACACCAATTTTTAAAAAAGGTTCCAGGGTGATCTGGGAAACTACAGACCGGTGAGCCTGACATCACTACCGGGAAAAATGGTAGAAACCATCATAAAGAATAAAATTACTCAGCATGTAGATAGTCATGACCTAATGGGAGACAGCCAACATGGCTTTAGACAAGAAAGATCTTGTCTTACTAATCTGTTATGTTTTTTTGAAGGAGTGAATAATCAGGTGGACAAAGGTGAGTCGGTTGATATTGTGTATCTGGACTTTCAGAAAGCCTTTGACAATGTCCCTTATGAGAGACTTTTGGAAAAACTAAAGAGTCATGGGATAGGAGGCAGTGTACTATTGTGGATCAGGAACTGGTTAAAAGATAGAAAGCAGAGGGTAGAGCTAAATGGCCAATTTTCCCAATGGAGAAAGGTGAATAGTGGTGTACCCCAGGGATCTGTGCTGGGTCCGCTGCTTTTTGACATATTCATAAATGACCTGGAAAGTGGAATAACGAGTGAGGTTATCAAATTTTCAGATGACACAAAACTATTTAAAGTTGTTAAAACCCAAGAGGATTGTGGAAAATTGCAAGAGGATCTTGATAAACTGGAAGACTGGGCATCAAAATGGCAGATGAAATTTAATGTGGACAAGTGCAAGGTTATGCACCTAGGGAAGAACAACCCAAACTATGGTTACACGATGCAAGGTTCCACATTAGGAACCACCACCCAGGAAAAAGATTTAGCCGTCATTGTGGATACCATGTTAAAACCCTCGGCCCAGTGTGCAGCGGCGGCTAAGAGATCAAATAGAATGCTAGGTATGATAAGGAAAGGAATGGAAAATAAAACAAAAGATATTATAATGCCTCTACATCGTTCCATGGTGAGACCGCACCTTGAATATTGTGTGCAATTCTGGTCGCCGTATCTTAAAAAGGATATAGCGATTTTAGAAAAGGTTCAGAGAAGAGCCACCAAAATGGTAAAGGGGAAGGAAAGATACTCCTATGAAGAAAGGCTAAAAAGGTTAGGGCTCTTTAACCTGGAAAAGAGACGGCTGAGGGGAGATATGATAGAAGTCTATAAATTAATGAACGGAGTGGAACGGGTAAACGTAGATCGATTGTTTACCTTATCAGAATATAGAAAGAATAGGGGACATCCAATGAAGCTACAGGGTAAACTATTTAAGACTAATAAAAGAAAATATTTTTTCACTCAACGTGTAATCAAACTGGAATTTGTTACCAGAGGATGTAGTAAAGGCTGTTAATGTAGCTGGGTTTATAAAAGGTTTGGACAAGTTCCTGGAGGAAAGGTCCATAAACCATTATTAAGAAGAGACCCAGGATATCAATGCTTGAACCAATACAAGCATTGTGGAACCTGTGTCCCTTGGGGAAACTGCTAGGTACATATGACCTAGATTGGCCACTGTTGGAAACAGAATATTGGGCTTGATGGACCTTGGTCTGACCCAGTATGGCATATCTTATGTTCTTATGGACGTCGATGCTTCCAGGCATCCATGCTTTCAGGAAGAATTATCTCATATATTTTCTATATGGGATTATCTCTTGAAGAGGTCACAAAGACCTTAAAGTTTTTGAACCCTTTTCTCCCAGAGCATAAAAGAGCAGACTATTCCTTATTAGTCAGTCATGCTCAAAATATCTCTAGGTTTCTTAATCGTGCTTCCCTGGACTGTTTTGAGTCTATTAGCAGAACCTCTGCTATAGCCATAGGAGCATGACGCATTGCCTGGCTCCAAGCTTCAGACTTGGACAGATAGGTTCAGGACAGGCTGGGAAATACTCCTTGTACTGGTGAAAATCTTTTCAACAAGGAAGCTTTGTTTCAAGCTAATCAGTTGAGCACTGATGCTGTTACTTTCAGAGGATTGTCCAAACTTTCCTCTATCCCAGCTAATAAAAAAATCTCCTAAAAAGCTTTATTCCCCCAAGGGAAAAAAGTTTTATCCATCTTCTACCCATTCTGCAGATGTTTCCAAAGATGGGCAACATCACACCAGGCTAAGAAAATCAAAACCTCCAGAGGCTCAGCAAACCCAGCAATCGCAGGGTTTCTGATATTTTCTTCATTTTTTCTGTGTGAGGTTTAAAACTTTTGAGTCTACTTCTTTTGAACAGAAGCATTCATCTCATCCATGCTGAGATATCAGTCATACATTGACTCAATCCTCGACTCTGGACATGAATCTCTTGCTACAAGAGAAATCTATCCTTCTAGCTTCAAGAGCTATTAAGGATTGTCATACCCCAGAGATAACCGGTTCCTCCTTTTAAAGCAAAAGGAGGCCTAACAACTGACAACAGGGTGAGCTATACCCTTCACCTTGTCAGTTTTACTGTACGAGTATGTCTCATACTTTTAACTGCAATGGGACCCTATCTCTTCAAAGACTTAACAAATTGTAAGTCTTCTCAACTCTGTATTATTTTCTATCCCTCTTAGCCCAGACATTCAGTCTCTAAGAGTACTACTACTCAATGGGAGGGCTTATTCTCTAAGCCATAGGTTTTTCTTCAATACCTACTCCAGGAAGTAGTTTCCATACAGAGTTTTCTCCCCCTTTGCGGTTCATCATCTTCTCGGATATCTTTTTAAGGTAGCTTTTCGGACAAAACTTGGGTATCACTACTCCAAATTGTGTCTCTCGGTCCTCTCCAATCCATAGGACCTAACTTTTTATGCTGCCTTAATAACAGATAATTCCAAAAGAGGTCCAGAACTCATTTGGACTGTTTATTGTTGCAGGCTTCAGGCCTGTCTACTATTCTTAGCCACCTTCAATTCTCTTTGGCCTTAACAGAATAGATTAGGTTGTACACTGGCAATTCAACAGCCAGATCTAAGCAACCTACAACATGCTCTCTGCAATTCTACAACAAAGCTCTGCAACTGTGGGCCTTTGCCAGAGAGCCTCAGAGCTACTCCTAATAGGTAGCGGCCAGATGGTTAACAAGGGTTTCAGCTGGTAGACTCTGCCAGTCATGCTCCTACATGACTGTTTTTTTTCCTATTCTTACCATATTCCTTAAAATTTCCTTTTAAGAAAAGATAACCAGGGTTTAGACCACGTGAAAGCGTAAAAAATTGCACAATTCCCTGGTTTGTTCCACATCTCACTGGAACTTCCACATCAGGGATGCATTTTTTCACTGCAGTTGGTCCTTATTCACTACTTTCCTTCTAATTCCTATACTTCATGGTAGCTTATGTTGAACAAGAAAACGCATGATACTCATATTGCCCTCATAAATTTAATTTAATTTAATTAGCGAGTTTTTATATACCGCACCTTCCATTGATCAGTTGCGGTTTACATGGAACAACAGTAAACAGGCAAAGCTGCTTTTACAGATAACATTGTGAAACTACAAAGAAATTCAATTTTAGAATTAACAGTTTGTTAACTATATACAAAGAACCAAAGAGGCAATAAAGAGGCAAACATGGTATCCCCTTATATTGAGTCTCTTTCTCCAGCTACTTATTTGAAATTATAGAAGGATCCAGACTTGCTGTCTTAAGACTAAGGATCTCCTCTGCACTCATTCACGTACGTCTTGAGACCTGGTTATTTTAGAGACTAGATCTTTTCAAGAAGTCTAGTCCTATCCCTGTAAGTGAAGAACATAATAACAGTTTCCACGAAACCTCCTCTGTAGTTCTTCCATATTTAACCAGGTAGAGATTCTCCATCAATATTCTCAAGTAGGTCTTAATCCTTCATGTTATTGCGTCAATCTCTATACAACATCTGACTTTGAGAGATCTTCAAGAAGTTCGGGGCTCAGCGCCTAGTACAAATGTCTTTGTCTTTCATTGGAATAAAGGGGGTCTTAAAGACCTATCCCCTTTTTTCTACAAAGGGTATTTCGGCCTTTTCATCCAAACAAGTCAGATTATCTCCACTCTTTCCTAGGACCTTATTCTGCACCAAGGACAAGAAGTTCAATTTTTTGGACTTTACAGAAGCTTCAGCTATTTCTCAAAAGTCCAACCTCGTTGAACTCACCCAGTACTTCTTCTGGGGTTAGTACTGGCCTTCGGGCTTATCTATTCCTGTATTGCAAAATTTTATTTTTTTCCCTCTACTTCACATTGAGGGAATTTCTTTGAGGATAATGTACTGGCTCTCAACCACAGATCCATATTACCCTCAACAATCATTTTTGCAATATTTTTGACTGACATCCACATTAGAAAATTGAATTCAATACTTTTCTAATATTTATGATTTACACAAGGACTCCCCTCTGGATACCTTGTTTAGTCAAGCTGTTCCACAGCACCTCTTTTATTCTTTTCTAGTTAAACTCCTACTCTCCATCCCTTGGATGCCTGAGGTTTTGAGGGATAAGCATGGCCCATCTTTAGATTTGCAACATGCTGGGGCCTCCTCCAAGCATCTTAGCTTGGGAGTCCCCATATGTGAAGACTCATTCCTGCTTGTTCCTGGAGATAGCACAGTTACTTACCTGTAACAGGTGATCTCTGGGAACAGCAGGAATAAGTCTTCACAACCCATCCACCTCCCCTAGGAGTTTGTTCTCTCTCTCTCTTTCTCTCTCTTTTTTCTCTCTAATTTGTCGACTTCCCTCCTTCGGTCTCAGCTACAAACCCAACTGATGAGAGGGAAGTAAATGGGCGGGATGCTCCCAAAAGCTTTCTTTTTGGACGCTGGGGAGCGTTCCCGCGCAGGCTCCGTCGGTACCGACGTACCCATATGTGAAGACTTACTCCTGCTGTTCCCAGAGATCACCTGTTACAGGTAAGTAACTGTGCTATCTCCAGGAGCAAGCAGGAATGTAGTCTTCACATATGGGTATCGTTGGTACCGATGGAGCCTGTGCGGGAACGCTCCCCAGCGTCCAATTAGAAAGCTTTTGGGAGCATCCCACAGTGCCTACATGCTGCCTTCCCGCCTTTCCCAACTGCATCTCTCCAGTTCTTCGTTTTCCACGGAGCCAGCAGACAATTTTCCTCCTTTTTGTGGTCGCGTCTGCCTTCCTCAACGCTTTAACGGTACCGCCATTTTTTCTTTCTTTCTTTCTTTTCTTTAAAAAAAAAAAAAAAACATACTTAGTACTTTTTTCCCATTTTTTCCAGGTGCATGCGCCATTTTGGGCCTTAGGCCCAAGATTTTTTCCATAATGGAAAAACCCTCTTCGGGTTTTAAAAAGTGCACCAAGTGTTGACGGTACCATCTCCGTCACCGACACCTATGAGTGGTGTCTTAAATGTTTAGGTCCTGACCACTCCATCACGGAATGTATGGGCTGTGCCATGATGTCCAAGAGAGGTCGACAGAACCGAGCTGCCAAGCTCAGTACCCTGTTTCCCTCTGATCCAGCTTCGGTGGCATCGATGTCTTCCAGGGCTTCGTCTTCCTCCCGTGGATCTCAGGTAACTAAACATAAGTCTAGCCGGTCCTCAAAGGGTAGATCTCCTTCTAAACATCGAGATGCCTTTGGTGTTGCCCTTGAGGATTCTACACCGGCAAAATTGCCCCGGCGGGAGACTTCGGCTTCCAAAGCATTATTGGGGCTCCAGGATGTTCTCGTGGCCTCGACTTCGGCAGAACTACTGGTGCCATGCTCAGGGGTACTGGCGATCTCCTCCGGTACCAACATCCAGGCATCGGCAGCGTCGATAGACCAGAGGGTCCTGGCTATTGAACGCAGTCTGGCAGCTCTCCTTGTGGCATCGACACCCTCGGAACCGCGTCAGACAGTTCAACCGGCACCGACTCTGGCACCGGTATCAGTACCGGTACCAACAGCATCAACATCGGCGTTCTCATTGCCGACACCGTCATGTGATGCCTTCCAGTACCGATACACGGGTACCGATTCCCCTCGGTACCGTCTTTGGTCAGTACGGGTATCGGGCTCTTCAAGAGCATCCGGACAGAAGGTACTTCGAGTCCTCAGAGGAATCTGAAGATTCTGACAGTTCTGTCACTGCGGGGATACTTCTCCCAGCGGAGCCTTCCTCCCCTAAACGCAGGATGTCTCCTCCAGAGGACATTTCCTTTCAGGATTTCATCAGGGAGTTGGCTCAAGGCTTGTCCATTACTGTGGCTCCTGAAACAGAGCCCAGAGCAAAGGAGTTGGAAATTTTACAGTATCCTAAAATCCTAAAGAGGCAGCTACCCTACCTGTCCATGAGATCTTGCATGATCTCATGCTAAGAATGTGGGAGACGCCTCTTACCACCTCTCCTCACTCTCGTAGACTGGACACTCTGTATCGAGTCCCTCCTTGTCCTGGTTTCCTGAAAACTCAGCTTCCTCACCACTCTATTGTAGTGGAATCAGCTATGTGAAGGATCAGGAGTGCAAAGAGGCATGCCTCTAATCCTCCAGGACGTGAGTGCAGAACTCTGGATGCTTTTGGATGTTGTGTCTTCCAAGCTTCCATGCTGTCTGCCAGGATCAGTTCCTATAGTTTATATATGGGAATGTTCCTGATAGAAGTCACAGGAGATTTAGAGGTTTTGAGCCCTCTTCTTCCTGAGGATAGAAGGCGGGATTTTCTCACATTGGTCAAACATGCCCAGGATGTTTCCAAATTTGTCAGTCGTGCAGCTTTTGACTGTTTTGAGTGCATAAGCAGGACCTCTGCCATTGCCATAGGTGCACATAGAATTGCTTGGCTCCAGGCATCTGATCTGGAGCTCTGGGTACAAGACAAACTAGGAAATATTCCTTGTATTGGTGAGAACCTGTTCGGCAAAGATTGGCAGGAAAAGGCCAATGAGTTGGATGCTGACAACTCCACCTGGAATAGATTATCCAAGGCCACAGCTGATCCTGCAAGAAAGAAATCTTTCAAGAAACCATTCTTTTCTAAAAAGAAATGGTTTTATCCTGCTTATTCTCAGCAGGGATGTTCTGCAGGTCAACCTGTCCGGAAAGGTCAGCAACCACCCAAACAAAGGAAAGCAAAGACTGCTAAGCCTCAACCGTCTCAGCATTCTCAGCCTCCACAAGGCCTTTGACTTTCAACTAGAGAACTTAGCCTTCCTGGCTCTCAATGGACCAGAGCCTTCCACCATTCCAGGAAGGTTGTGCCATTTTGCCCCCAGATGGGGGCAGATAAGCAGAGTATTGGACACTCTCCATCATAAAAGAGGGGTACAAGCTTCATTTTTTGAGCATGCCCCCTCCCACAGTGATAAGACAGTTCAATTCTCACACCTCTCTGATCAACCTGTTAGATCAAGAGGTCACCATGCTTCTTGCCCAAGGGGCAATAGAAGAAGTACCCATCCATCAACAGGGTACAGGGTTTTACTCCCCTTATTTCCTTATCCCAAAGAAAACAGTGGGATAAAGACCTATTTTAGACCTCAGAGAATTGAACAAATTCCTGTTCAAAGAGAAATTCGAGATGATTTCTCTGGGAACTCTGCTGCCATACCTTCAGAGGCAGGATTGGCTTTGTTCTCTAGATCTCAAGGATGCGTACACCCATGTTCTCATCCATCCAACTCATAGAAAGTTCCTTCGGTTCCTTTTTCAAGGAAAGCACTACCAATACAGGGTGCTTCCCTTTGGCCTGGCCTCAGCACCAAGAGTGTTCACGAAATGCATGGCTGTGAGAGCAGCTTTTCTCCGCACTCTAGGAATATTCGTCTTCACCTACTTAGACGACTGGCTCATTCGAGCCCCAACAGAGTCAGAGGCCAGGACTTCTCTGTCCTGCACAATGTGTATCCTTCAGTATTTGGGTCTGGTCATAAACATCCCAAAATCCAGTCTAACTCCCACTCAGTCTCTAGAGTTCATAGGAGCTGTCTTGGATACCAAAAAAGCAAGGGCCTATCTTCCCCAGGCCCGTTGCCTTCACATGCTGCAGTTAGCTTCTCAAGCAGTGCTAAAGCCTCATCTCACTGCCTGAGAAATGCTACAACTACTAGGCCACATGGCATCGACCGTGCATGTGGTTCCTTATGCTCGCCTCCATATGAGAGAAGCCCAGTGGACTTCATCCACTCAATGGACCCAGGCATCAGGATGCCTGTCAGACAAAATAGCAAACACAAATCGTCTTATTTTGTTCCTCCAACGGTGGAGGTCCACTCAAAACCTTTTGCTGGGGTCCCCATTTCAACAGCCCTTGCCCCAGGCAACTCTCACAACAGATGCTTCACCAGTGGGTTGGGGAGCTCACCTGCAAGACCTCTCCACCCAAGGCACCTGGACTCCACAGGAGACTCATCTACATATCAATCTCTTGGAGCTCAGCGTAATCTTCCTTGCTCTTCGAGTGTTCCACACCCTGCTCAGCTACAAGACAGTCCTCATTCATATGGACAATCAAGTAGCCATGTTCTTTGTGAACAAGCAGGGGGGAACAGGCTCTCTGTCGCTTTGCAATGAAGCTTTGCGACTATGGGCCCTCGTCAGAGAGCACCAGATTCATCTCCTGGCAGTGTATCTTCCAGGCATACAAAACTTTTGGGCAGACAGACTCAGTCGAGTTCTGCTTCCACACGAATGGTCTCTGCATGCAGACCAGGTAGCCAAGACTTTTCAAATTTGGGGAACCCCGGATATAGACCTCTTTGCAATTCCGTTGAATGCCAAACTTCCCCGGTTCTGTTCCAGAATTCCTGCCCAGAGGGCTCAGGCCAGAGATGCTTACCTCTTTTATTGGGGTCAAGACTTCCTGTATGCCTTTCCACCCATTCCCCTGATTCCCAAATCCCTGTTCAAGCTTCAGAGAGACAGAGGCCGTATGATCCTCATAGCTCCACATTGGCCTCGGCAAGTGTGGTACCCTCTGCTTGTACATCTCTCTCAAGCTCCCTCCCTGGAGTTTGGGTCTGCTCCAGATCTCCTATCTCAGGAGGACTGAATGTTATGGCATCTCAATCCCCAGTCTCTGCATCTCAGGGCTTGGTTGCTGAAGGCCTAGATCTCCATGATCTTAACCTTCCTCAGCAGGTAAAAGATATCCTTTATGGTTCCAGGAAGCCTTCCACAAGACACTCTTATGCTTTCAAGTGGAAAAGGTTTACCATATGGTGTTCGCAGAAGGGTCTTAACCCCCTTGCAGTACCTCTGGAATCATTACTGGAGTATCTCCTTCATTTCTCCAATGCAGGATTTAAGACTAACTCAGTGAGGATCCATTTGAGTGCTATTGCAACTTTCTTCAAGCCTCTAAATGGACAACCTATTTCCTCCCATCCTCTTATAGCAAGATTTATGAGAGGCCTTCTGCTAACTAAGCCTCCCATTAAGCCACCACCTGTGGCATGGGACTTAAACTTGGTTCTTGGTCAGCTCATAAAGCCACCTTTCGAACCCTTAGCCACTACCTCCTTGAAATTCCTTTCTTGGAAGGTTATCTTTCTCATTGCAATCACATCAGCCCGTCGCAGGCACTAGTGGCTGATCCACATTATACAAGGTTCCATCATGACAAGGTAGTCCTTAGGACTCATCCGCGCTTTATGCCAAAGGTGGTCTCGCCTTTTCATCTAAACCAAGCGGTCTACCTACCTGTGTTCTTTCCAAGACCTCATGCATCAAATACAGAAAGGAATTTTCATACTTTGGACTGTAAAAGAGCTTTAGCCTTTTACTTACAAAGAACACAGCAACATAGAAAGTCCTCTCAACTCTTTGTTGCTTTTGATCCTTCTCATTTGGGACTTCCAGTCTCCAAGAGAACACTGTCTAACTGGATTGCTCAGTGTATTTCCTTTGCCTATCAGAGTAAGAATCTTCCTCTGGAGGGCCATGTCACAGCTCACAATGTGAGAGCCATGGCAACTTCAATGGCTTATCTACACTCTGTGTCTATCGACGACATCTGTCGAGCAGCCACCTGGGCCTTGGTTCATACCTTCACAGCCCATTACTGCTTGGATAAGGACTCCCGCTGGGATGCCTTGTTTGGTCAGTCTGTTCTCCAACACCTGTTCCATACCTAATCAACTCCTACCTACCATCCCTGGTAGGATGCCAGAGATCCATGGGAGGAAGTGGAGCCCTTTTTTCAGGGGCACACAACTTCTGGGGTGTCTCCCTGGCATCTAAATCTAGGAAGTCCCCTTATGTCCCCTGCTTGTTCCTGGAGATAGCATAGTTACTCACCTGTAACAGGTGATCTCCGGGAACAGCAGGAATTTAGTCTTTACAACCCACCCACCTCCCCTAAGAGTTGTATCTCTCTATCTCTTTCCATTTCCCTCTCTCTCTTTGTTTCAGCTTTAAAACTCAACTGGAGAGAGGCAGTTGGGAAAGGCGAGAAGGCAGTACGCAGGCGCTGTGGGATGCTCCCAAAAGCTTTCTAATTGGACGCTGGGGAGTGTTCCCGTGCAGGCTCCGTCGGTACCGACGATACCCATATGTGAGGACTAAATTCCTGCTGTTCCCGGAGATCACCTGTTACAGGTGAGTAACTATGCTTTATCTTCAATCAAAACGGTTTCCAGAGAACTTTTATGCGTACATTGGGGTGATAGAAGGAGTCAAGTTAAGTTTTGGCCTCTCGGTAGTAGTTGAAGGTGAGTGATGCTGAGGTTAAATTTAGAACCCAGCAGAGAGCTTGTAATTTAAATGTAATAGTCACTCAAGTCCTAGCATCAGCAAAGTACTTTTAGTTTAAATTTAAAACACAGAAGAGAGCTTTCTGGTTAAATTTAGAACCCAGCAGAGAGCATATAGTTTAAATTTAATAGTCACTCAGGGCCTAGCATCAGCAAAGTACTTTTAGTTTAAATTTAAAACACAGAAGAGAGCTTTCTGGTTAAATTTAGAACCCAGCAGAGAGCTTGTAGTTTAAATTTCATAATAAGTTAGAGCCTAGCAGCAGCAAAGAGCTATAATTTAAATCAAATAAGAATATAGCTTATCTCAGCAGCACAGGACAGGGTACTGTGTAGCAGCCCTCTTTTAATAAGTGTGATTTAATTAGTGGAGGAGGGATAGTACTGAAATCCACAGTACTACCTTTTAACTTTCGAAATAGAGACTGATAAAATGAGGAAAATAGTTAAGAAAAAACTAAAAGGAGCAGTTGCAAAGGTTAAAGACTTACATCAAGCTTGGGTGGTGTTGAAAAATACTATCTTGGCAGCCCAGACCAGCTGTATTCCACGCTTTAAGAAAAGTGGAAGGAAGTCCAAAAAACTGCCAGCATGGTTTAAAGGTGAGGTTAGAGAGGCTGTTCTTGCCAAAAAAGCATCTTTCAGGAACTGGAAAAAAGAGACAAATGACGAAACCTGGAAACAGCACAAGCACTGGCAAATCAAATGCAAGGCATTGATAAAGCAGGCAAAGGGAGAATTTGAGAAGAAGCTTGCTGTGGAAGCAAAAACGCGAAATAAAGATTTTTTCAAGTACATTCGTAGCAAAAAACCTGTGAGAGTCAGTTGGTCCATTTGATGATAGAGGAGTTAAAGGGGCACTAAGAGGCGATAGCGGAGAGACTGAATGAATTCTTTGCTTCGGTCTTTACTGAGGAAGATGTAGGGATGTTACCCATGACTGAAGTGGTATTTAAAGGTGTGGAAGAATTGAAGGAAATATCGATACATCGGGAAGATGTATTACAACTATTAGATAAACTGAAGAGTAGCAATTCACTTGGGCAGGATGTTATACATCCAAGGGTGTTGAAAGAACTGAAATATGAGATTGCAGACCTGCTATTAGTAATCTGTGAACTATCATTAAAATCATCTCTAATACCTGAAGATTGGAGGATCGCCAATGTAACACCAATTTTTAAAAAGGGTTCCAGGGGTGATCCGGGAAACTACAGACTGGTCAGCCTGACGTCAGTACCGGGAAAAATGGTAGAAACCATCATAAAGAATAAAATTACTTAGCATGTAGATAGTCATGGCCTAATGGGAGACAGCCGGCATGGCTTTAGACAAGGAATATCTTGTCTTACTAATCTGTTATGTTTTTTTGAAAGTGTGAATAAACAGGTGGACAAAGGTGAGTCGGTTGATATAGTGTATCTGGACTTTCAGAAAGCCTTTGACAAGGTCCCTCATCAGAGACTTTTGGCAAAACTAAAGAGTCATGGGATAGGAGGCAGTGTACTACTGTGGATCAAGAACTGGTTAAAAGATAGAAAGCAGAGGGTTGGGCTAAATGGCCAATTTTCCCAATGGAGAAAGGTGAATAGTGGTGTACCCCAGGGATCTGTGCTGGGTCCGCTGCTTTTTGACATATTCATAAATGACCTGGAAAGTGTTATAACGAGTGAGGTTATCAAATTTGCAGATGACACAAAACTATTTAAAGTTGTTAAAACCCAAGAGGATTGTGGAAAATTGCAAGAGGATCTTGATAAATTAGAAGACTGGGCATCAAAATGGCAGATGAAATTTAATGTGGACAAGTGCAAAGTGATGCACCTAGGGAAGAACAACCCAAACTATGGTTACACAATGCAAGGTTCCACATTAGGAACCACCACCCAGGAAAAAGATTTAGGTGTCATTGTGGATAACATGTTAAAACCCTCGGCCCAGTGTGCAGCGGCAGCCACGAGAGCAAATAGAATGCTAGGTATCATAAGGAAAGGAATGGAAAATAAAACAAAAGATATTATAATGCCTCTATATCGTTCCATGGTGAGACCGCACCTTGAATATTGTGTGCAATTCTTGTCGCCGTATCTTAAAAAGGATATAGAGTTATTAGAAAAGGTTCAGAGAAGAGCCACCAAAATGGTAAAGGGGATGGAAGGATACTCCTGTGAAGAAAGGCTAAAAAGGTTAGGGCTCTGTAACCTGGAAAAGAGACGGCTGAGGGGAGATATGATAGAAGTCTATAAATTAATGAACGGAGTGGAACGGTTAAACATAGTTCGATTGTTTTCATTATCAGAATATAGGAAGACTAGGGGACATGCAATGAAGCTACAGGGTAAATTATTTAAGACTAATAAAAGAAAATATTTTTTCACTCAACGTGTAATCAAACTCTGGAATTTGTTACCGGAGGATGTAGTAAAGGCTGTTAGTGTAGCTGGGTTTAAAAAAGGTTTGGACAAGTTCCTGGAGGAACGGTCCATAAACTATTATTAAGAAGGAACCCAGGATATCAATGCTTGACCCAGTACAAGCATTGCGGAACCTGTGTTTTTTGGGGAAACTGCTAGGTACGTATGACCTAGATTGGCCACTGTTGGAAACAGGATACTGGGCTTGATGGACCTTCATCTGACCCAGTATGGCATATCTTATGTTCTTATAGGTACAGTAGGTATTTCCCTGTCTCTTCGCATCTGAAGCATTGGCAGATGAAGTGACTTGCCCAAGGTTGCAAGGAACGGCAGAAAGATTTGAATCTTGGTTTTCCTGGTTCTTAAGCCACTATGGAGTAGCTCAGTGTTTGGGTGGGTTCAACTCCCCACTTATGAACAAGTAACCTCAGGCTGGAGGGACTGGGATTTCTAGTCCCATGGCCACTCCTTGTGGCCTTGGGCAAGCCACCTAACCCTCCATTGCCTCAGGTACGCTTAGATTCTGAGCCCTTCAGGGCATTAAAAAGTACCTGTTAGAGTATATCTGTAAACTGCTCTGATACACACAGTAATTGGCGGTATGTCAAATGCCTATAACCATAACCACTGCTCTAACCCTCCATTTGACTCCGTTGCATGGGAGATGAAAACACGAGCACTGTGTGTGACATTCACTGCCTCCGTTATCTTTGAACACTGTCATTGTAACATAGAGGGGGAAGCAGTGGGACCCAGGCTTGCCTATGTCACTGTATGTGGGATATTGAATGAATGATGAGGAAGGTTTTGCATAAGAGCTGTGCTCAGGGTATGAATGATTCTTGTTTCTCCGACTCCAATACCCCAACTTTCTATTCTGCTGTTGCTAAGTTATGTGGTTTGCAGTGAAGTGTTGAATATAAAATGCTCTTTTTAATCCTCCTAACATGTTGGCTAACCATGTTTCACTTTCCTTTCTTCTGCTTCGGGCCAAGCTGTCCTTTCTCCCCTCCACCCTGCTTCCTAATTCGTCCTCCCTCTATGTTTGCATGGTCTTGCATTTAATGGACCTCCCCTTCAGCTGCTGATGGTGGTGGGCTTTCTAAATTTGCTGTCATAGTAAGAGAGTAAGTTACTGTAACAGCTACCAATGGTAAGAGCCGATACTGCTTCATCAGTGCTGGTTTCTGCCTGCTCTATACTACTGAGCTGCTCCTCCATTGAAAACACAGCGATGCAAAGCGTGAAGAAGAGGTTACAAGAGGGACAACCCAAGCATGTGCTCTCTCTCACACTACCTTCACCATGGAGGATAGGGTTCAATCTCAATGTTACAGGCATTCTCCTGCACTAAATCTCCCATAGAGATCATCTACCTCTTTCTTCCACTTTGACACCCTTCTATATAGTGCTCTGCCTCATTCATTGTAACCACCTCCTTTGTCCCTCTCAGAAGTGTATAATAGGCACAATCATCCCTGTGTAAGTTTGCTTCATGTTGGTCATGTTGCTATACCTGCTGTCATGTCCTTACTTTGACGTAAACGTCTGAGGGAGGTTTGAGTTTCCCCTCTTCCGTACATCAGACGTTACTTGCTTTTTCACCAGTGCCTTCATCAAAGCCAAGAGAGGTGTGAGCCCCCCTGCATTTCTTTACATCAGAGACTCCCAGCTGTCTCCATAATGCCTCAGAGACTCCTTGATATCTTGACAAGGCCTCCAGCACTGGGAGGTCTGATTCGCCACCCCATTTTCTACGTCAGAGACGCCAAGCTGTCTCGGCGATGCCATAAGCAGTGAGGTCTTCCATCCCATTTTCTACGTCAGAGACGCCCAGCTGCCTTGGCGATGCCATAAGCTGAGTGAGGCCTGATTCTCCATCCCAGTTTCTATGTCAGAGACTCCCAGCTGTCTCGGCGATGCCATAAGCTGAATTGAGGCCTGATTCTCCATCCCAGTTTCTACGTCAGAGACTCCCAGCTGTCTCAGCGATGCCATAAGCTGAGTGAGGTCTGACTCTCCATCCCAGTTTCTATGTCAGAGACTCCCAGCTGTCTCGGTGATGCCATAAGCTGAATTGAGGCCTGATTCTCCAACCCAGTTTCTACGTCAGAGACTCCCAGCTGTCTCAGCGATGCCATAAGCTGAGTGAGGTCTGACTCTCCATCCCAGTTTCTATGTCAGGCGATGCCTCCATCAAGGCCCATACCAGAAATAGATATTTTCATTTCTATAGCATGATGTTGATTCATCCGTTTTGTTTCCTAATATAAAATTTAGGTCATAAAAACATTGCAAGAAACCCACCAAATTCCCTCCCTATGAGATCTGTAATTATACGTGGTAAAACTTGTTCAATAAAATGTTATAATTCAGTTGTGGTCAACATTATTGGCACCCTTGCAGTTCAACTCCCTAATGTCTAATATCGCCTAAAAAAAAGTGGGCAATAAAATACCTTTGGACTATATATGCACATATATTTGACACACAAAAGAATCAATTAAAACAAGACCAATTAAAAAAGGAAATGGTAGGAGATACTATAAAAACCAGGACAGTGTCAGGATATCATTGGCACTGTTATAAACAATTCAAATCAGTTTGAACAGAAGAACCACATTCCCATTGCAGTAAAATTAGACACACTTGTGATCAATTGTCAATACCCACATGACTTGAATCAACCAATGGATGATTGCTCTGTTTAAAATAGCCACATTTACTCCCTGTTCCATTTTCACAATGATGAAGACAAGAGTTGTCTGAGACTGTCAGAAAAGCCATTATCACCAAACATCAAACTTCAAAGGGGTGCAAGGCCATTTCCAAAGACCTTGTGATTCTTGTGTCTACGTTTCGCAGTGTTCTTACGTTTTCTGCTCATGGAACTGTCAAGGATCTCCCACGACATGGTGGGAAGAGAAAAATTAATCCAAGAAGTCTTTGAAGTTAGTGCGAACTGTTGGAAAACACTACGTACAAACATCCAAAGAGCTTAAGGCTGACCTGGAGCAATCTGGAGTGGTGGCTTCAACCTGCATCATATGCCGTGCACTAAACAAAGGAGGACGTCATGGGCAAAGGCCAAGGAAGACTCCAATGACAGAGACAAAAAAAGGCACGCCTGATCTTTGCCAAAACCCATCTCAAAAAACCGCAATCCTTCAGGGAAAATGTTCTGTGGACAGATGAAACCAAATTTGAGTTCTTTAGCAATGCAGACCAGTGATACATTTACAGGGGAAGAAATGAAAGTTATAAGGAAAAAAACACCCTTTCTACAGTTAAATATGGTGGAGGCTCCATACTACTACTGAACGTTGTATAGCACTACAAGACATTTCCAGCGCTGCTAGACACATGTAAAAGATGGTCCCTGCTCATCAGAGCTTACGATCTAGTCAAGAGGGACAACACAGTAGCTGTAGACATGGGATACAGCTAGGGGGAATGGTAAAGGAACACAAAGGAGATCAGGTGAATCAAGATCTAAAAGTAACAGTGAACAGGTGAGTTTTCAGCCTGGGTTTGAAAAGGGTCAGAGAAGGCGCCTGATGTACAGACTCAGGTAGTTTGTTCCAGGCATAAGGAGTGTGCAGCAAGATGAAAGGAGCAAAGTCTTGTGTTAGCAATAGAAGAGAAGGGCTTAAGGTTGTGGGGCTGTTTGGCTGCCTCAGGAACTGAACACCTGGAATGTATTAAAGGAATCATGAAGTCAGAGGACTACCAAGGTATTTTGGAGTGAAATGTGCTACCTAGTGTCAGAAAGCTAGATCTAGGTCAAAGGTCATGGGTCCTCCAGCAGGATGATCACCCAAAACCTACATCCCAAACTACAAAAGAATGGTTAAAAAGGAACAAATGTACCATTTTAAATTGGCCAGCAGTGAGTCCTGATCTCAATCCAATCGAGAACCTTTGGAAGGTGCTGTAATCTGCCATTGATAAAAGGAATCCTGGAAGCATTCATAAGCTGGAACAAATCATACTTGGAAAGTGGGAGAAACTACCAGTAGAGAGAGATGTATGAAATTTATAGATGGCTACTGTAATCTTCTGAATATCGAAATAGGCTTATTACATAGGTACAGAACAGAGTCATATAGTGGTTGTTACAGAGCTGCTTCAGTGTGCATCAATGAATCTGTGTGTGTGCATGTGTGAAGTGTGAGAGAGAATAGAGTATATGAAAGACTCTATGTGTGTGCATGTGTGTGTGAGAGAGATCAGAGAGAGAGAGGGGGGGAGGGGTAAAGAGAAGTGATTGTCAGAGCCTCCTGTCCTTCATGTCCGATGAATAGAGAGAGAGAGAGAAAGAGGAAGTATTTCTGTCCTTTATAGTGAGTTTTCTCCAGCACCTCCCTTTGAGGTCTGCTATTGTTTCCAGCACCTCCCTTTGAGGTCTGCTATCACTTGATTTAGCAAGGAGGGGCTGCAGACCAATCTCATCAGGCCCGGAGACTGACATCACCAGGGGGTCAGAGCTAATCTCATCTTGTAAACTACCCTCATTAAGTTTGGAGACTGACATCACCAGAGTAACAAAGCTGCTTGAAATCCAAGGTCTAGGAAAAAGCCATGACACCTATGCTAGGCATAATGTCATGCTGATGTATGCTGACAGCTACAAGAAACATTTGGAGACTACTGTCATTGCTAAGGGTTGCACAATCAAATATTACTGAAAAGTGCCATTAATTCTGTCCAGGTCATATTTTATTTTTTTCTCAGAAATTACTACGTCTTATTTGCACAAACATCTTTTTGTTGTATGCCTTTGAGCATACTATTAATATATTATGACGACTTACATTTGTAGTAATTGCAATTATTTCTCAAGTGTGGAGGAGTGGAGTGGAGGAGTGGCCTAGTGGTTGGGGCAAGGTACTTCAGGCCGGAAGGTCAGGGGTTCAAATCCCACTAGAGGACAGCAACCTTGGGCCGGATGAACTGGGGTTTCTAGTCCCACAGGTGCTCCTTGTGGTCTTGGGCAAGCCACTTAACCATCCATAGCCCATGTTCCCTGTAAAATAGTTATCTCCAAGTTATAATGCCCTGTTCAATGTAATTTCAGTTTGTTCAATGTAAACCGCACTGATGCAGAATAGCACGGTATATAAGAGAATGTAAATAAATAAATAAGGTATTATACTCAACATTTATTTATTTATTTATTTAACACTTATTTCTATACCGCTCTTTCCCAAGTATCAAGTGCGGTTTACAATGAACAGTAAATTATAAGGTATGTGAAATTACATACCTAGTCGTTTTACATACCAAAAAAATGCAAGGGTGCCAAAAATGTTGAGCACAACTGTACCTAGATGTGGCGCTTGAAGTTTTATGCAGCTAGTCTGTCGAGAAGATTAAATGGAATCTTATAAATAAAAAGTGTAATGTAAAAATAATTAGTTTCATGGCCATAGAAATTATCTTAGATTAAAAGGTCCTGTTGCCTTGTAGTTTAGTTCAGTTTTCGTTATTGCACCTAAAACTTCCAATGCAAGGAGTCAAAAGCAAAACAAAACAGCACTTCCCTTTCCTGCAAGACCTTTTAGATATGGTTTCTGTGTTTTGTATACATAGCTTCAGGGGTGTAGAGTCCATGTCACTTTCTGAACACTTGTCCATTCCATCTCATTTGTCAGACCGGGATTGCAGCCAACATTTTCTGTACATCTAAGCATGCACACAGGAAGAACGACTGAAACTACCAGCAGTTGGATTAAGAAACGTCATCACAGTGACAAGTAGTCAAACAGCAAATTTTTCAAAACTGCATTACATGTTTATCAATGTACTTTATTTTAAAACGTAATAGTTCTGTGTAAACATGTAGGGCCCGATATTCATTGGTAGCAGTTAGCTGTCGCCACCAAACTGAAGACCCAGATATTCAATGCCAGGGCCATATGTGGGTCAGCTGGACAGCGGCAATATTCAGCTGCTGCCCGGTCAGCTTCAGTGGCAAAAGCTAAGCCACTCTTTAAGTTTCCCAACTTTAATTGCTTAGTGATAGCTGGGCTGTGGCTTAATATCGCCTCTGCTTGGTTATTGCCAGATGCCGCCTGTGCTCTGCCCCAGAACGTCCTGACCTTAGCCGGCAGGCATTGGAGCATTCAGCAGCGGCACAACTATCCCAGTCACTGCAATTAACGCCGCTAGCAGCTCTGCTGACCACTTTAATGTATGCTAAATACCATCATCAACAGCTGTTCTCCCTTATTATAGCAGTAACAGCCAATCAGGCAGAGCCTCATGAATCAACATGACAGTGTGCCAGGGGCTTAGAGCTCTCCCAACAGATGTTCTGTTGTTGTGACCACTTGGAGTTTTGCAAATGAGTTCTTCCCAGGGTCAGCCCTGTGCTCTCATTGGAGAGGAAGCACTGCTGAAGCTCAGCCCTGTGCTCTCATTGGAGAGGAAGCTCAGCCTTGTGCTCTCATTGGAGAGGAAACTCAGCCCTGTGCTGTCATTGGAGAGGAAGCTCAGCCCTGTGCTCTCATTGGAGAGGAAGCTCAGCCTTGTGCTCTCATTGGAGAGGAAGCTCAGCACTGTGTTTTCATTGGAGAGGAAGCACTTTCCAAGGCCAAACCTGTGTTTTCATTGGGGTGGAGATGCTGCTGATTAGAGTTTTATGAGTATGCACTCAGCGCTTTGCCTCTAGGTCTAAAACCCGAGAAAACACAGTGCAGGTCTTTTTCTTCCACTTAACATCCCAGTAAACTCAGCTGTGATTGGCTACTAACGATCAGATGCTTGACCTGCCTTATCTTTTTGTGCACCCCATGTCCTCCTTTGATGTGGCAGTTGTCATATGACTGCAAAATTGATCAGTTAGTTGTTTGTGACTTGGGTAAGTGTAAAGGAGTTGATGTTCTGAAGGTAGCACAGTTAATGAGTGTGTGGGGTATCAGGCACAGTGTTTTGCCAGAATAACATGGAGAGTACTTCAGTTTCCCACTCGTTGAAAGGTAGTGAGAGCCACTGCAGCAGCATAGCCAAACATAGGAACAGGTCTCAAGCCTTAGAACAGAGTTTAGTCTCTGGCTAGCCATCCTTAATTCTTTGGAGAGTGTGGATACTTGCATGATACCACATACACTCTCATACCAAACTTGGCAGTGGGAGGAGGGGGGTCTAAAGATATTTGTGTGTGCCTTTCCTAAATCTGCAAAAGGCTAAATAGTGGAGGTTACGGAGTATACAAGAAAGGCTAGACTTTCTCATATATGGGTATGTGACATGCTTATAAGGTAGCGTGATGTGATGTGATATAAATGAATGGAAAGCTGCACACTTCCATGTAGGTTTCCCTACTCTGCAGATTGAGACTAGAACACTTGACCCTATGGCAGGGGGAGATGCTGCCAGCCACTGACCTTCTGGGTTTACGGGTTGTTCTAGATCAATGGGGTAGACATGGCAGAAGCCAGGCATGATCAGGCAGTATCACTGCTTACCGGTTCCTCACCCACCATCACCTTGCTGGTAGAGCGTCAGAGTTTAGAGCCCAGCACCGAGGGAGACTCAGGGGCTTCGCCATTGCTTCCACGGGCACGACCACATTCCCCACCACCCCCAAGCCAGGTGGATCTTGAGGACAGCGAGGATCAAAGAGACGAGGAGACAGCTCACCAGAGGAACCAGCAAAGCAGAGGCATGGAGGACGAGTTCCCCATAGAGGTAAGAGCGATACTTTTTTTCCCCACAGTTTTTAGTTCGTCTTTCTTGGTCACTGTCAGTCTGTGACCCCCTCTGTCTTCTAGGAACCTCCATTTTTGTAAGGTAGATGTCATACCACTGTGTAAAAGTTCGGACATTCATTTGATGGGGTTGGAGAACTTTTCCTCTCCCTGGGGTCTGGGTGTCAGTGCCCCTCACACTCAAAACATTCTTCCTCCTCTCCCTTCCTTAGGAGGTGTGCCTGGTGAAAGCCGGTGGTCCCCTTGGACTCAGCATTGTAGGGGGCAGTGACCACTCCAGTCACCCGTTTGGAATCCATGAACCTGGAGTCTTTATTTCAAAGGTAAAGCAGCACGATAGAGAAGCTGTGTGTTTCATGCTCTGAAATGAAAGCTGCCAGCTTTTCACTGTATACAAGTGGGATGCCCTTCATCAGAATCCACTAATACTGCCCTATTTGTACAGTCGTCCTCCAAAGAATTTCTTTAGTGGGATGTTTGTCTCCTTTTATAAGCAGTAGTTGGAGAGCATCGACTCCAGAGTTGGAAAATATGTTGGGATGGCAGATCCTTATTTTTATAGCACAGTAATGCATTAATGTACGCTCTCGTAAAGTCATTTTCTTGCAAATTTCTGGAGATGAGCTAAAGAAGTGTGGTTGCTGTGTTAGTCCACTTAAAGGGTTGATAAATAAGAAGAAAAAGAAAATAAGGCGATACCCTTTTATTGAACAAGCTTAATATAATTTTAAACTAGCTTTTGAAGGTTAAAACTTCCTCAGAGCCAAAAATTGCTAACCTTGCACTCGTTACCCCTTATTGGCTGTGTTCTTGATGATAGGATTTATTACGTCACAATAAGGATGAAAGAGATTGTACAATAACTGCAGTCCCTGCTTTGACTGTGACTGGGTTTTGGATGAACTGCATTAAGTGAAGTTCTTGTAATTAATAATAGGTGTATCTGCTCCATGGGGTATGATCAGGGGATGGGAATGGCGGGAGTATTTGTGTAACATGTTGTTGGAAGGAGGGGGTGTGACACGCAAAATGGCTTGGAACAGAGTGTTTAGGTCAGTAGTTGCTGAATTAGATCTCAGGTTGTTCCTTATCGGTCCTACAGTTCAGTCCTCCACCACTGGGTAGTGCACCTCCTCCTGCAACATGGAGACTGGACAAGTCAAACTTGTGACATCACCGGGTATATCCTGCTGGTCTTCTCCCATGATCCCCCAGTGTGTCCAGTCTCCATGCAGCATGAGGACGTAGTGAGCCTAGGTGCTGGGCTCACTTGAGAAGCAGTTTAGGAGCAGTTAGTCAGGATTTGATTTACCTTGCATTTCTTTTGCCCTTCTTTAGGTGTAATCCTGTAAATTGAATTCCTTTTCATTTTCATTTTCATTTCATTTCATTTACTTTTACTTTAATTTTAATTTCCTTTTAATTTCATGATAGTTTATAGTTCTTTGAATGCAATGTGATTGGTTTGGGTTTTACTTCTTGGGGGGTGCCTTTACCTTTGTCTGCATTCTGGCAGTTAGCGACTTCTGTCAGCAGCAGGTTTCCGTGCTAGGATTTGGCCATTCAGGGTCATCGGCGGCACAACCACCTACAAATTGAGCCCTTTCTGAAATTGTCATTTACATAAGGATGCTATTTCCATGTTTATACGCTTGGAAATTGTGCAGACAGCCTCTAAATGTCGTTATGCCATCTGCAAATTTGATCGCCATGCTTGCTGATCTCTTTTCCAGATCATTTCAGTGCAGTAGATGTTACCAGATGCCAGTTCCAGTGCAGATCCCGAGACATTCCACTATTTACGGGTCTCCTGTGAGAAAACTGGCCATTTAGTCCTATTGGGTTCCTGTTTTTGATCCATTTCCCATTCTATAATAGCACATCATCTCCTTCCTCAGAAGTTCATAAGGGGCTTTGTCAAGTACCTTCTAAAACATCCAGATACATATCATTTGGCTTACTCACATGTTTATTAACCCTTTGAAAAGACAGCTTGGTGCTGCTTTTCAGAACAAGTTCTATCATTTAACTGGCACTGAACTCAGATTCATTGGTCTGTAGTTTCCAAGATCGCCTTTGAAGCTCTTTAAAAAAAAAAACAACAACAACAAAAAAACAATTAGTGTTACATTAGTAACTCTTCAATCTTTAGAGATCATTAATACTAATGTTATGATTGAGCCTGGCTGATATTATGAATGATCACTATTAGACAAACATTAGCTAGGTTAAGACACTTTGATTTGGTTTTCTGCACTATGTTATCAGAGCGCAGCTTGCCCATTTGGCGGCAACACTGCCCATCTGGGCCATCTGGGGAAAGGCCCCTGCTGGGGATCGTGAGAAGTGTTGCTGGATGGCACAGTCCGGGGCTTAGTGTTCTAGGGTCCTGGAAGGGTTGATAGCGGCAGTCAGGCCTCCCTGTCTTTGCTATGATGGTCACCTAGGTTCAAGCGTCCTGTGTTTTGGGTGACAGGAGTGGGACACCTGGACATGTGGTGCTGGATGTTGGATAGGCTCATACTTCTTAGGTGCACTCTCTTTGAGTGCGTCTGCATGTCCGTGTTCCGTCTGTGATCTCATGCTCGGGTGATTGTTGCAGCAATGACAGAGATCGCTTGGGATATCGTGAGCGGGGTTGTCATGGGGTTGCATGGGGTTGCCAATGCAAGACGGGGCCATCCTGAGGAGTTTGGGCTTCAGTCATCAGCTTTCCCTTCGGTGGCCCGGCTGTCCAGGAGGCACCCCTCCAGATCCGCCGGTCCAGTTCTTCTCTGCCTCTTCTCAATGTGGGCAGGGGGGCTGGCAGATCTGGAAATTCACGTCCACTGCACGTTCTACTGTTTTACCTCTGTCTTGGGGTTCTGAGGTCATATATTCCCAATCATTTGTTTGGTGGGGTGCTTCTGTCTGTTGTGCAAGACAAGGTGGTCAACAGTCGGAGGCTGTCGTCTATTCCCCTTACCCCTGAAGGTGCTCACAATTTAAGTTTTTTGTACCTGCGGAGGTGTATGTTGTTAAAGGCTAGCAGGCGCACCTGTGGGACCAGAATCCTCGGTTCTTCCGACCTTCCATTGAGGTGCGCGTGTGGGGTTTACTCCCTTGGTCGGCTAGCAACTTGCTTCACCCATTGGGCCTTCCCTTTCCTCAAGGCATCGTTGCGTCCCACTTCTTCGTGGGGGCTCGCCGCAGGGCCTGGAGTTGTGCTCAGCCGGTTCCAGCCAGGGCTGAGTCCTTGGGGGGAGGCTCCGATCCTAACGATACAGGGAGTGCTGGGATCCGTTCAACCAGGTTCCTTCGGGCCCAGCGTACGTCGTCTTTTGCTGGCCGGTTTAGGTCTTCGGGTCGTGGCGGTGTTCCGAGAAGACCAGTAGGCTGCACAGTGCTTGTCTTGGAGCAAGCGCGGGATATCTGTAGGTTCATATTCAAAGCCGTCCGGTTACATGTCCCTCCATTGTGGAATGCTGTACTAGTTAGGCATACTTCATATGCTGGGCTTACAAGTTGGCTTCCGCGCTGCTCGGCATCAGCCAAGGTGACTGCCGGTTTAGGCTGTAGAGTCAGCCTGGAGGAGGGGCCTTGCGTTCTCTGGACAATGCCCTGTTCGGTTGTGTGCCTTGTGGCCCTTATGGAGTTGTAAAAAGGAAAAACAAAAAACAAACAAAAACAAAAAAAAAAAAAAGAATAATCAAACAGGAAAGCCTTCCTAATTGTCCCCACTTCTTTTTATAAGGTTCTGTCCCTTTCTTCCGGGAGCTTGGCCGGAGCGTGGTTAGACTCAGCTACATTTTGGGGATCCTTTATGTACAAGGCGTTTTAGTGTACGCAGCACGCCCAGTGTTCCATTGTCTGACTGGAACGGTACGCGGTACGTCAGCCGTGGCAGGCGTTCACGGACACGGTAGCGGATCGAGCGCTGTAGGTGCTGTCTGAGATCTCCGGGATGGTGGCCTATTTCGATCGGCAGGGTGGAGTCGGTCGGGTGGTCAGGGTGGCCCGAGCAAAGGGACAGCGTGCGCGGTTGAAGCCTTGGCGGCCTGCGTTTCGGTGGGGACACTGTGGTGGCGAATGTCCTTAGCGGGGTCCGAGTGTTTGCCGGAGGAGTGAGATTGCATCAGGCGGTGTGCGCACCGCGTGTGCTCAGATGCGGTCAGCCCATATTGGACCTCATGGCGACCTGTCAGTCTGCGGCGACGGGTCGATGTTTAGCAGAGGACATATGAGGCTACTGGATAGCGTCGACGCATTGGTACGGGGCCGTGGCCCGGTCCATTCTATGCCTTTCAGAGGTCATAGTGAAAATGGCCGACTGGGTCTGGTTGCTTAGATATGTGCTCTTCATTAGTCAGTGGGGACCATTACCAGTGTATTCTGCAACATTTGCGTGAGCTTGCATAATCTTTACTTGCAACCAATCGAAATAACTGTCCAAAACCAGTTGATGCAGTCACTACTTAAATTTGCCTCGCTTGACAGTAAAAGAAAAAAAAAAAAAAAAAGACATATTTATTTTATACCGATAGGTCACTCACAGCATATTTGGCGATTCCTCGTCCTGGTGTTAATCATGCAGATAATTTCTGCTCTAGTTGTGGTGATGTGACTTTTACATCACAAAAATGGCTTATGACTGTGGCGGTTCAGAAAGCCTACAATTTATATTTTGGTTGCAGAATAAAAGATCAGGATAAAAGCTAGGCGCCACACATATGCTGCAATACATGTGTAGCAGATCTCAGGCTGTGGATGGATGGGAAAAGACCATCAAAGTCTTTTGCGGTTCCAATGATCTGGAGAGGGCCCATGGATCACGTCGGCGATTGCTACTTCTGCATGGTTCCTCCAATTCCGGAGGGCATATCCAGGTGATGTAAGCGGTTGGCCTACTGGCATTGCGTCGTGGGCGTGGCTACCAGAGTCTCCTTTCTTTTTTGTCACACCATGTAAGACTTCACATCTTCTGAAACAACGCTGGACTCTGGGGCACTTGACACCCTCTTATATGCCCTTGGTGGATCACGCTTGGTTTATTGCAACTCATTGCTTAGCTGCATTCCACATTCTCAATTAAAAAGACTCCAACTGGTCCAGGACATAGCTGTAGAGCTACTTTGTGTTGCAAAGAATAAAGTCCTTAAGAGGTGTGACAAATAGGGTGTTTGACGCTGGTGGTTTTTCCATTTCCCTCATTTTGCTTCCCACCTCTGTCTGGATGGACCTCGGTTCCGCTCTACCTCGTGGAATCCGGCTGTGCCTGTTTAGTTGTCGATTTGGGACTTACGCAAGAACACTTTGCTTGTAACCTGCGTTCCTTGGACCTTAGGTGAGGTTCCGTCGCTTTCTGGGAGGTCTCTTCGCTGCCTGTCCCTCCGTGGAGGCGGGTTCTGTGGGAGAGCAGCGGTTGCTAACACTTGACACCCTGGTGGGGTCGAGAGCCAAGGGGGAGCTCAAGCGGATTTTTCAGGCGGAGCTCTGGTAGCCTTCTCAGTAGGTCTGTTTCTAGGGCGTTCAGTGTGTTTGCGATGGTGAGTTTGTCTTTCTGAAGCACTAGCGCTGCTTGGGGCAGAGTTCTGTGCTGTTTTCACCAGTGAAGAGGATCCAAGTGGGCTCTCGGTCGTGTCTTCCTGGTTGGCTTACCGCCTGTTGACGTGAGGAGCGGGCTGGGGTCGGTGCCTGCTCTGTTAGTTTAGGGGCCGAGCCGACTGGATAGGTCCCTCCCAATGATTACTGCTCTGGTACATCCCAGTGGTGGAGGACTGAACTGTAGGACCGATAAGGAAATGGAAATTACACTTACCTGGTAATTGATGTTCCTTGAGGGAGTACAGTTCAGTCCTCATTCCCGCCCGGGGATGGATGTTTCAGACGCGAGGCGTCAGTTCCGAGTATGCTTTCGGATCCTAGAGTCGGCAACGGGCTCTGATTGGCAGGTAATCGCGAGAGCAACCTTTTCTGCCTATACTCTTCCTTAGTTCTCCTTCCTTCTAGCTCTCTGTGTTCCGCTGTTTGGTGCGCAGGGGGACAGGGGCACGGAGGAGGGTGTTTTCGGCCTTTCTTTTTGGGGCCCTGTGATTTTAAAGTTGCAGTTTGAGCATAGCTTTGTATTTAGTACTTTAACTGGTTGTTTGTTTGCTCCTTTGAGTCTGCTGTGACAGTAGGTCACTGGGGGATCATGGGAGAAGACCAGCAGGATATACCCGGTGATGTCACAAGTTTGACTTGTCCAGTCTCCATGTTGCAGGAGGAGGTGCACTACCCAGTGGTGGAGGACTGAACTGTACTCCCTCAAGGAACATCAATTACCAGGTAAGTGTAATTTCCATTTAATGTTTACTGGAGAATTGTGTGGTCCATGTAAAAAGTTCCTCCCCAGTCTTGCTTCCAAAGTAGGTCCAGATTGGTCTCTCCTCTTCACACTCCCAAGTTGGTGCAGAAATGCAATTCCAGTGCAATGAGTTTCAAAATTTTTAACTCCCCAATTGTTTAATGAGTTGATATCTCTTTTGGGGAGCATTATACTGGCTAGGAGTGAAGGAGTAGCCTAATGGTTAGCGCACTGACTTGGGGGACCAAGAAACTAGGGTTTGATTCCCACTAGCACTCCTTGTGGCCTTGGGCAAGTCACCTAACCCTCCAGTGCCTCAGAAAAATCCAAGTTATCAATGTCCCTGTTTAATGTACATTACCAAGTTTAAGTTACAATGTAAACTGCTTTGACTGAAATGATAAAGCAGTATAAAAAAACCTGTTAAAATAAAATAAATAAATGTTACTCATGGAAGGAATTATGTTGAAGGCAGAAGTCCTCTTCTCTATGATTAAGTGGATCTTCCGGAACAAGCAGGAATGTAATCTTCACATATGGGTGACGTCGGGACCCCCCCCCCCCTTTTCACAGCTCACAGTGTGAGAGCCATGGCAGCCTCAGTGGCTCATCTTCACTCTGTCTATTGACAACAACTGTCGAGCAGCTACTTGGGCTTCAGTATATACCTTCACAGCCCATTACTGCTTAGACAAGAACTCTCGCCGGGATGCCTTGTTTGGTCAAGCTGTTCTTCAACACCTATTCCAGACTTTAATCAACTCCTACCCACCATCCCTGGTAGGATGCCAGAGATCCATGGGGGGAAGTGGAGCCCTTTCACAAGGGCACAAAACTTTCTGGGGCCATCTCCCTGGCATCTGCAACTAGGGAGTCCCCATATGTGAAGACTACATTCCTGCTTGTTCCTGGAGATAGCATAGTTACTCACCTGTAACAGGTGATCTCCGGGAACAGCAGGAATTTAGTCTTCACAACCCACCCACCTCCCCTAGGAGTTGTATGTTTCTATCTCTCTCTCTCTTTCTCTCTCCTTCTCTCTCTTTTGTCTCAGCTTTAAACTCAACTGGAGAGGGACAGTTGGGAAAGGCGGGAAGGCAGCACGCAGGCGCTGTGGGATGCTCCCAAAAGCTTTCCTATTGGATGCTCGGGAGCGTTCCCGCGCAGGCTCCGTCGGTACCAACGATACCCATATGTGAAGACTAAATTTCTGCTGTTCCCAGAGATCACCTGTTACTGGTGAGTAACTATGCTTTACCCTTCTTATACCACTGCTTCGCAGTTATTCTCTGAGGAAAAAGCAGGAAGTCAGTCCTCGCTTATGGGTGACGTTGGTGCTGACAGAGCCCATGTGGAAGCATCTCCCCAGCTTTCAAAGAAAACCTTTGAGAGATGCACCACACATGCATGATCCCCTTCCTGCCCAAGGGTGCCATCTTGCCTCAGTCTCCTTTTTTTCCACGGAACCTACAGGATGTCTGTGCCATTTCCCTGGAAAAAGGGTCTCTCTTTTTGTCTAAAACTTTTTCTTTTCCAATACACATACCGCTTCTTCTTCCCTCCCCCAAGCCAGCTCGCCTCAGCATTGCTGCTCAGGTTAGTTTTTTTGGTTTTGCTCAAGAGGTCCCTTAACCACCACTTTGTGCCATTTTTGGCTGGCAAGCCTCGGACCCTTGCCCGGGTTCAAGGACCCTTTATTTCCCATGGCCTCTAGTGGCTTCAAGGAATGTGATCGGTGCAGTAAGATGATGTCCCTCACCGACCCACATGACTGCTGCCTCCATTGCCTCGGGCCGGACCGCAATGACTTGGGCTGGTGACCTTTGTAAGTCCATGTCAACAAAAGCCATCAAGAGCCGCTAGCTGTAGTAGGAAAAGTTCTTCCATAGATCCAACTCTGCGCCAGTGACCCCAGCGATGCTGAGCTCCAGAATACTCAGTGCCCCGTGATGCCAGGGCTGCCTCGGAGTCCCGTGGCTTCTCCAAGAGGAAGCCCTCGAAGACTGCCTCTGAGGACGGGTCTGGAAAAGTGGGTAAATCCCCACACCAGACCCCACAGTCCCTGGCATGAGTCCAAGAGGTCAGAGCGGGAACAGCCTCACAAACTGCCCCGGAAAGAGTCATCAGCGTCATGCAACCGGCCTTGGACCTCCGAGGCCATCTCAGTCGAGGACTCCCCCTTTACAGAACTGCCACTGTGCCCAAAGCCATTGGTGCCCACATCGAAGGCTGCAGAGCCATTTGGCATGGAGACCAGAATGGTGGCCTTTTATCACTGCCCTCCTAGCACAGCAGTATGCGCTGATGTCTCGTTCTTCTGGTTCATCCACCCCAAAGACCAGACCCTCGAGCTTGAGGGCTTCACTGGTAGTCAAGCCAATCCTTGAGCGCCACCTGCCTCAAGCCAACCCATCGACATCGGACAAGGTCCCATTCCTCGGGACACCAGTCCTCCCCAGTGAGTGCATGTGGTTCAAACCACAAGTACCCCAGGCGTTACAGGCCTTCAGGCGGAGCCTTGGATTCTTCCTCTGACTTCAAGTCATACTGGGAGATCAAGGATGAGGAGTCCCTGGACACCCGACAACACCGAAATGTGCCCTTGGACCAGTCTTCACCGGTGTCCTGGCGCTGTTCCCCGTCCGAGGATGTTGCCTTCCTTAACTTTTGTGGGATAAGGCAGTGGCGCTCATGTTCGAGACTGAGGTGGAAGAGGACCCCGTACAGTGGAACGAGATCCTCCAGTATGAAGCCCATCCAAAGGAGACCCTCATGATGCCCGTCCCTCTGATCCTCGAGTGCCGCCTTCTCGGTATGTGGGAAACAGCGACATCGGTGCCCATTTGAGCAGACAGCCCAACACCTGGTACCGAGTCCGCCGAAGCCTGGGGTTCTGGAAAACTCATCTCCCTCACAATTCCATGGTCGTCGAGTCATCCATGTGGCGATTCGAGCCAAAAGACTCATTCATCAGTGCCCCTGGATAGAGAGGCCTGGAGCTTAGACGCCCTCGGCCAGAAATGCTATCAGGGCTCTATACTGGTTTGTTGAGTCCAGTCCCACGAGTTCTATATGGGCATGTGTCTGAAGGAACTGGTGAGGGAACTTGCTGGTTTCTCTGCAGGCCTCAATGTGGAACCCCTTCACTAGTTCAAGTCACTGGCCTCAGCAGTGCTCGAAGTTCCTGTCTCGAGCAGGATACGATGACTTTGAATCCTCAGTCAGTGGCAGCCGTGGGTATGAGAGCCTGACGCCAGGCATGGCTGCAGTCCTCTGACCTTGAGCAGTGGGTCCAGGACAAGCTCATCGACGTCCCTTGCACCGGAGAGAACCTCTTCATAAAACCGATGTCAGACAAGGCTGCTGAGATTGAGACTGAGTTGCTGGTCAGGACCAAAGAAGACCTCTGTGCACCCTCATAAAAAGGCCCTGGGGAAGAAGTCTTTCTTCCCAAGGAAGAAGGGGGTATTCGGTAGTACACCACAGTACCTGGCCTTCTCTGCCCTACAACAGTGGCAACAGCACAGGCCCCACAAGCCTAAGACCAAGGCACCAGTCCCAGCCCAGCCTAGAGGGAGTTTTTCATTCCTTGGGTATGGCCTCCTCTCCCCCAGGAGGCCCTCGGCAGCCCACAGGTGGGTATGTTGGAGACAATATCTTGCAAAGGATGTAAAAAGACTGGAAGCTGTTCAGAGAAAGGCGACCAAAATGATTTGGAGCCTGTATCTGAAGCCTTATGAGAAGAGACTTGAAGACCTAAACATGTACACTTTGGAGGAGAGGAGGGACAGGGGAGATACGATTCAGACCTTTAAATACTTAAAGAGAAATAATGAACAAACAAACCTCTTCCAAAGATGGAGAAGCTGCAAAACTATAGGGCATAACATGAAGCTACAAGGTGATAAATTGAAAGGCAATGTCAGGAAATACTTTTTCACTGAAAGGGTGCTGGATGCTTGGAATGCGCCCCCGATGGAAGTGGTGGGGGCAAATACAGTGACAGAGTTCAAAAGGGCATGGGACAGACACAGTGGATCCCTTTACAGCAACAAGAAAATATCAAAATAATCTGAACCATCTAATTCCTTAACATATAAGGGTATCCTACATGGAGTGGCAGGATCACCCCTGGACAAAGACATGGGGAGGGGGGGCCTGCACAGAGAAGCAGGTGTGCCTACTCTTGGCATCGTACTGGGCAGACTAGATGGACCATACTGGCCTTTATCTGCCGTCATTTACTATGTTACTATGTCTTGCCCTGTTTGCCCACAGGTGATCCTCCATTACCACTGACTCCTGAGTGTTGCAAGTAGTAAAGAAGGGATACCTCCCCCACCTGCAACAGACGTCACCTTTGTTCTTCCCAGGAGAACTGGTATGGCCTCTCCTTCACCAGACTCTGCTCTTCACCAAGCTTGCAGGCCTCCTCACAGACAAAATGGCAGAGCCAGTGCTCAAACATCTTTGGGGCAAAGGCTTCTAATCCAGATATTTCCTCATTCCCAAGTGAACAGAGGGCCTCAGGCCCATCCTAGACCTACAGGACTTGAACAGATTTCTAGTAAGGGAGAAGTTCAAGATGCTGTTCCTTGGAACACTGCTGCCTTACCTCCAGCAGGGAAGACTGGCTATGCTTCTTAGACCTGAAGAATGCTTATATACACATTATGATCTATCCCAACTACCGACAATACCTTCAGTTCATGGTGGAAGGAGGTCACTACCAGTACAGGGTGCTACCCTTTGGGCTGGCATCATCACCAAGGGTCTTCACCAAGTGCCCACCTTCGTCTCTAAGGGGTCTTCATCTTTCCCTACCTGGACGACCGGCTCATAAGGGAAGGCACAGCTGCAGAAAGGCACCACGCCACTGAACGCACCATCCAAGTCCTGCAGCATCTGGGGTTCATCATCAACTACCCCAAGTCCCACCTCTCTCCAGCACAGTGCCTAGAGTTCATAGGGGTTCAGTTGGACACCCTCCAGGCCAAGGCTTCCTCCCTCCAGAGAGGACAGAATGCCTTAGGGCGCTAGCCGCAGAAGTGCAATACCACCGGTCAGTGCCAGCTCGCCTTCTCCTCAAACTGTTGGGCAACATGGCCTCCAAAGTCCACGTAACCCCATATGCCTACCTGAATATGAGGGCGGCTCAGTGGTGACTCCGCTTCCAGTGGACATAAGCCATGGGCAGACTTCGGGACAGGGTAAAAGTGACCCGCCAACTGGCGGACTCCCTCCACCACTGGCAGATCTCCCGCCACCTTCAAGTTGGGATGCTCTAACAGATACCCGCCCCCCCCCAGAGGGTCCTCACCATGGATGCCTCCCTATGAGGATGTGGAGCTCATTGTGAGGACCTCCGCACCCAATGCACATGGTCTCTGACAGAGTGCCAGTTGTAGATAAACCACCTGGAGCTCTGGGTGATATTTCTGGCTCTCCGAGCTTTTCGCCACTGGTTGCAGCACCAGTCAGTGCTGGTCCAGACGGACAATCAAGTCACAATGTTTTATGTCAACAAACAAGGAGGCACGGACTCGTACTCCCTCTGCCAGGAGGTGGTAGTGCTCTCTTCATATGCGGCACACAACAGGATGCTCCTGCGGGGGAAGTCTACCTCCTGGGCCTGGACAACTCCTTGGTGAACAGGTTGAGCAGAGTCCTCCAGCCACACAAATGGCGCCTGGATCCCAGAGTGGCCACCTGACTTTTCTGACTCTGGGGTGTCCCCCTAGTGGACCTGTTCACCAGCACGGACATTACGAGTTGCTCCATTTCTGCTCCAACCAGCCACGCCCCTCCTGTGTGGCAGCGGATGTGTTCCTCATCCCATGGACGGAAGGCCTCCTTTATGCCTTCCCGTCAACACCGCTGGTCGCCAAGACCCTTTTCAAGGTCCAGGGTGATAGGGCAGCACTGATTCTGGTAGCCCCCCAGTGGCCGAGGCAATCCTGGTTCCCGCTGCTTCTCTGTCTGTCATCGGCATCTCCGATTCTCCTGGGCTGCACTCCAGGACTACTCTCGCAGGAGGAGGGCTGACTCCTACACTTCAACCTGGGGTCCTTGTTGCTCATGGCTTGGCTGCTGAAAGGGTAGTGCTAGCTCCCTACAACCTCCCATATAACATGGAGGAGGTCTTTCTGGCCTCTTGTAAAACCTCCATGAGAAGGGCGTATGCCTTCAAATGGTGTCAGTTTTCAGTGTGAGGCTGTATATCATCAGCATAAAATAATCATTGAAACCTATTGCAGAAAAATCAGTCCCACGAGGCTCATAAAGATATTAAACAATATTGGGGACAAAGCCGACCCCTGCAGAACACCACACACCAGGCTACGGACCGTACCTATTCCACCTGTCACAGATGAGACTGAAGTCCAACTCAGTCAGAGTGCACCTGAGCGCTATTGTGGCACACCACCACTCTGTCAAGGGCAAACCCCTCTCGGCTTAGCCCCTTTTCTCTCATTTTCTGCGGGGCCTTATGTTGTCCAAGCCCCCTGTCTGCCAGTGGGATCTCAATGTGGTGCTTTCACAGCCCGCTAAACCGCCGTTTGAGCCCCTGGCTACCTGCCACCTGCGTTACCTCTCCTGGAAGCTTGTCTTCCTTGTGGTACTCACGTCGACTCGCATGTCAGCAAGCTGCAGGCTCTGATGGCAGAGCCGCGCTACACGAGGTTCTACAAGAACAGGGTGGTGCTCTGCACACACCCCAAGTTTCTGCCAAAGGTGGTGTCCCCCTTCCACCTCAATCAGGAGGTGGTGCTCCCCACCTTCTTCCCAAGGCCTCTTGCTGGCAAGGTGGAAACCGTTTTCCATGCTCTGGATTGTAAAAGAGCCCTGTTCTTCCATCTGCAAAGGACTCGGGGCCATCACAGTGCACCTCAGCTCTTTGTCTTCTATGACCCCAGTCAACTGGGGCATCCAGTAACTAAGCAAACTCTGTCAACTTCATTGGCAGAGTGCATTGCCCTTGCCTATGAGCAGGCTGGGATCTCACTAGAGCACTGGGTCACAGCGCACCACATCAGAGCTGTGGCTACCTCTGTAGCAAATCTGCGTTCCGTACCTGTTATGAAAATTTGCTGGGCCGCCACCTGGTCTTCAGTGCATACCTTTGCAGCTCACTACTTCCTGGAGAGGGAGTCCTGATTGGGACAGTGCCTTCTGCTAGGACGTTCTCCGTAATTTCTTCGGGGTGTAGGCAACTTATGCCCTCCAACCCTTTTTTGTTCAGGCTACCAGAGCACTGGTTTTCTGTCGGCACTTGGGTCTTGCGAGTCTCTTGAGTTGGGACTCCACTGCTGCAGCTCAAGGCTCACCTTCTCTGGCTGCCGTGGCATTTTCTACAGGTTTTCAGTAGCCTGTAGCTGTGGAGTCCCATATATGAAGACTGACTTCCTGCTTATTCCCAGAGAAAGCGTAGTTACTCACCTGTAACAGGTGTTCTCCAGGGACAGCAAGAATCAGTCTTCACAACTCTCCTTCCTCCCCTTTGAGTTGCTTCTTTACTGTATTTTAATTTTTGCTGTCTTAGCTATGTCATTAAACTAAGGCAAGATGGCACCCTTGGGCGGGAAGGGGACCACACATGCGTGGTTCATCTCCCAAAGGCTTTCTTTGAAAGCTGGGGAGCTGCTTCCACGCGGGCTCCGTCGGTGCCGATGTCACCCATAAGTGAGGACTGATTCCCGCTGTCCCTGGAGAACACCTGTTACAGGTGAGTAAGTACGCTTTTGGCTCTTGGGTATTAGTTTATGATTCCATCACAGGTCACTGTTTGGAGCAGCAACTCAGGCCAGGGCATCTGGTTGCACCCGGTGGTAGGCTGGGTTAGCCTGCTGGGCTGTGGGTCTTGGTGCCTCTCTTCCTGGCTAGAAATTGGGCCTGATAACTATGGCTGGTTGTTCAGTTATGTGATATTAAGTTTCGATGTTTTAAAAAATTTTAAAAGCTAGAGACTGCAGTGGCTGATGTCTTTGGCATTTCTCACTCTCACATTTAACATAATTTTTATATAGTCATATGTTATGTGGTCAATAATGTTTAATGTTATTTCATTGACTATCTGGGGCTTGTAGTCGCATATTAAAAATAATAAGAGGATCTTCTGATATCTCAAAGATCATCATGCTGACCTTTGCTTTCTGCAAGAAACCCATCTCACTAAAAAAATAATTTATTCTTTTTTTTTTTAAATCATATATTTATTAGTGTTTTACATGACTATAAAACACATATAAAAAGAAATATTTCCATTCTATACAGAACATTCACTAGTGCATAAAACTAAAGGAAAACAAGGAATAACAGTCCACATCAAGGGAGCGAAAAAAAAGGAAAATATTAACCTATTATAATAAGGAAAACAAGAGGCTATTTGCCTCAACATACCTGTCTGTTCTAACTGAGTCCTTTTAAAAACAAGGTCTCAAACACCACACATCAATCCCCAACCACAGAGTCACTCAGTTCTTTACTGATCAGAAGCCTCTCCAAGTGAGAGGGATCAAGGTAAACATATTGAACCCCTGACAGCCTAACCAAACACTCACAGGGGAATCATAGGTAAAAGGTGCCAGCCGAAGCCAGCACCCGAAGTCTAAGGAGTAAAAAGGCCTTCTGCCTCACTTGAGTGGCTCTGGAGACATCTGGGAAGATTTGAAGCGTCCCACCACAAAAGGCAACATTCTTATAACGAAAGTAACTCTTCATAATTAAAGTTTTATCAACCTCATTTGAAAAGGAAACAACCAAGGTAGCTCTAGTATCAATAACATCCTGCGAGTCCTCGAGGAAGGCGGAGAGACTAAACGCTGGAACAGACTCCGGAGGGTCCTCCCCTTCCACACCAGAGGAAACCCGTACTCTCTTATCAGAAACATAGAATAACTTGGAAAATACAATCTCATTCACATTTGACAATAACAAAACTTCCTTAAAATATTTTTTTAAGAGGATATCAGGTGATAATAAATGGGTTTTAGGGAAATTAACAAAACACAGATTTTTACTGCGAAAAGAATTCTCCAACAACTCCATTTTCTGATGAATCAGTTGGCTGTCTTTAATAGTGGACAAGCCATCTGAACTTAAAGAAAGAAACTGAGAATCCAAGCTGGAGACCCTTTCCTCTAGGGCCCCCAGCGTGGAATCAACCTGCTTAAATTTTGCGGTCGTCTCCTGGGAGAATACACAAAGCTGAGGTACTACAGAAGAAAGTAAAGCCTCAGTGCATGAAACTACCTGCCAAACATCTTGCAAGGAGATGGTAGAGCTCTCTAAAATAGAGCCCGCCTGATTAATTTTACATTGCACAGGCATAGGGCATGGAAGTACAGTAGTGGGGCTCTTTAAAGGCAATAACAATGCAAGCCCGTCCAAAGAGTCCAGCAAAACTGGCTAAGTAGGGGGGTGGAGTTGAGGAGCTTAACGAAGCGCCCTCACCTGACGAGACTGACTGTAGCTTGGCAGGTTCTAAAACCGCAGCACGAGCAACTAGATGTTTATCTATAGGGCCAGAAACAGTCGCTGACCCTGTCACAACCTTATTACCTTTAGCTTTCCGCTTACCAGGCATGTCGCTATTACAGTGTTGTACACACAACTACACACACAGTTCAAAAGAAATTCCTCACTACACACTCCACAGAGCTCCAAAGGAGCTCACAAGGGGCAATACTTGCCCCTTGTTACACGCCCCTTATAACACGCCCCCAGCTGTGCGCCAACAGCCGCGCACTTGAAGGACCAGTTCTTATAAATCCCTGGGGAGAGCAGTGATTAACCCCGACAATGCCGGGCAGCAGTCACTCACAGATGGTTTCAGAGCAACAGACAGCAAAAAGAAACGGCTCCCATAATTTATTCTTTTTAAAACAGTTTTATACTGCCATATGCAAATGCATTTAAGGCAGTGTACAATAACTAAAAGAAGAAACTAAATTTCAGTTTGTTCAGTATAACCGCACTGATGCAGAATAGCGCGGTATAAAAGAGAATGTAAATAAAATAAATAAATAAGTTCAAAAATACCAAGTCAGCCTTCCTCCATCCATCCTCTAGATTAAATGAATATCTGTCAAGGCAAACATTGCCTGCCTAAACTTAAGGAGAAAATAGTCTTCCATGCCTTCCGGAATGCAGCAAGTCAGACTCCCTTCACAATGCTTCTGATAACGTGTTCCACTAAATAGGCTACGCCATGAAAACATGTGCCTGCCATCTCTACAACCGCACCTGGCCAAAGATGTACTACAGACCGTAGCACCCTCCGTGGTTGATACTAAGTAACTGCATTCTGCAAATAGCTAGGCTCCAAGCCCTAACCACTTTAAAAACCAATACAAGCAACTTAAAAATGCACCGCTGCTGGACTTCCGGTGACGTCAGGAAGTTAGATGGTGGCTCTCTGAGGGAGCTCTGGGGCGCTTAATAGTAAAGCGAGAAAACGAGCGTACCTACCCTGACTGCTGAGCTACGGAGAGCAAAGGCAGAAGTCCCTGGCAACGGCGCTCATGTCAGTGAAGAAACAGCTGGCAGAATACCGCGCCTCCTATGTGATGGCGGAGGAGACGGGGAGAGGAAACCATGCGGACAAGATGGTGGCCGAGGAGGCAGAGCGGCCCGATACTGACGAGGAGCCCGATATGCAACCGAACTCTTTGGTGGGCCTAAAAGAGTGGCTCACGGACTTCAAAGAGGAGCTAAAGGCGGAAATGGGCTCCTTTAAGAAGGAGCTCAAAGAGGCACTGGGCACCCTGAGGCAAGAAATGAAGGAGTTAGGGGCCAGAGTGGAGGAAGTGGAGGAGCGGCTGGAGCGGCACGTGGGAGCAGTGGATGAGCTGCGAGCCGGCTGGGTAGAGTTAAAACAGGCCCAAGAACACCTGAAAGTGAAGACCGAAGACCTCAACGATAGATCACGTCGCTGCAATGTGCGTGTGAGGGGGATTCCCGAGGAACAAAGGTACAAGAATTGTGAAGAGACACTGACACAGCTCTTTAAGGCCATTCTGCAGGAGGCTGACCTCACTGGGGAGTGGGACAATAGACTGATGCAAATGGAAAGAGCCCACCGGAGCCTGGGTCCCGCTCGAGTCAACAGGCCGAGAGATGTGATAGCGTGCATGAGCTCCTTTAAACTGAAAGAGAAGCTGTTGGCAGCGTCGCGGAAACTTGGGCCCTATAAGTGGGAAGGGGCACAGATTGAGTTGTACCAGGACTTATCAGCGGGCACACTGCAACGGCGGTGGGAGCTGCGTGAGGTCACAGCCCTGTTGTGCAGAGAAGGGTTGATATACAAATGGTTCTATCCCTTTGGGCTCCTGGTCACGGTGCAGGGTGCATCATGCAGAATTCAGAGTGTCGAAGGGGCATGGCAGATACTGCGGGACCTGGGGGTGGAAAACATCCCAGAGAGCTATCGGAGTAACCACCCTAAGGAACAGCGGCCACAGGCGAAGAGTGCGGGGATGAAGTGGCAGAGAGTGGAAAATAAGAGCAAGAGGGTTACACTGCTCTCCAGAGGCACAGAGCAGCGATCGCGGGACGGAGAAGCAGGAGAATGAGGGAGAGGAGGACTTTCCTGGCCCCCTTTATCAGTATCAGCGGGTGTCTGGAACGCAGAGGACTATGAGGACTGAGAATGTCTGCCTTTATGCATAATCATATTGGGACTACAATCTAAGGTGTGGAGAGGTGAAATGAGGGCTCGAGGTGCCTGCACCAACCTCTGCAGTAGGGGGGAAGGTGGGGAGTTGGTGAACAGAGGGGGAGGGTGATTGGAGGCATGGGGGGGAGAAAGGATTTGGGGGGGTAGTGGAGGGAAGGGATGGTTGAGGGGCAGGGTATAGTCATGGAGAAGGCATGCAGAGAGACAGCATGAGCATGAGCTACACACATAAACTTGTCTTTGACGGAGGGAGGGGGAGGGGAGGTGGAAGTGGGCAGGGAGCGCTCTGGGAACGTCACTGGGGTTATTTTAAGCACTCCGGAGGGAGTGGTAATGCAGGGGTTGGGAGGGGGGGGAGGGCGGGGGACCGGGGGGACGAGGGGGGGAGGAGGGCAGTGAAGGGAAGGGGCCAGCGGAACGGGGTTGGGGAACGGAGGGAAGGATAAGGGAGACTAGGAAGACTCAAAGGGGAAGATAGGGTCCATCAATGCAAAGGGGTTGAACACTCTGCAGAAACGACATCAGCTTTGTAGGGAGGCCACTCGGTTGAGATGGGAGATAGTGTTGGTGCAGGAAACCCACCTGCGGAGAAAGGACGAGGGGCTGCTGCGGAACGCAAGGTACACGCAGCAATACTTTGGGGGTCTTAGGGGGGCGGCAGCGAGCAAGAAAGGGGGAGTGGTGATATTGTTGAGGAGAGATAGCACCTTTAGGGTTAGTGAGGTGGCAAGGGATAAAGCGGGCAGGGTATTGGTCCTAGGGGGGGAATGGCAGGGGGAAAAGGTCACCTTGGTGAGCATCTATGCACCGATTGAGGGGCAATTACAGTTCTGGAGAGAAGTGAAGGCTCTGCTAGGCCAGCATGTGCGGGGGAAGCTTATCCTGGGGGGAGATTTTAATTTGGCCCTGAACATGCCGTGGGATCGGCAAACCCCGGGGGGGAGATGGGAAGAGCAAAGCAAGAAAGGTGCTGAAATGCATCATGAGGGAGTACCATCTGGGGGATGTGTGGAGACAGCATCATGAGGGGTGTAGGGAGTATACTTTTTACTCTGCACCTCACGACAGCTACAGTAGGATTGATTACCTTTTGCTGGATAGTAGATGGGACCATAGGATACAGGAAGCAGAGATTGGGAATATCACCTGGTCGGATCACGCGCCCATATGGGTGGGTATAGGGTACGATAGGGAGGAGGATGGGATGCGATTTTGGAGGCTAAATGAAAGTCTTTTAAAAAGGGAGGAGGTGGTTAAGGACATCAAAGAGTGCCTGCAGGAATATTGGGCGATCAACGACAATGGGGAAGTGGGGAGGGTGGGTCTCTGGGAGGGAATGAAGGCAGTGGTGAGGGGGAGGCTGGTGATGTGGGCCGCTAGGTTTAAAAAGCAGCGAATAGCCAGAGAGGAAGCCCTACAGCGGACGATAAAGTGTGTGGCAGATATAAAGCTCAGGGAAGGAGGCAGGACCTTAAGCAGCAGCAGGACCTTAAGCAGTTAAACCAGCTTAGGATGGAGCTGAATAAACTACAGGTTGCAGAGATCGGGTTTAAGCTGGCTAGGATGAAACATTGTTATTAGGTGTGGGGGGGGGATAGGGCAGGGAAATTACTAGCGAATAAATTGCAGACAAGAGCGGCACGGACTGCAATAGTGGGGTTGGCAGGGGAAGGGGGTGAGGTAATACGATCTGAGAAACAAATTGGGGACCGCTTTTGCCAATTCTACAGAGAGCTATATCGTAGAATGGATAAGGGGACGCGGGGGTACAGGGAGAGGAATTCTTGAGGGGGTTAGAACTGACTGCACTGGAGGAGGTGGAAAGTCAGAGTTTAGAGGTTGATATTACAAGGGAGGAAGTGGAGCAGGCCCTGGGGGAGTTGCCGCCTGGGAAGGCCCCGGGCCTGGACGGCCTAACTGGGGCCTTCTACAAAACCTTTCAGGAAGATTTGATGGAGGGCCTCGTGAGAGTAGCTAATGGGATACAACAGGACGGGGGGCACCTCTCGGCGGAGATGCTTATGGCCGGTATCACAGTTTTGCTTAAAGGGGGGCGAGATCCTATGCAGTGTGGGTCCTACCGCCCCATCTCATTGATTAACGTAGATGTGAAAATCATAGCTAAGGTATTGGCCAATAGATTGGCTCGGCTGATGCCAGGATTGATAGGGCCTGACCAAACAAGACTCATAATGGGGCGGCAGGCCTCGGATAGTATAAAGAGGGTGTTAGAGGCGGTGTGGGGGTTGAGGAAGCAGGGGGACGAGGCCATGTTGCTGTCCATAGACGCTGAGAAAGCGTTCGATAGGGTGAATTGGGACTTTTTGTTCCTCGTGATGAGGAGGATGGGCGTAGGCCCCAAGTTTATGAGGTGGGTGCAGGCCTTCTACAGGGACCCTAAAGCGAGGGTAAAGATCAATGGGAGGTATACGGCGACCCTAGATCTGGAGAGGGGGACGCGCCAGGGTTGTCCTCTTTCCCCAATCCTGTTCGCAATTGCTATTGAGCCCCTGGCGCGGGCGATCAGGGGGAATGGAAAGGTGTGGGGACTGCAGAGGGGGGGACACCACCACAAGATATCCCTTTTTGCTGATGTTTTAATGGTGGTGACGAGGCCGGAGGAGACCCTGCCGGAGCTGTTGAAGCTGCTGGGAAAAGTATGGGGAAGCCTCAGGATTTAAAATGAACCCAACTAAAACTGAAGCTATGAGTATTAACTTGCCTAGGCTGTTGTTGGAGAGGTTGAAGAAGGACTACCCCTTTAGATGGGCAGAGAGAGTCATTCGTTATTTGGGGGTTAACATTACTCCTCAGCCGCAGGGGGTCTATGGGGCAAATTATAGCAAACTGTGGAAGGAGATAGCCCAGGATTTGCAGAGGTGGGCGAGATCAGAAATATCCTGGCTGGGCAGGATAACAGCGATCAAAATGAATGTGCTCCCGAGAGTGCTGTATTACTTTCAGGCGTTGCCGGTCGCTATCCCTGGGGCCCACCTGAGGGGGGGATACAGCGGAGGCTGAACCAATACATATGGCGGAAAAGACCACCTAGGATAGCACGGGAGGTGATGTATAGGAGAAGAGAGGAGGGGGGGCTGCGGGGGCCAAACCTGCAGGCATACTACTGGGCGGCCCAGGCTCACCATGTGATGGATTGGCGGGATGGAGGAGAGCTGAAGACTTATGTGGAGCTGGAAAAGGAGTGCGGGGGGAGGGGGTGGCCTCTGGCTGGCCTTCCCTGGATGGGAAGGGGAGAGGGGGGAGAAGGTGCGGGAGAACCCCTATGTGAAGCATGTACTGCAAGAATGGGACAAGATTAGCAGGTTGAAAGGGCAGGGAAGGGGGGCTCAGTTCTCACTGATGAGGGAAATGTGCTCGACGGAGGAGTTCTGCCCTGGAAGAGAAGGGGGAAGCTGCAGAAGATGGGCGCAAGGGGGGCTGAAGTGCTTTTATCAATTTGTGGATGGGGGGGAGTGGGTCCCATTTGAAAACCTGCGGGAGGCATATGGGCTGCAGGAAGGGGATAGGTTCCATTATGGGCAGGTGATACACTTCCTTCGGAGGAGATTGGGGACGGAGGGCTTAGAGAGGGACTATACACCGCTAGAGGTGTTGTGGTATGGTAAGAAGAACTCGCCTGGCTTAATCTTCGTGCTGTATAAGGCGATACAGGGGCCCCGTGATTGCAAGCATAGATATATGCTGGAGTGGGAAGGGGATTGGGGCAAGGAGCTAGAGGAGGGGCAATGGAAAACCATCTTTGACCAGGTGAGGCTTCTGCCACTGTCGGTGGCTATTAGGGAGAACTGGTACAATGTGGTCATGAGATGGTATTACACACCCTCTCACTTGCATAAGATGTTCCCCGGAGCCTCCAATTTATGCTGGAGAGAATGTGGGGAGGAGGGTACCTTCTTTCCCATATGGTGGACTTGTCCCAAGATACAGAGGTATTGGGCGGAGATTCGGGAGTGGATTAGAGAGGTAGTAGGGGGAGAGGTGGCACTAGACTCGGGAGGGTTCTTGATGGGGTGGTGGAATGAAGGGGGGCCAGAGCAAATGTCGAGGCCTCAGACGAGGTCCGGGCCCGGCCGGAGGCTGAGTCCGAGAAAAGCCTTTCATTTTGCTGCTGTCGACTTCTGAGTGCCTTGGAAGATATCTTTCCACATGACCCGCACGACTTAGGGTCGTGGTCGGGGCCGAGGCACTGAAGGCAACAGTCGTGTGTGTCGGTGAGAGACATCAATTTCTTACACCGATCACACTTTTTAAAACCGCTGGAAGCCATCGGGGAAAAAAAGAGTCCCCTTGAGGTCAAAGGACCGGCCTTCCAGGGAAAAATGGAAAAAGGGCGCGAACGCCAGCCACAAAGGGCAAAAACCTAAAAAGAAGAATCGGGCTCGATACCGGTGTATCGAACCCGGCGGGAGGGGAACCGGCGTCGAACTGGAGAAAAAAATAGCGAAAATCGCCGAAACAATCTAATTTTAACCAGGAGAACAGGACACCCTGCTACCACTCAGCAGGGTTGGGGCTTTTGACTCCTTGAGCGTAGCCTCTTCTCCACTGCTCTCCCAACCCTGCACAGGAGGTCGCCTCGCCCTCTTTGCCCACCAGTGGCCCCTTATCACCGGGGACAGTTGGGTGCTGGAGATAGTCCACAAGGGCTATGCCCTCCATTTTCACCAACTGCCTCCACCATATTTTCCAGGGGAGCCTCCAAGGCCTCCCCTACACACAGACCACCTTCTACAAGAGCTTCATGGTCTGTTGGTGGACAAGGCGGTGGAGCCTGTGCCTCCCCACTTACAAGGTCACGGTTTCTACTCCAGGTATTTCCTGGTGCCCAAAAGAACCGGTGGCCTTCGACCCATTCTGGACCTCAGGAACCTCAACAAGTTCCTAGTGAAGGAGAAGATCAAGATGCTTACTCTTGGGACACTTCTGCCCTACCTCCAGCAGGGAGATTGGCTATGCTCTTTAGATCTAAAGGATGCGTACACTCACATCCTCATTCATCCAGACCACAGAAAGTACCTCAGGTTCATTGTGGGAGGAAACCATTATCAGTACAGAGTGCTGCCTTTCGGCCTCACCTCCGCCCCCAGAGTCTTCACAAAGTGCCTAGCAGTGGTGGCGGCCTACCTGAGAAACTAGGGCATCTTTGTCTTCCCCTATCTGGACGACTGGCTCATCAGGGGTCAGACATGCCAGGAGGCCAAACAAGCCACCCTCAGCACTAGCTCTTCTCCAAAGGCTGGGGTTTATCATAAACTTTGCAAAGTCCACTTTGCTCCCCTCCCAGAACTTGGAGTTCATAGGAGCAAGGCTGGACTCTCTGCTGGCAAAGGCTTTCTTATTTACATTCTCTTATATACCGCGCTATTCTGCATCAGTGCGGTTTACATTGAACAAACTGAAATTACATTGAACAGGGCATTATAACTTGGAGATAACTATTTTACAGGGAACAGGGCAGACATACAGGGCCCAAAGGTTGATGGCCTTGGCAAATCAGTTTCTCAGCAGGTCCCTGGTCTCCGCCAGACTCTGCCTGAGGCTTCTAGGCCACATGGCTTCGACAGTACATGTGACCCCCAATGACGGGCTCCATATGAGGCCTGCACAGTGGTGCCTTCGGGCTCAGTGGTCACAGGCCACAGGCAGCCTCAGAGACAGGATAAGGGTGTCCAGACCATTTCTGCACTCCCTCAACTGGTGGCTGCACCCACCCAATCTACTGAAGGGGGTGCCTTTTCAGATTCCAGGGTACACAGTAGTGATGACCACAGACACCTCCCTGCAAGGCTGGGGAGCTCATTGTCTGGGCAAGTGCACCCAGGGCCTCTGGTCTCCCTGGGAAGCTGCACAGCAGATCAGTCTCCTCGAACTCAGAGCTATTCGATTAGCTCTCAAAGCTTTCACTCCTACCCTGGCTCACCAGTCTGTCCTGATTCAGACAGACAACCAAGTTGCCATGTTTTATGTGAACAAACAGGGCGGAACTGGGTCCAGGATCCTTTGTCGGGAGGCTCAGGACCTTTGTTGTTTTGTCCTCAAGCACAACATGCTCCTCAAGACTGTGTACCTTCCAGGCCAGGGCAACTACCTGGCAGACAGATTAAGCAGAATACTGCAGCCCCACGAGTGGCAGCTGCATCCTTCAGTAGTTCAGAAGATCTTTCTGAAATGGGGTCTCCCTTTGATAGATCTCTTTGCCAGCCCAATGAACAAGCAACTGCCAAAGTTCTGCTCAAGGCAACCGCATCCTCTGCGGATAGCAGCAGATGCTTTTCTGATATCCTGGTCTCAGGGCCTCCTCTATGCGTTTCCTCCCACGCCCTTGGTGGCCCGAACTCTCTTCAAGATTCTTCAGGACAAGGCCTCGGTCCTGCTGGTGGCTCCCAGGTGGCCGAGGCAGCCTTGGTTTCCTCTTCTGCTTCAACTGGCGGTGGATCCTACACTACCTCTGGGGTTGCAACCCGACCTTCTCTCACAGGAGCAGGGTTCCCTTCTGCACCCCAATCTCAAAGCTCTCAATTTGATGGCCTGGAGGCTGCAAGGGTAGTTTTGGCTCCCTGGGGCCTGCCTCAGGATGTTGAGCAGGTTGTCCTAGCCTCTAGGAAACAGTCCACTAGGAAAACCTATGCTCTCAAATGGAAAAGGTTTTCTGTGTGGTGTCAGCTACATACAGAAGATCCTTTCTCCTGTACTGTGCCAGTAGTCCTTCAGTACTTATGGGCACTTATCCAAATCAGGGATTTAAGTCCAATTCTGTTCGGGTCCACCTTTCAGCTCTAGCAGTTCACCACTCTCTGGTGGAGGGACATTCTCTGTCTGATCACCCCTTGGTGTCCCACTTTCTTAGGGGCTTGCTTTTGCTCAAGCCTCCCATCCGTCTTCCTGCCCCGGAGTGGGAGCTGAATGTGGCCTTGCAGCAACTGACTCGCCCAGCTTTTGAGCCGATGGCTACTTGTCCACTACGCTTCCTCTCCTGGAAGACACTCTTCCTGATAGCCCTTACCTCGGCTAGGCGAGTAAGTGAGCTTCAGGCCCTGGTCTGTGATAGGCCTTACACCAGGATTTATAGGAACAGGGTAGTCCTTAGGACTCATCCAAAGTTCCTCCCTAAGGTTGTCTCCTCTTTCCACCTCAACCCAAGTGGTGGTTCTTCCAACATTCTTCCCTAGGCCTCATGCAAGCCAGGCTGAAGCAGTCCTGCATACCCTGGACTGTAGGAGGGCCTTATCCTTCTACCTTGACCGTACGCAGGGGCATAGAAGGGCTACCCAGCTCTTCGTTTCCTTTGACCCCAATAAGTTGGGGTTGGCTGTGTCCAAGCGTACCTTGGGTAGCTGACTGTATCACCTGGGCTTATAAGGCGGCTGACCTTCCTTTGCAGGGTCGGGTTACGGCCCACCGTGTCAGGGCAATGGCTGCCTTAGTGGCTCATCTCCGCTCTGTGCCCTTGGTAGACATCTGCAGGGCTGCAACTTGGTCTTCAAGCCAGACTTTTGCGGCCCATTACTGCCTGGAGAGGGAGTCTCGTAGGGACAGTGCTTTTGGCTAAGCAGTACTCCGGAATTTCTTTGAGGTTTAGGCAACTCCTGCCCTCTGTTGGGCTACCGGTGGAGGTTGTGTCCTTGAAAAGCCTTTCTTTGTTGCTGGGACTAGAGGGAGTTCTCTTGTTCAGCCTGGGTTCCTCGGTAGCCCAGAGCTTGGGAGTCACCCATATGTGAGGACTGACTTCCTGCTTGGTCCTGGAGAAAGAGTAGTTACTCACCTGTAACAGGTGTTCTCCAGGAGCAGCAGGAATCAGTCCTCACAACCCTCCCTCCTCCCCTTGGAGTTGCAGTTGTACATAGTTTATTTTTCATTTTTGTGTGCTGTTCTTAGCTATGTCATTTGACTGAGGTAAGATGGCACCTTTAGGCGGGAAGGGAACCGCGCATGCGTGCCTGCATTCCCAAAGGCTTTCATGGAAAGCTGGGGAAATGCTCTGCTGGGGCTTCATCGGCGCCGATGACACCCATATGTGAGGACTGATTCCTGCTGCTCCTGGAGAACATCTGTTACAGATGAGTAACTACTCTATTTATCTATTTATCATTTGTATAGCCCTACAAGGCATATGCAGGGCTGTACATATGGATGGAAGAGAGAGTCCATACTCATCAGAGCTTGCACTCTAATCATATAACTAAAGCAGTGAAGTGTGCTTCTCCGCAGGCAAGGGAATGCAGCTACACTTGATAGGTGGCATCTCTGATATTGCCTACATGCGCGCTCTCCTTCCCACCCTGCCGTCTCTGTCACTGATCGGTTTTATCTTTGGCCACATGAAGCTTGCTATGGCTCTCCCCTACCTGCATAACCTCGTGCTATTTTTCGACCACCTCCAGCAGCCCAATCTTCAGTGACTCTTCAGCCGTGCTCCTCAAAACAAAAGGAAAACAAAGGAAAACACCAACACACCAGCCTCAGCCAACAGCCTCAGCCACCAAAGACACCGTACTTAAGTGGTTCCAATCCTACCTATCTAATAGACAACAATTAATCCGCACCAGCACTTCGACCTTGCCCCCCTTCCAACAATACCAAGGAGTACCGCAAGGATCTACCCTGTCAGCCATGCTCTTCAATATTTACCTCCAGCCACTCTGCTCAGTCATACGCACTCACAACATCAGCTTCCACATATATGCTGAAGATATCATGCTCTACGCCCCCATTACAACCACTAACCCAACCAACTCACATCTAACAGCATGCTTCTCCGAGGTGTCCGACTGGTTACAAGAAAATAACCTATCCATCAACATAAAGAAAACTGAAGCCCTCATAGTGACAAGAGACCCAGACTTCAAACCACCTACACACCTCATTGTTGGATCCACAAGCATCCAAATACAGCCACAAATAAGATATCTGGGCATCATCATTGACCAAGCCCTCACCCTAAAACAACAAATTACTAAAACATCTGGAACTATATTTCACAAGGCGAAAAACCATACAACGTCTCAGACCCCTTCTCGAACATCAGGACTTCCGGACGATAATGCAAGCCATGACACTCCCACATCTGGATTATTGCAACGTACTCTACCATGGCCTGCCAGCAACACAGACCAACCCTCTCCGAACAGCACTGAACACCACAGCAAGGATCATTCAGAGAGCAAAGAAATCTAACCACATCACCCCAATTCTAAAAGACCTTCACATACTTCCCCTTGAAGCAAGAACTAAATACAAATCCATCCTACTTACCCACAAAGCCATTCACCAAACACAAAACACCCAGCTTCGCACCCTACTATCTCGTCCAGCTCACGGCAAAACAACCAGACATGCCTCCAGTAATTCCCTCACCATCCCCCACAAAAGAACCAAATGTTCTCAACGGACATGCAACCGAGCCTTTGAACTGTATGCTCCATCCTTATGGAACTCTCTACCGACCCATCTTGGAAATAATGCTGATCTACTGTCCTTCAGAAAGCAGCTGAAAACCATCTTATTCCAGCAATACTTCGATACGACTCCCACCAAAAAACGCATCAACCTCTGACCGCCCACCATGAACCTCTGATCCAAAACTGCCCTAACCTCTGATCCAAAGCTAATCTACCATGTCCAATGTCTTTCTCATGTCACAATCATCAATGTTGTCTCCCCGGTGATGGCCCCACCCTAATGCTTAATTTCCCCCCCTTATATGTAACGCCGCTTTGACCCAGTGAAAAGCGGGATATAAATACAGTTAAATAAATAAATAATAAATAAATAAATAAATCAGCGCTCCCCCAGGTGCTGTCCCTGGCAGCATTAAGAAAAAAAGAAAGCGCTGACAAAAAAAAAAAGAAAGTACCAGCAAAAGTAGTACAATGTGATTGTGAGTGAACAACCCCTGCTCCCCCTCCCCTAAGGGAAGACCAGATCCAGTCAAGCTCCATCAAACAAACAACCCCCCCCCCCCAACTACTGAAGAAACAGCATAATGGCAGCAACTTAATCTCCCTCATCACCCATTCCCTTCACATCTGGCCCAGACATGACACAATGGGGAGTACCTGAGGCAGCCATGCGGCTGGAGACAGACCTCCTACCAGCCCTGGCTCGAACAACACACCCCCAGCACCTCTACCCTCAGTCCGGTGACGCTACCCCCCTCCCCTCCCAAATCCTGCAGCTTTGTCTCAAACTGACGCAGCCCTGGGGGTCATTGGAGGGGAGGTTAAGAACATAAGATATGCCATACTGGGTCAGACCAAGGTCCATCAAGCCCAGTATCCTGTTTCCAACAGTGGCCAATCTAGGTCCTAAGTACGTAGCAGTCTCCGCAAAAGGCACAGGTTCCTCAATGCTTGTATTGGATCAAGCAGTGATATCCTGGGTCCCTTTTAATAATGGTTTATGGACCTTTCCTCCAGGAACTTGTCCACACCTTTTTTAAACCCAGCTACACTAACAGTTTTACTACATTCTCCGGTATCAAATTCCAGAGTTTGATTACACGTTGAGTGAAAAAATATTTTCTCTTATTAGTCTTAAATAGGATCTCCAGGAACAAGCAGGAATGTAGTCTTCACATATGGGTATCATTGGTACCGACGGAGCCTGCGCGGGAACGCTCCCCAGCGTCCAAAAGGAAAGCTTTTGGGAGCATCCCACAGCGCATGCATGCTGCCTTCCCGCCTCATGCCTCTCTCACTTCAATTCTTCGTTTTCCGCAGAGCCGACAGAACATCTCTCCTGTCACCGCAGAAAACGTTTTCTTCTTTCTTGTTTTTTGTGGTTGCGTCTGCCTTCATTCGACGCCTACCGGTACCACCGGTTCTCTTTTCTTATTTTCATAAAAAAAAACCCAAAATACTTTTCTTCTTTTCTTCGGTGCCTCACCCCTCCTGGGGTTAGGCGCCATTTTGGGCACTAGGCCCAAAAATCTCCAGACATGGAGAAGTCAACTAGTGGTTTTAAAAAAATGTTCAAACTGGCGGTACTATTTCCGTCACCAGCATCCACGAATGGCCGGTTCTCTTTTCACAGTTGACACGATGTCAGTTGCATCAATGTCCTCCAGGGCTTCATCTTTCTCTCATGAATCTCAGGTAACTAAGCAAAAGTCTGTAAAGACTAGCCGGTCCTTGAAGGGTAAATCTCCTGCAAAGCATCGAAATGCCACTGGCACTACCCTCAAGGAAAGTACACCAGCAAAATTGCCCCGGCAGGAGTCTTCGGTCTCCAAAGCACAAACGGGGTCTCCACCTCTGCGGAACTTCTGTTGCCATGTTCTGGGGTCGTAGCCGCTTCCACTGGTACCGACCAGGCATCGGCATTAGCAATGGATAAGAGAATCCTTGCTATTGAATGCAGTCTAGCGTCCCTCTTAGCTTCCTCGGTACCGCTAAGACCGCTAAAGACGGTTCAAATGAGCTCGGTACCGACACCGGTATCGGCTCCAGTGGCACCCACTCAGGTGGGACGGCTTCCTCCCATGCCGTCTCGAGAGTTTCTCTGGCATTGAGGGGTTGGAACTGAAACACCACGGTACCGATATTCATCGGTACCAGCATTGATCGATGCAAAGCTCCGATGAGTCTTCCGATTCCGATAATTCTACTGATACAAGAGCAGTACTGTTGAAGGATCCATCTCCTCCTCCTGAGCGCAGAATGTCTCTTCCAGAAGACATGTCTTTTCAGGATTTCATACGTGATGTAGCTAAAGGGCTTTCAATCATGGTTACTCCTGAGAAGGAACCTAGGGCAGAAGAACTAAGAATTTTGCAATACCCTATGGCTCCTAAAGAGGCAGCGATGCTACCCATTCATCAGATCCTTCAGGATCTTATGTTCAGAATGTGGGAAACTCCCTTAACGGTGTCACTGCATTCTCAATACCATGTACCGAGTCCCACCTTCTCCAGGGTTTCAGAAGACTCAGTTACCACACCATTCCATGGTAGTGGAATCAGCCATGCAGAGAATAGAGTGCTAAAACGCATTCTTCCAACCCGCCAGGCCGTGAATCGAGAACACTCAATGCCTTTGGGCGTCAATGCTTTCAATCCTCCATGCTAGCAGCTAGGATTAGCTCATATTCCCTTTACATGGGAATGTTTCTAGAGGAGGTTACAGCGGATCTGGAACGCATGAGCCCTCTTCTTCCCGAAGATAAACGGGTTCAGTACCTCACTTTGCTCAAGCACACTTAAAATGTCTCCAAATTTGTGAACCGTGCAGCTTTTGACTGCTTTGAAGCTATTAGCAGAACCTCTGCTATTGCTATCGGAGCACAGCGCATTGCCTGGCTCCAAGCATCAGATCTAGAGGAGTGGGTGCAAGAGAAGTTAGGAAACATTCCTTGCACAGGTGAAAACTTATTTGGGAAGGATTGGCAGACCAAAGCTAATCAGATTGAATCTGACAATACCACCTTGAATAGACTATCAAAGTCTACTGCCAGCCCATCAAAGAAAAAAACAGCAAGAAGTTTTTCTTTAACAAAAAGAAAAAATCTTATTCCCATCCAATTCACTGTCCAGTTCATGCTCCCCAGAAAGGGCAGCAATCTAGACAACAAAGAAAGCCGCAAGCTCAAAGAGCTCAACCGGCTCAGCAAGTGCAGCCTCCGCAGAGGCTTTGACTTCTACCTAGAGAACTTAACCATTTTGCTTCTGAAGGGTCCAGAGCCCTTGACCATTCCAGGCAGATTATGCCATTTTGCCAAAAGATGGCAACAAATAACATCAGAGAGCTGGACTCTGTCCATTGTAGGACAGGGGTACAAACTTCACTTTCTCAGCATGCTCCCCCCCCCCTCCTCTGCCTACAGTCATAAAACAATTCAATTCTCAAGGCCCTGTCACCGACATTCTGTGTCAGGAAGTCTCTTCACTTCTTGCTCAAGGAGCAATAGAAGAGGTACCCATATCCCAACGGGGGAGGGGGTTCTACTCCCCCTATTTTCTTATCCCAAAGAAGACAGGAGGATACAGACCTATCCTGGACCTCAGGGAATTGAACAAATTACTGTTCTGAGAAAAGTTAAAGATGATCTCCCTCGGAACACTTTTACCATACCTTCAGAATCAGGATTGGTTATGTTCTCTGGATTTAAGAGATGTTCACACGCATATCTTCATCCATGTAAATCACAGGAAGTACCTTCGATTTCTCTTTCAAGGAAACCACTTCCAACACAGAGTCCTTCCATTTGGGCTGGCCTCTGCCCCAAGAGTCCTCACAAAATGCATGGCTGTAGTAGCAGCATTCCTGAGAACTCTGGGGATATTCGTCTTCCCCTACTTAGGTGACTGGCTCATCAGAGCACCAACAGCTCCAGAAGCAGAACGAGCAGTTTCTCGTGCCATGAGAATTCTCCAATATTTGGGTCTGGTAATCAACCACCCAAGTCTCACCTCACCCCTTCTCAATCCCTAGAGTTCATAGGGGCTCACTTAGACACACAGCAATCAAAGGCATTCCTGCCACAGCTGCGCTGTCTGCGAATAATAGATTTGGCTTCCCAAGCAGTAAAGAAAACCCTCCTAACTGCTCGGGAAATGTTTCAACTGCTGGGGCGTATGGCATCCACTGTACATGTGGTCCCTTATGCCCGCCTACACATGCGAGCGGCTCAGTGGACCCTCTCTTCGCAGTGGACACAAACCACAGGTCGCTTAACGGACAAAATCAAGAATTCGACACGTCTCATTTTGTCCCAGCAGTGGTGGTTGTCCCTCGAAAACCTCCTGGTAGATTCCCCCTTCCAGCAACCACTGCCCCAAAACACCCTGACGACAGATGCGTCCAAGCTGGGTTGGGGAGCCCACTTGCATGTTCTTTCCACTCAGGGTCTCTGGACCTCACAAGAGGCCTCTCTTCAAATAAACCTCTTAGAGCTAAGAGCCATTTACAATGCTATAATAGCATTTCAGACTCAGCTCAGTCAAAAGACTGTTCTGGTCCAAACCGACAATCAGGTTGCCATGTTTTACATAAACAAACAAGGCGGAACGGGCTCTCTGTCGCTATGCAACGAAGCTTTGCGACTATGGGCCCTCACCAGAGAGCTCCAAATTCACCTTCTAGCGGTATACCTTCCAGGCATTCAAATCTTGTGGGCAGACAAGCTCAGTCGAATACTGCTGCCAAACGAGTGGTCTCTCCAGTCAGACCAACTGGTTAGAGTGTTCCAAACCTGGGGAACACCAGATATAGACCTCTTTGCAAGTCCACAGAATGCCAAACTTCCCCAGTTCTGTTCCAGAATTCTGGCTCAATGCTGTCTAGCAAACAATGCTTTCCAGTTCCATTGGGGTCAGGACTTCCTCTATGCCTTCCCACCTTTTCCCCTAATTCCCAAAACTCTTTTCAAGCTTCAGAGAGACAGGGGTTATATGATTCTCATAGCTCCACGTTGGCCAAGGCAATCGTGGTACCCTCTGCTTTTGCGTCTCTCTCAATCAACTCCTCTAGATTTGGGATATGCTCCAGATCTCCTTTCTCAGGAGAACGGGAAGCTTCTGCATCCCAATCCTCAGTCCCTGCACCTCTGGGCCTGGCTGCTGAAGAACTTTTAGATATCCACCTCTCAGCAAGTGAAGGATATCCTTCAGGCTTCGAGAAAACCTTCCACAAGGTGTTCCTATGCTTTCAAATAGAAAAGGTTTTGTATATGGTGTTAAAAAAGGGGGCTTAACCCCTTTTCCGTGCCCATGGAGTCGCTTTTGGAGTATCTCCTCCATCTTTCAAATTCTGGTCTTAAGACAAATTCAGTGCGAGTCCATCTCGGTGCTATGTGGCTTTTCACAAGCCCCAAGATGGACAACCAATCTCTTATGCACTTGTGTCAAGATTCATGAGAGGTCTACTATTGACAAAGCCCCCCATAAAGCCGCCACCGGTGGCATGGGACCTGAATCTTGTTCTTGGGCAGCTTATGAAGCTGCCTTTTTAACCTTTAGCCACTACAACTTTAAAATTCCTTTCCTGGAAAGTCATTTTCCTAATTGCAATAACTTCTGCTAGGCGCAATAGTGAACTGCAAGCTTTAGTGGCTGACTCTCCTTATACAAGGTTCCACCATGATAAAGTAGTCCTCAGGACTCATCCACACTTTATGCCAAAGGTGGTTTCATCTTTTCATTTGAACCAGTCGATTTACCTTCCTGTATTCTTCCCTAGGCCTCATGCCTCCAGTGCAGAAAGGAACCTTCATACCTTAGATTGTAAAAGAGCTTTAACCTTTTACCTTCAAAGAACTGAACAACATAAGAAGTCTTCTCAACTCTTTGTTGCTTTTGATTCTAGTCATTTGGGACTTCGTTTCCAAACGAATCCTATCTAAGTGGATTGCAAACTGCATATCCTTCATTTACGATAGCAAAGGTCTTTACCTCGAGGGCCATGTTACAGCTCATAATGTCAGAGCAATGGCAGCCTCGTTCGCTAATCTCCGCTCTGTGTCTGTAGATGATATCTGTAGAGCGGCTACTTGGGCTTCGGTACATACCTTCACAGCCCACTACTGTCTGGACAAGGACTCCCGTCGGGATGCCTCATTTGGCCAGGCTGTCCTACAGCATCTCTTTCAGACTTAATGCAACTCCTACCCTCCATCCCGGTAGGATGCCAGGGATCCATGGGAGGAAGTATGACCCTGTTCACACGGGTTCACAGCTCGCTGGGGTCATTCCTCTGGCATCTTTCAGCTGGGGAGTCCCTATATGTGAAGACTACAGTCTCCAGGAACAAGCAGGAATGTAGTCTTCACATATGGGTATCGTCGGTACAGACAGAGACTGCGCGGGAACACTCCCCAGCATCCAATTAGAAAGCTTTTGGGAGCATCCCACAGCGCCTGCGTGCTGCCTTCTCGCCTTTCCCAACTACCTCTCTCCAGTTCTTCGTTTTCCACGGAGCCAGCAGGTCGTTTTCCTGTCACCGCAGAAATTATCCCATATTTTTCATTCTTTTTTGTGGTAGAGTCTGCCTTCCTCGACGCTATACCGGTACCGCCGGTTCGTTCTTTCTAAAAAAAAAAAAAAAAAAATTTCTAATCTTTTATCTGGATTTTCCAGCCTTTTTCTCTCGGGTGCCACGCACCATTTTGGGCACTAGGCCCAATTTTTCCTCGTTTTAAAAAGTGTTCCAAGTATGGCGGTACCATCTCCGTCACCGACACTCACGAGTGGTGCCTCAAATATTTAGGTCCTGACCACTCCATCTCGGAGTGTGTAGCCTGTGGGATGATGTCGAAGAGGGGTCGGCAGAACCGAGCTGCTAAGCTTAGCACCCTTTTTCCCTCCGAGGCAGCATCTGTGGCATCGACGTCTTCCAGGGCTTCATCTTCCTCCCATGGATCTCAGGTAACCAAACATAAATCTGGCCGGTCCTCAAAGGGTAGATCTCCTTCCAAGCATCGAGATGCCTCTGGCGTTGCCCTTGAGGGACTTGTACCGGCAAAATTGCCCCGGCGGGAGGCTTCGGCTTCCAAAGCACTATCGGGGCTCCAGAATGTTCTCGAGTCCTCAACCTCGGCAGAACTACTGGTGCCATGCTCTGGTGTACCAGCTGCTTCATCCAGTACCGACACCCAGGCATCGGCAGCGTCACTTGACCAGAGATTCCTGGCTATTGAGCGCAGTTTGGCGGCTCTCCTTGCGGCATCGGTGCCTTCGGGACCTCTTCAGACAGTTCTACCGGTATCGATACCGGCTCTGGCACCGGTACTGACAGCATCGACATCGGTGAGTATGCTACCAACACCGGGTCATGCTATTTCCTCCGGTTTCGACAGGCTTGTACTGGACCCCTCCGGTACCGACTTCGATCGGTACCAGTATCGTGCTTTACAAGAGCACCTGGACAGAAGATATTTTGAATCCTCTGATGACTCTGAGGACTCTGACAGCTCTGTCAATGCCGGAGTACTTCTCTCTGAGGAGCCGCCTTCTCCTAAGCGTAGGATGTCTCCTCCAGTGGATATATCCTTTCAGGTTTTCATCAGAGAGGTGGCTAGGTGTCTTTCCATCACAGTGGCTCCTGAAACAGAGCCCAGAGCAAAGGAGTTGGAGATTTTACATGGAAGCGTCTACTTTGCCTTTTCATGAGATCTTGTATGATCTCATGTTAAGAATGTGGGAAACACCTCTTACCACCTCTCCCCATTCCCATAGGCTGGATACCATGTATCGAGTACCTCCTTGTCCTGGATTTCAAAAAACTCAGTTGCCACACCACTCCATAGTGGTGAAGTCAGCTATGAGAAGGATCAAGAGTACAAAGAGACGTGCATCTAATCCTCCAGGACGTGAATGTAGGACTCTTGATGCCTTTGGGCGTCGAACATTCCAGGCCTCTATGCTTTCTGCCAGGATTAGTTCCTACATCTTATACATGGGAATGTTCCTTAAGGAGGTTACAGGAGATCTCGAGCTTATGAGCCCTCTCCTTCCTTATGATAAGAGGCAGGATTATCTTGCACTTGTCAGACATGCCCAGGATGTTTCCAAGTTTGTTAATCGTGCAGCTTTTGACTGCTTTGAGTGCATAAGCAGAATCTCTGCCATTGCCATAGGTGCTCATAGGATTGCCTGGCTCCAGGAATCTGACTTAGAACTCTGGGTACAGGACAAATTGGGCAATATCCCTTGTTCAGGCGAAAATTTCTTTGGCAAGAATTGGCAAGAGAAAGCTAATGAGCTGGATGCTGATAACATCACTTTGGATAGACTATCCAAGGCTACAGCTGATCCTGCAAGGAGAAAATCCTACAAGAAACCATTCTTCTCTAAAAAGAAGAGGTTTTATCCCTCCTATACCCAGCAGGTGCATTCTGCAGGTCAGTCCGCCCGAAAGGGACAGCAGCCCCCAAAGCAAAGGAAATCAAAGACTGCTAAGCCTCAAACGGCCCAGCAGTCTCAGCCTCCACAGGGGCTTTGACTCCCATCTAGAGAACGTGGCCTTCCTGACCCTGAACGGGCCAGAGCCTTCCACCATCCCAGGAAGGTTGTGTCATTTTGCCCCCAGATGGGGGCAGATAACAGCAGAAGAATGGACTCTTTCCATTGTAAGATAGGGGTACAGGCTTCATTTCTTCAACATGCCCCCTCCTACAGTGGTAAGACAGTTCAATTCTCACGCTTCTCTCAACACTCAGTTGAGTCAAGAGGTCAGTTTACTTCTTGCCCAGGGGCAATAGAAGATGTACCCATTTCCCAACGGTACAGGGTTTTACTCCCCTTATTACCTTATTCCAAAGAAAACAGGGGGACACAGACCCATTTTAGACCTCAGAGAACTGAACAAATTCCTGTTCAAAGAGAAATTCAAAATGATTTCTCTGGGAACTCTGCTGCCATACCTTCAGAGTCAGGATTGGCTTTGTTCTCTAGATCTCAAGGATGCGTACACTCGTGTTCTCATCCATCCAACTCACCGAAGATTCCTTCGCTTCCTGTTCCAAGGAAAGCACTACCAATACAGGGTGCTTCCTTTTGGCTTGGCCTCAGCACCAAGAGTGTTTACGAAATGCATGGCTGTAGTGGCAGCATTTCTTCGCACTCTAGGAATATTCGTCTTCCCCCATTTAGACGACTGGCTCATTCGAGCCCCATCAGAGTCAGAGGCCAGAATTTCCCTATCTTGCACAATGCGTATCCTTCAGTATTTGGGCCTGGTCATAAACATCCCAAAATCCAGCCTAACTCCCACTCAATCTCTAGAGTTTGTAGGAGCTTTGCTGGACACCAGAAAAGCAAGGGCCTATCTCCCACAGGCCCGCTGCCTTCGCATTGTGCAGTTAGCCTCCCAGGCAGTGTTAAAAACTCATCTCACTGCTCGGGAAATGTTACAACTACTAGGCCACATGGCATCTACCGTGCACGTGGTTCCCTATGCTCGCCTCCATATGAGAGTAGCCCAATGGACTCTATCCACTCAGTGGACTCAAGCATCAGGCTGCCTATCAGAAAAAATAGCAAACACAAGTCGCCTTATTTTGTATCTACAATGGTGGCAGTCAACCCAAAACCTGTTGGTGGGGTCCCCTTTCCAGCAACCCCTACCCCAGGTCACTCTAACAACAGACACCTCACAAGTGGGTTGGGGAGCTCATCTGCAAGATCTCTCTACCCAAGGCACCTGGACTCCACAGGAGACCCACTTACATATCAATCTCCTAGACCTCAGAGCAATCTTCCTTGCTTTTCGAGTGTTCTATACCCAGCTCAGCTACAAGACAGTCCTAATTCAGACGGACAATTAAGTATCTATGTTCTATCTGAACAAGCAGGGAGGAACAGGCTCTCTGTCGCTTTGCAATGAAGCTTTGTGACTATGGGCCCTCGCCAGAGAGCATCAGATTCATCTCCTTGCTGTGTATCTTCCAGGCATTCAAAACTCTTGGGCAGACAGACTCAGTCGAGTTCTGCTTCCACACGAATGGTCTTTCCATGCAGACCAGGTAGCAAAAACTTTTCAAATTTGGGGAACTCGGGGCATAGACCTCTTTGCAAGTCAGTTGAATGCCAAACTTTCCTTGTTCTGTTCCAGAATTCCGGCTCAGGGTTCTCAGGCCAGGGATGCTTTCCTCCTCTATTGGGGTCAGGACTTCCTATATGCCTTTCCACCCATTCCCCTAATTCCCAAAACCCTTTTCAAGCTTGAGAGAGACAAAGGCCACATGATTCTCATAGCTCTACATTGGCCACGGCAGGTGTGGTACCCTCTGCTCCTGCATCTCTCTCAAGCTCCATCTCTGGAGTTAGGATCTGCTCCAGATCTCCTGTCTCAGGAGAACGGGATGCTGTGGCATCCAAATCCCCACTCTCTGCATCTCAGGGCCTGGTTGCTGAGAGCCTAGACCTTCATGGTCTTAACCGTTCTCAACAAGTAAGGGATGTCCTTTGTGCTTCCAGACAAACAAAAGGAGCAGGAGACGTTGGAAGAACAGAAGGGTCTTTATTGTTGAAAAGGGAACCCCAACGCGTTTCAGCAACGCCTTCTTCAGGGGGAGTGACACTAGTACATAATATCAAAACACAATAAATAAACAATAATAAATAAATAAAATCAAAACATGATAAAAGATAATTAAAATATAATTAAAACAATCAACAATATGAAAGCACCGGCATGACGTAAAACCATAAAATAAGCTAATGCTATATAAAGATAAAAGAAAAGAATAAAGGCAGGGCTGAGAAAACAAAGGGCATATACAAACCACATTGAGCAACAATGATAGAACAAACTTGTTAATTCTAAAGCATGAAAGTGGTGTGAAAGGATAGTGTAAACGTACAAATATCAGAAACCCTATAAAAATGACACTGAATATAAATATATGCATATAAATATGACTATAAAAATAAATATACATATACATATGGCTAAAACAATGAAGGTAAGTATAAATATAAAAGGAGAACAAATAAATATGCAAATAAATATGACAATCAATATGTATGCGAGTATGTAAATAAAATAATAAAACATTGTTATAAATGTAAAACCAAAAGTCATAATAACAGAAAACATATACAATTTGTAAACAATGATAAAAGAATATAAATATAAAGCCACATGATAAGACATCATATTGTTAAATAAATAAATACGTATATACAGACTAGCAATTGAAAGAATTAAAAACAAGAATACCATGTAATAAATAAATTATAAACATCATCAATCTAAAATGCGACAAATAAATACTACTGTTAGCAAAAGAAATATATAAACCATGTGAAAACCATATGCAAATAAATGGACAAGGAATGTAATATGGTGTACCAAGGACCGACAAAAACCATATGCTAATGCTTTTCCATATGGTTTTTGTCGGTCCTTGGTACACCATATTACATTCCTTGTCCATTTATTTGCATATGGTTTTCATTTTTTTTTTTTTTTTTTTTAGGATAATTTTACAAATAAATCAAGAAAGCTTAACAATGCACTCTCTTGAAGAAATAGACTGGCAAAGGGAAATTACAAAAAGAAAATTCCAAATATATATGCATAGTAAATAACACAATTATCCAGTCAGTCTAGTCCACAATATGGGGGGGGCTATCCACAAAATTTTATATATATGCTAAGCAAACCAAATATGTAAGAATACAGGCAGCACAGCTATTCAAACAATCACTATCTGAGCCTCTTATGTGGAGGGAATGGAATACTCCAAACACCTGGCGTTGATAAAGGCTTGCAGTTGGGAGGGCTCAAAAAATACATACGATACATCATGGTATTTCACCAAACACTTACAAGGATGTTTTAGAAAAAAGAGCCCACCCAGCTGCACATCCCCAGATCTTAACAGAAGAAATTCTTTGTGTCGTTTTTGCGTTTCTCTGCATAAATCAGGATAAATACGAACCGCATAGCCCCGGAAGGAAATTTTCCTTTTCCGAAAAAAAAGCTTCAATAGCCACTCCCTGTCCGAAGGCAAAGCAAAAGTGACTAAAAGGGTAGATGACTCCAAAGATTCCCGAGACTCTTCTAACAAATTAGTAACATTTAAAGTATCCCCTTGTACCAATCCCCCTTCTGTAGGGCTACTAGAGACAACACGCTTCACTTTAGGCAAATAATATACTTTAACTAAAGGAGGCATTAACTCCGAGGAAACCCCCAAAACGTCTACCAAATATTCTTTAAACATCTCTTTTGCCCCAATAGAAGGAGATCTTGGAAAATTTACAATTCGTAAGTTATTAACACGTGACACATTTTCTAACTGTTCTAGTCTCATGAGAACAGACAATGAGTTCTTTTTATATGCATCAGAATGTTCTTCCAAACTAGTATGTCTATTTCGTAGCTCTTCTTCCCCCAAGGAGATATCCAAAACATTTTTCTCCAATACAGTCACAGCATCAGCGGTAGATTTTACCTTTGTGGTTAAAGAAGCAATATGTGGAAATAGAGCTTCTCCCAACGAGGCAATAGCTGTCCATATGGATTCCAATGTAAAGTTCACCGGACGTTGCAGAGAAAACACTGCATCCATATTCAAAACAGGGCCCTCCACTTCAAAGTGTGTTTGAAGAGCAACCCGCGAGGCAGAAGAACCAGCCTGCATCGCGCACACTTCTCCTTTAGGGGCCAAGGTGGATGGACTAATCGGGAGCTTGTTCTTTGCTCCACTCTCCAGCTCCTCCAACACATCTCTTTCTGGCCCACCCGAGGCACCTCCAACCCCCGACATAGCAGGAGGAGAAATCTCCAGAAAGCCCTCTGGCAATGCGTGGGTGCGGGAAACCTTGGACACCGGACTCAGCAACGGGGAGAGAGATAACGCCGAAGTGGTTGCCGAGCTATCCTGCTCCGACAAAACCGCTAGCCGGCACTCACCACCGTCAGCGTCTGAACCCCAAGCAGCACGCACTAAGTAGGCATCTAAAGGCCCAGAAGAAACAGGCGTCGAGGCAGCAGAGGGTTGGGGGGGCACCGGCCCTGATTTGCCTTTCCGCTTTCTCCCCATTAGAAAATCGTGTTCACACGGAACGCCAGGCTGCCGCCATCTTGGAACGCCCCCAGGATCCTTGCATATGGTTTTCACATGGTTTATATATTTCTTTTGCTAACAGTAGTATTTATTTGTCACATTTTAGATTGATGATGTTTATAATTTATTTATTACATGGTATTCTTGTTTTTAATTCTTTCAATTGCTAGTCTGTATATACGTATTTATTTATTTAACAATATGATGTCTTATCATGTGGCTTTATATTTATATTCTTTTATCATTGTTTACAAATTGTATATGTTTTCTGTTATTATGACTTGGTTTTACATTTATAACAATGTTTTATTATTTTATTTACATACTCGCATACATATTGATTGTCATATTTATTTGCATATTTATTTGTTCTCCTTTTATATTTATACTTACCTTCATTGTTTTAGCCATATGTATATGTATATTTATTTTTATAGTCATATTTATATGCATATATTTATATTCAGTGTCATTTTTATAGGGTTTCTGATATTTGTACGTTTACACTATCCTTTCACACCACTTTCATGCTTTAGAATTAACAAGTTTGTTCTATCATTGTTACTCTATGTGGTTTGTATATGCCCTTTGTTTTCTCAGCCCTGCCTTTATTCTTTTCTTTTATCTTTATATAGCATTAGCTTATTTTATGGTTTTACGTCATGCCGGTGCTTTCATATTGTTGATTGTTTTAATTATATTTTAATTATCTTTTATCATCTTTTGATTTTATTTATTTATTATTGTTTGTTTATTGTGTTTTGATATTATGTACTAGTGTCACTCCCCCTGAAGAAGGTGTTGCCGAAACGCGTTGGGGTTCCCTTTTCAACAATAAAGACCCTTCTGTTCTTCCAACGTCTCCTGCTCCTTGTGTTTGTTTGGACTCCTTGCAGGAGGTTCGCTCCTCCTTGTGTACTTTGTGCTTCCAGGAAACCTTCCACAAGACACTCTTATGCTTTCAAGTGGAAAAGGTTTTCCATATGGTGTTCGCAAAAGGGTCTTCACCCCTCTGGATACCTCTGGAATCATTACTGGAGTATCTCCTGCATTTATCTAATGCAGGACTTAAGACTAACTCAGTAAGAGTCCATTTAAGTGCTATTTCAGCTTCTTTAAAGCCTTTAAATGGACAATCTATTTCTTCTCATCCTCTCATAGCGAGATTTATGAGGGGCCTTCTTCTAACTAAGCCTCCCATTAGGCCACCTCCAGTGGCGTGGGACCTGAATCTGGTTCTTGGGCAGCTCATGAAGCCACCTTTTGAACCTTTAGCTATTACCAACTTGAAATTCTTTTCCTGTAAAGTTATTTTTCTCATTGCAATCACATCAGCACGTCGCATCAGTGAATTGCAAGCATTAGTTGCTGACCCTCCTTACATGAGGACTCATCCACACTTTATGCCAAAGGTGGTCTCACCTTTTCATTTAAACCACGCGGTTTACCTGCTTGTATTTTTTCCAAGGCCTCATGCTTCAACTGCAGAAAGGAATCTTCATGCTTTGGACTGTAAAAGAGCACTTGCCTTTAAATTAAAAAGGACACAGCAACATAGAAAGTCCTCCCAACTCTTTGTTTCTTTCGATCCTTCTCATTTGGGACTTCCAGTCTCCAAGAGAACATTGTCCAACTGGATTGCACAGTGTATTTCTTTTGCCTATCAGAGTAAGAACCTTTCTCTGGAAGGCCATGTCACGGCTCACAATGTGAGAGCCATGGCAGCCTCAATGGCTCATCTACGCTCTGTGTCTGTTGACGACATCTGTCGAGCAGCTACTTGGGCCTCGGTTCATACCTTCACAGCCCATTACTGCTTAGACAAGGACTCCCGTCGGAATGCCTTGTTTGGTTAGGCTGTTCTACAACACGTGTTCCATACTTAATCAACTCCTGCCCACCTTTCCCGGTAGGATGCCAGAGATCCATGGGGGAAAGTGGAGCCCTTTCACAGGGGCACACAACTTCTGGGGTGTCTCCCTGGCATCTGTAGCTGGGAAGTCCCCATATGTGAAGACTACATTCCTGCTTGTTCCTTGAGATAGCATAGTTACTCACCTGTAACAGGTGATCAGCAGCAGGACCAGCAGGAATTTAGTCTTTAGTGATCTCCGGGAACAGCAGGAATTTAGTCTTCACAACCCACCCACCTCCCCTAGGAATTGTATCTCTCTTTTGTTTTCTTTCCCTCTCTCTCTCTTTGTCTCAGCTTTAAAACTCAACTGGAGAGAGGCAGTTGGGGAAGGCAGCATGCAGGCGCTGTGGGATGCTCCCTAAAGCTTTCTAATTGGACGCTGGGGAGCAATCTGCGCAGGCTCCGTCGGTACCGACGATACCCATATGTGAAGACTAAATTCCTGCTGTTCCCGGAGATCACCTGTTACAGGTGAGTAACTATGCTTTTCTGCTTGTTCCTGGAGATAGCGTAGTTACTCACCTGTAACAGGTGATCTCCGGGAACAGCAGGAATTAAGTCTTCACAACCTCCCCTAGGAGTTCTCTCACTATCTCTCTTTCTGTCTCTCTCCTTGGCTCAGCTTTAAACTCAACTGAAGTGATTGAGGCGGGAAGGCAGCACGCATGCGCTGTGTGATGCTCCCAAAAGCATTCCTTTTGGACGCTGGGGAGCGTTCCCACGCAGGCTCCGTTGGTACCGACAATACCCATATGTGAAGACTTAATTCCTGCTGTTCCCGGAGGTCACCTGTTACAGGTGAGTAACTACGCTTTACCCTATAGCTTCATTGCATGTCCCCTAGTCTTTTTATAATCTGATGTAAACAATCGATCTACGTTTACCCGTTCCACTCCATTCATTAATTTATAGACTTCTATCATATCTCCCCTCAGCCGTCTCTTTTCCAGGTTAAAGAGCCCCAACCTTCTTAGCCTCTCTTCATAGGCGTATCCTTCCATCCCTTTTACCATTTTGGTGACGCTTCTCTGCACCTTTTCTAATAAAGTGGTCGTATCATGGAACGATAGAGTGGCATTATAATATCCTTTGTTTTATTTTCCATTCCTTTCCTTATGATACCTAGCATTTTATTTTCTGTCTTTGAGGCCACTGCACACTGGGCGGAGGGTTACAACATGTTTATTTATTTAGCTGTATTTATATCCCGCTTTTCACCGGGTCAAAGCGGTCAATTGGGGGATACATTTAACACAAAGGGATATGAGACACATAAGCTAATACTTACAACATGTTATCCATTATGACGCCTAAATGTTTTTCCTGGGTAGTGGTTCCCAATGTGGAACCTTGCATCATGTAACCATAGTTTGGGTTGTTCTTTCCTAGGTGCATAACTTTGCATTTGTCCACATTAAATTTCAACTGCCATATGGATGCCCAGTTTTCCAATTTATCAAGATCCTCGAGCAATTTTCCACAATCCTCTTGGGTTTTAACAACTTTAAATAGTTTTGTGTCATCTGCAAATTTGATAACCTCACTCGTTCCCTTTTCCAGGTCAATTATGAATATGTCAAAAAGCAGCGGACCGAGCACAGATCCCTGGGGTACTCCACTATTCACCTTTTTCCATTGGGAAAATTGGCCATTTAGCCCTACCCTCTGCTTTCTATCTTTTAACCAGTTCCTGATCCACAATAGTACACTGCCTCCTATCCCATGACTTTTTAGTTTTGCCAAAAGTCTTTGATGAAGGGACCTTGTCAAAGGCTTTCTGGAAGTCCAAATACACTATATCAATCGACTCACCTTTGTCTACCTGTTTATTCACAGCTTCAAAAAAATATAACAGATTAGTAAGACAAGATCTTCCTTGTCTAAAGCCATGTAGGCTGTCTCCCATTAAGCCATACAAAACACAGACAACTCCACTAATTTAACCAAGTGTAGCAATTGAATTGCGTTGCACTAGACAAGCTAACAATACTGTGGTGACAAGGGAGCACAGACCTCAGACAAAACCCCAAGTAGTCAGTAATACTTCAAAACCGGAAATACCGGATATCAGTAAAACCAAGGGGAGAAAATAGCATCAACGGTCTGTGACCTACCCCCACCATCCATCAACAGTATTGAAAAGCTTATTAGTAAATACAATCCTGATGGGACAATAGCTCTTACAAATTCCAATTATAATAATAACAGAGACATAAGATAAGATATATATCAATAAGTTGCTAAATAATACATAATGACTAGTAACTAATACTTTAAACCTTCAATGGCAAACAAATAGCATATCATATATCTCTTAATAGCCACTGCTCAGAGAACTCAAAAAGCTCAAAAAGAGCAAAGAACCCATCAGTAGAAATAGCAATCTTCAGCTTCAAGATGGCAAAAGATGGCATAAGATGGCATTAGATATCAACCCCGACGCCACATCAGACGTCCCTCTTAGTGTTTCGCAGACGCTGCTTCAGGGGGGTGAACTATAAAAACAAATAAAACAATAAAAAGAAAGTGCTAAATATATCAACTACATACCAACTACTTCATTTTCAATCCAGAACTAAGCAAAGCCAAGAGTTCTTACCATGCCCGCACCGAATACACGTACACATCAGAGAGCTCAACTCACATTCCTTCTCACATCCACAAGCCAGGTTAAATATCCAACTCATGGCGTCTGACGTCATCACCCTGTCGCCTAAATTATCCAATAAGGCTACACAAAACCATGTTCCCATTACAGCTGTCAAACCAATCACTTCCACGCAAAAAGAACCCTCACATACAGGCTTGCCAATCAATAGTAAAATTTAATCCCCCAGGGGCAACCGTGTGAAGCAAAAATATCCACCGCTGCTCACGAAGTATCAAAAATTGCTCCCGAGATAACCCCCTAGAACCCTGGAGTACTCGTTCAATACCAAAGCACAGCAAATCAGTAAATGCATGGCCAAACTCTAAACAATGGCTAACCAATGGCGCCTCCCGTCTCTTACAGCGCAACCTGCTGCGATGTTCTCCCAGGCGTATATATAGTGGACGAATAGTTTTCCCAATATATAGGAGCCGACACGGGCAGAAAATCCCATACACAATGTAATCCGATTTGCAGGAAGTACATGATTTTAAATAGTAAACTTTCCCAGGATACACAAAACGATCCGTCTCCCAGCAGACCCCACAGCATGCACATTCACCACATAGGACGTGCCGTCCCTGGCACTCAATCTGTTCCACACTCGAATACCTAGAGGGACTCAAAAGCTCTTTAAAATTCCGATTCCGCTGCCATACGCAATGGATGTTCTTGTTTTCTAGGCCAGGCAGAGGTTGCACTACATTACTATGCCGCCGTAAGATTCGTTGAATCTGCATACTGAAAGGTGAGTATCTAGAAATAAAATTCACACACTCTTCCTGATGTACCGGCTTCTCCTTAGGAGCTAGCAACCAACTTCTGTCGTTATATAACGCCCGCTTATAGGCCCGTTCTACTACCTTCACGGGATAACCCCTCTGAACAAAGGCATTCTTTAAAAAACATGCCTGGACCTTAAAATCTTCTCTAGAAGAACAATTACGCCGGTAGCGCAAAAACTGCGAAAACGGCAACCCTTTAATCAATCCCTTCGGATGGGCACTAGTAAAATGTAAAAAAGTATTCCTATCAGTTGTTTTCCTGTATACGGTGGTGCCCCAGCTATCCTCCTGTCGCCATATACGGACATCCAGAAATACTACCGAATGTGCATCAAAGGTCATCGTAAATTGTATAGATGGATCAACACCGTTCAGCCAATCACAAAACATAATCAAAGACTCAGGAGTGCCCTCCCAGAGCATAAAGATATCGTCAATATATCGCCGCCAGATTTTAATCTGGGAGAAATACGGCGAATTCTCCAACCATCGCTTCTCATAAAATCCCATAAAGAGATTAGCGACAGAAGGGGCAAAAGATGCTCCCATAGCTACCCCCATCTTCTGCTGGAACATTTCATCATTAAATTGGAAATAATGCTGACCAAGAGCCAGCCTTGCACATTGTACCAAAAATTCAAGTAACTCGCCCTCCACATCACCCCGTTGTTGAAGTCCCAAAATAATCGCCTCCATCGCCGCCCCCTGCGGGATACTAGTATATAGGGCATTTACGTCCAAAGTAACTAAAAGCCATGACTATCTACATGATGAGTAATTTTGTTCTTTATAATGGTTTCTACCATTTTCCCAGTACTGACGTCAGGCTCACCGGTCTGTAGTTTCCTGGATCGCCCCTGGAACCCTTTTTAAAAATTGGTGTTTCATTGACGATCCTCCAATCTTCAGGTATTACAGATGATTTTAATGATAGTTCACAGATTAGCAGGTCTGCAATCTCATATTTCAGTTATTTCAACACCCTTGGATGTATACCATCCGGTCCAGGTGATTTGCTACTCTTCAGTTTATCAAATAGTTGTAATACATCTTCCCGGTATATCGATATTTCCTTCAATTCCTCTGTAGTATCACCTTTAAATACAACTTCAGTCATGGGTAACATCCCTACATCTTCCTCAGTAAAGATCGAAGCAAAGAATCCATTCAGTCTCTCTGCTGTAACCTTTGTCCCCTCTTACCCCTCTATCATCTAATGGTCCAACTGACTCTCACAAGTTTTTTGCTACTAATGTACTTGAAAAAGTCTTTATTACGCGTTTTTGCTTCCACGGCAAATTTCTTCTCAAATTCTCTCTTTGCCTGCCTTATCAATGGTTTGTATTTAACTTGCCAGTGCTTGTGCTGTTTCCAGTTTTTGTCATGTGGCTCTTTTTTCCATTTCCTGAAAGATGCCTTTTTGGCAACAGCCTTTCTGACTTCACCTTTAAATCATGCTGGCAGTTTTTTGGACTTCCTTCCACTTTTCTTAAAGTGTGGAATACAGCTGGTCTGGGCTTCCAAGATAGTATTTTTAAACACCCAAGCTTAATGTAAGTCTCTGACCTTTGCAACTGCTCCTTTTAGTTTTTTTCTTAACTATTTTCCTCATTTCATCATAGTCTCCCTTTTAAAAGGTAGTACTGTGGATTTCCATACCATCCCTTCTCCATTAACTAAATCAAATGCGATAGTGCTGTGATCACTATTGCCAAGTGGCCCCAACATCCCCTTATCTCTTGCAGCAGTCCAAAATGGCTTCCCCTCTGGTCAGTTCATGAACCAGCTGCTCCAAGAAGCAGTCATTTATTTCATCTAGAAACTTTATTTCCCTAGCATTCCCTGCTGTAATACTAACCCAGTTAATACCGGGGTAATTGAAATCACCCATTATTATTACCGTCCTGTAACTTTTGTTAGCTTCCCTGATTTCTGTGAGCATTTCGTCATCCATTTGTTCATTCTGGCCAGGAGGTCGATAGTACAACCCCACTGCCATCGCCTTCCTCTTTTTACATGGAATTTCAATCCATAGAGATTCTACAGAAAATTTTGTTTCCTTTAGAACTTTAATCCTTTGTGACTCAATGCCCTCTCTGACATAGAGAGCAACCCCTCCACCAATTTGATCAGCTCTATTATTATGATATAGTTTGTACCCAGGTATCGCAGTGTCCCACTGGTTGTCCTCCTTCCACCATGTCTCTGATATTCCAATCATATCTAACCTCTCATTTAGTGCTATATATTCTCCTATCTTATTTTTTAGACTTCTAGCATTTGCATACAAGCATTTTAGAGACTGTATTTTATTCATATTAATCTGGTTATCGGTACGCAGGGGCAATTTGGAATCTTTAAACTCTGTCTGCTCTGTAGTCGAGGGCATTTGGGCTACCTTTGTCTTCATTGGAACCTCTCTGCTGAAAGAGAAAACCAAGCACAAGCATCAGGACCACCAGAGACCAGCCACCGGCCCCTCAGATAAGGGCTCTAAATGGCAGGGCCACAAAGACCAGGCTTTGGCTGGGGAGCCAGCCCTCAAAATGGCCAGACAAGGCAAACCTTTTCTCCTGAAACACCCTTCTCACGAACCCTGGAGGGATCCTGCCGAAACTCATCTTTAATATCTCTCCTATGGAGGTTCATGGAAGACAGTGCTGCCATCCTTCAAACCCCGATGATGACGGAGCCTCCATCCTCCCAGAGCACCCCTCTCAATGCTCCAGTAGACCCCCGTCTTCCATGTCGACCGGAGTCCCCTCCGTTGGTCCACTGGAGTTTCCCCCTCCGCTTGAAGAGGATGCGTGCTCCCTCTGGTATGCTCCCTTCTCTCAAGCTGACACACATCCACCAGGGGATGTTTCCCCGAATGCTCCAGAGCATGGTTTGGAAGACACATCTGAAGACCTCTCATATCCCAAATTTCTACAGAACATTTCCCAAACTCTTGTGCTTGGTGACACCCAGACTGCAATCAACAAGAGGGACTTTTAATTCACCCTCAAAGCCTGCAGTGTTCCCAAGGAGGATATTGCCTTACCGATTCCTTCCATTCTCCAAGATCTTCAAGCTTCCATCTGGAAAACTCCCACATCAGAAAAATCCAAAAATATGAAATCGTCTTTCCATACTCCACCGAAGTGGTCATCGGTCAGAAGTCCTACCAAAGTGGCCTTCTGGCAATGTGAATCCTTACACACCAGTTTCAAATGCTGCACTACCACCACAATCTCTTCCTGTAATTAGATGACCTTTCCACTTTTTCTGTGGAGGACCAGGCCCAAATACTGTCCAACCTCCACGAATCTCTCTACCACATTGTCCACACCACGTATGATGCTTTTGACTCTATAGCTCATTCCTCGGCCACCTCTATCTCAGCATGTCATACTGCCTGCCTGCCTGCCTGCGAGTATCAGGCTTCCATGAAGACCTCTGACTGGTTAGCAGTCAGAGGGGGGATAGCCTCTTTGCTTCCAAGGTTCAAGAAGTGATCTCAGATGTTAAAGACCGCTTCTCCACAGTCTGGGAGCTAGCAGCTCAACCAGCAGAGACTCAGCCACAAGCTCGTAGGATATAGCTCCCGCAGTACCAGAGGGCATGTCACTACCAGTATTTCCAACAATTCTACCCTTGGAGGAGATTTCAGTTCTACCCCCACCAGCAGTTGCAGCATTCCTTGGCTCTGACATACACACAGCATTCCCGGCCATGAGAACGAAAACAAATCACTGCAAACCCAGCTCCCACCCATAAACCTATGCCCAATTTTTGACTACCTGCTAGTAAGGGGTCAGGATCCTGCGCTTCAGAGAGGCATGGCAAACCATAACTATAGACCACTGCATTCTCAACATCTTTCAGGGAGGATATGAATCAACTTCATAAGATGTCCACCAACCGAACCCATTGCTAAGTACTAGGATCCCTATATTAGGAAAATTTCTCCAATACAACTTTCTGATGTAGATATATATAGGAGGGTGATATCTTTAGTAAATATAATCAAAAAGAATTATTAACAACTTTCCAGGAACTGTCTCAGATCAAGCGGCTGCCTATAAGCTGGGGTGTGAAAATTCAAATCCACCAGCGGCGCCTATGACATCAATGACTAGTTCCAATGAATAAGTTTTCAATTGATAACCCCCTCTTTCCCTAGTGTGTTAAGACAACTTAACAGTCTCTAATGATGTGCTGGTAGACACTTATCTTGTAGGTTTTGTGCTTCTCAGAAAAACCTTTAACTTTCTCTTTTCAAAAGCCTTGACCTTGGCCTTATAGGCAGCCGCTTGATCTGAGACAGTTCCTGGAAAGTTGTTAATAATTCTTTTTGATTATATTTACTAAAGATATCACCCTCCTATATATATCTACATCAGAAAGTTGTATTGGAGAAATTTTCCTAATATAGAGTTATTATATTTCTCCGTAAGAGAGACCAAAAGTACTCTTTGTAAGTACTAGGATCCAGCATCAAACTTTCTCTGATTGGTTCCATCACCATTTGTCTGAGCAAAAAAGCAATATGAAAACAGCCCATGTCATAGGGAAAAGACCCACACATTCCTCTCTTTGGCTGTGCTTGAACCTGTGACCTTTGTAGTAGTAAAAGCAGTCTTTTATCTGCTGCACCTACTAGAGCTAAAATTCATTAACAGAACTTGAACTTATGTCCCAGAATGTATCATGAATCACAGTACAATGCTTGAATCCCTAGGCCACTCCTCTTCTGCCTTTTGTAGTTGAGTCAATGGATGGTTGTAACTTTCTATGTCTAAGTTGAGATCACTAAGCCAATATGTCGAGATATGTTAGAGAGATCGATAAGTTCACCTGTTAGTGTAGAAAGCTCTAAATAGTCAACTGATGGGGGGTCTGTATAAGAGCCATAGTGAAAATATTAAGTTTCCCACAATAACAGATTGAATCCCATTTTAAGCTGGTAACCTGGAGAGCACATTTCACAATATACATTTCCCCATCTTTATTTGTGCTGCTTATTCTAGGTGTTGTAACTGATTTATTATTACATTATTACTACTAGTGATCAAAGCTTCAGTGAGACATAGTGTATGTCTGCAGGGCCAGCTCAAAGGTTTCTGCCGCCCTAAGCAGAAACCCCAGCTGCTGCCACCCCCAATCCCCCACAGCTGCTGCAGCCGATGCCACCACCCCCCTCCCCCAGCTGCTGCTGATTCTGTCTCGGGAAGGGAAGTAGGGCAACGGCAGTATTTCCAAAAATGGCGGCTTTTTCTGCTGCTTTTGGGAATGCTGCCACTACCTGCCTCCTCCCCCCCAAATGGAATCAGCAGCAGATGGTTGGGGTGGCATGGCCACCCATGTGTGCCGCCGCCGCTGCTGCTGCTGCCGCCCACCCAGGCCAGCCGCCCTAGGCGGTCGCCTAGTGGACATGCTGGCCCTTTATCTCTAGTTTGGTTTAGAATCATGTAGGTAATTGACAATAGGAATTTTGTTGCAAACCGATCGCATGTTGATAAATGCAATTGTCAAATAGGAATCAGCACTTGAAGTAAGGCCGTAATGTGATGGGGACTGCCTGCTGGACATACCTGTAGTTGACTGATCCAAGATCAGGTCAAGATGCACACTGAAATTACCAACCATAAGCAGTGAAGCTGGCTGGAATTTAAGCAGTTTCTGAAACAAGTACTGACAGAATTCATCATGGCCAGATACAGCACAGTATACATTAACCAACAAAAACTGCCTAGAGTATAGGGTGCACTCCAGAATAACAAATTACCTGTCTGGGTCTGCATAATGTTTACAGACCTTGAGTGGGAGGAAGCAATGCATCAAGATAGCTAAGTTGCTTACCTTTTAGAGGGGTTCTCCATAGACAGCTACATGATAGGTGACGTCTTTGATGTTGCCTATGTGTTGCTCTCTCTTGTCTGAGCTTCCACGCTCCTCTTCCTGCCCTGCTGTCTCCGTCACTGATCAGTTCATCACTTAGCTGAGCAGCCAGGCCATGAAAGGAGATGCCTTGTTCTTTGTCTGTTGGTGTTTCCTTGTTCTGTTTTCTTTTGAGGGAATGGTTGGTGGGTGAGTATGGCTTGCATACCCCTTCTGTCTATAGAGAACCCCCATTACAGGTAAGCAACTGAAGGCCGCTTGGTGGTCCCTTGGGCCGCGGCTCAGTGATTGTGGTCATAGGTGGTGAAAAAAGGTTGCTATTAGAAAGCAGAGAGGTTCCTGAGAACCGCTTGGCTGAAGGCGAGGTCTTGGGCCAATGAACGGTCCAAGCTGTAGTGTTTTTGGTGAAAGTATGAATGGAAGTCCAAGTAGCTGCTTTGTAAATGTCTTGGGCCAAGATAGAGGATAAGTAGGCCATGTTAGCTGCTGTGGCTCTTAGACAGTGCGGCACGACTCGGCCAAAGAATTGCTGTGTGCATGGGTATAGCAGAAGAATTTGACGTTAGATATCAGGAGGAAATAATCTTTTTGGGCACGAATTGTCCTGGATTAATTGGGTTGAAGGTAACAAAGAACTATGAAGAAACTTTTGTATATCCTTGGTCGCATCGCGGTAGAATAAAAGGGCCCGTCGACAATCCAATGTGTGTAGAGTTTCTTCCGGAGAGTCCACTGGAGGTTTGGGAAAAAAAAGACAGGAAAACAATGGCTTGATTGATATGGAAGGAGGAGACGACTTTAGATAGGAATTTTGGATGCCTACTCAGGACCACTCTATTGTGAAAAAACTGCATATATGGTAGGTAGAGTACAAATACCTGCAATTCGCTGACTCTCCTGGCGGAGGTGATGGTGATCAGGAAGACCATCTTCCAGATGAGATGTTCAAGGGAAGTGGACGTTAAGAGCTCGAAGAGAGGCTTCATTAGTTGTGAAAGAAGAATGTTTAGGCTCCAGGTCTGTAGAGGCGGCTTGAGCGGAGGGTTCGTATTCATGAGGCCCTTCAAGTGGAACATGCAAAGCTGCGATTGCGAAGGCGAAAAGATGATACCACACCGAGGTTGTTTGTACACCCAAGTGGGAATGCTGAAGCAAATAGGCAAGGACTTAACCCAGGGGACATGTGACAGGATCCAGGTGATGCCTTTTAATCCAGCTGGTGAAACCCGACCACTTCCAGTGATAGGAGAGTTGCATTGCTGGCTTCCTGGAAGCAGAGATGATTAAATACCTTTGTAGAAATGGATAATAGGAGCAACATCTGGAAAGCGGTGTGTATAAATGCCTGTAGCATGGGAAATAAGACTCAGATGTTGAGGTTTTAATGGAAGAGGCTGACTTGGATTTAGCGGCGGTTAGGAGACATGGTTCCCAGAAAACCATGACTGCGATGTAATTATACCGGGATATTTATTTATTTATTTAGACAGATTTGTATACCACCTTATCCTACAATCAAAGTGATTACATGACATCACAATTGGGGTTACATTTAACATGTGGGTGCTTTACAACATTTAACATGAGGGTATTTAACAACATTTAGACAGCACAATTGGAGGGTTACATTTAGAATGAGGGTATCTTCGTGAGTCTAGTTGGGCTGATTGGGTTTTGAGTTGGCGGGGGTAGTTATAATACCGCTCAGGTGGGGACTTTTGCCTATCTGTTCATAGGTTTCTGTAAAGAACAGGGTTTTAAGGTCTTTGCGGAGGTCTGTGGTGTCTTCTAATGCCCTTAGGCTCATTGGGAGGGAGTTCCATAGTGTGGATGCCAGTAGTGATGGAGCTGCTCTTGAAGTTTTTTGTTTAGTCTTGTGGTATCCTGCAGGTGTGCCGATCATGTTATCATTATTCCTTCTTGGTCTATTACTGGTATCCCTTGTTATGATTTCTTGTAGTGCATCTGCCGAGAGATGGTGGATGATTTTGAAAATGTTTTACATTTTGCTCTGGCCACCATTGGGAGCCAGTGTAGTTGTTGTAAGACTGGGGTGATGTACTCATATCTTGGAGTGTCAGTAATGATGCGTGCTGTAGTGTTTTGGACCATTTGGCGTGGGTGTAGGGTCTGCTGAGGGGGGCCTTGATATAACGAGTTTCCGTAATCAAGCAGAGGTGTGATGAGTGCTTGACACACTGTGCGGAAGTGGTCTTGGCGGAGTAGTGGTTTGATCTTTCTTTTGTTCCTCAAATGTTGATAGACCTTGTTTGCGGTTTTGGTGATATGAGATTTGAGGTTCAGAGCTCTGTCCATTGTGATGCCCAGGTACTTCACTTCTTTGACTACTATGTCTTTGTTTAGAATGCTGATAGTCTGTGGTGGAATGAAGGTAGGGTTCCCGGATATACTTTATTCAGGAAGGACACAGTAGAAAGAAGGTGTGGTGGAGTGGCACTATATGTCAAAAATAATACTAAAGCTATAGAATTGCAAAGCTTAAAAGGAAGAGGAGGCAGTGTGGGTTAAACTAGAAAGAGGGAAAGGGAAATCCATGGGACAGACACAGTGGATCCCTTTACAGCAACAGGATAAAATCAAAACCATCTAATTTTTCAACAAATAGAGGTGTCCTGCATGGAGTGGTGGGTTCACCCCTAAACAGGGACGTGGGGAGGGGTGGCCTGCATGGAGCAGCAGGTGCACCTACTCTTGCCATCATGCTGGGCAGATTAGATGGACCATGCTGGTATTTCTCTGCTGTCATTTACTATGTTACTATATTTGTATTGGAGTTATATACAGATCCACCTCGCAAGGAGTAGAAGTGGACAGAGATTTAATAGAAGACATACACAGTATTGCCATGAAAGGAGAAGTGCTACTGATAAGTGATTTCAGTATGCAGGATGTGGATTGGCACATCCTTACTGCGGTGTCATCTAGAAGTAAGGGGATCCTGGATTCTCTACAGGGACAACTGGTAACAGAACCCACATGTGATAGGGCCATACTGGACTTAGTGCATACCAATGGGGAAAGTGTTTCTGATGTCATAGTGGGAGATCATCTCGCATCCAGTGATCGCCAGATGGTATGGTTCAGTATTAGTACTAAGGCTGATAAAAAAAAAAAATTCAAAAGTGAGGGTCTTATACTTTAGTAAAACTAACTGCAAAGATGGGACAATAACTCAGAGTCATTAGCGGGTTAGGGACAGCTGGGGGATATAGCAAAACAGTGGGCAAAACTGAAAGGGGATATTTTAAGGGCAACAAACATTTTTGTTAGGTAAATACATGTAAAAGGAAAAGGAGGTTGCTATGATTAAAAAAAAAAGTAGCTGAAAAGTTGAAGAAAAAGAGTGAGGCCTTCATGAAATACAAGAGATCACAGAGAGAGGAAGATAGGCATCTATATTTGGAAAGCTAGCAAAGTAGTCAGGAAAGCAAAGGTTCAAAAAGAAGAAATAGCCAATGCAATAAAATGTGGGGTAAGACAGTTTTCAGATATGTTAGTGAGAGGAAGAAGGGCAAAAGTGGTATTGTCAGACTCAAGAATGCAGGTGAGAAATATGCAGAAACTGATGAGATAAAGCAGAATTGCTTAACAAATATTTCTGTTCTGTGTTCACAGATGAAGGGCCAGGAGTAGGACCTCAGAAAACACCCACAAATAGGAACCAAAGTGACGGGAATCTCGAACGATTTTCAGAAGACTCTGTTTGTGAGGAACTAGCTAAACTAAAAGTAGACAAAGCCATGGGTCCGGATGGGATACATCCAAGCATACAGAGAGAAATTGGGGACATTCTAGCAGTTCCACTGTCTGACCTTTTCAATGCATGTTTGGAGTTGGGAGTAGTGCAGGAGGACTGAAGAAAGGCACATATGTGGCCCCTTTACACAAAAGTGGGACATAAGGATGACATTGAGAACTGCAGGCCGGTTAGTCTAACCTCTGTGTTTAGTAAATTATTGGAAAGACTTCTAAAGGAGAGAATAGTGAGATTTTCTGGAGCCCAATGGATTGCAGGATCCGAGGCAGCATGGATTCACCAGAGGCAGGTCTTGTCAGACAAATTTGATAGATTTCTTTGACTGGCCAACCAGGGATCTGGACCCCGAGGGAGATCCCTAGGTGTGGTGTATTTAGATTTCAGTAAAGCTTTGACATCGTTCCGCACAGGCGACTTATAAACAAACTGAGCACCCTAGAGATGGACTCTAAAGTTACTGATTAGGCTAGAAATTGGTTGAATGGGAGGCGACAAAAGGTATAGGTAAATGGAGCTCACTCTGAAGAGAAGGAGGTTACCAGTGGTATGCAGAAGGGATCTGTCCTTGGTCCGATTCTTTTTAACATCTTAGTTAGTAATATTGTGGAAGGACTGTCGGGTAACGTTTGCTTATTTGCGAATGATACCAAAATCTGCAATAGAGTAGACACACAGGAAGGAGTTGATAACATGAGGAGGGCTCTAGGAAAACTTGAAGAATGGTCTAGAATTTGTCAACTGAAATTTAATGCTAAAAAATGCAGGGTCATACATTTAGGCTGCAAAAATACAAAGTTGCTGTACAGTGTAGGAGGTGAGGTACTTCTGTCCACAAAAGAAGAGCGGGGCCATGGCGTAATTGTGTCTGACAATCTTAAAGAAGCTAAAGCCAGAAGGATGCTTGGGTGTATAGGCAGAGGAATGGCCCACAGGAAAAAGGAGTTGATAATGCTTCTGTATAAGTCTCTGGTGTGACCTCATTTAAAGTATTGTGTACAATTCTGGAGACCGCACCTTCAAAAGGATATAAGCAGTTTGGGGTTCGTGCAGAAGGTGGCTACTAAAATGGTTAATGGTCTTCGTTATGAAGCATATGAGGACTGACTTAAAGATCTCAATATGTATAACTTTAGAGGAAAGACGGAATAGGGGCGATTATTTTATTTTTATTTTATTTAGCAGCATTTTTATACTCCCATATTCTCAAGCCACGGCGGTTTACATGGAACAATAAACCAAACATTTTACATTGAACATTTGTTAAGAATTTTAATTAACTGACTACATCATAACTATTTACATCAAACTTAACGGACTGTGGCATGAGTATATACAAAGAGTTGTGTTGGTGCTACGGAGGTTTCAGGTGAGGATGTAATGGATGGCGAGACCTTTAAATACCTCTATGGTATAAATGCACAGGAGGGTCTCTTTCAGTTGAAGGCCAGCTCTGCTACGAGGGGACATAGGATGAGAGTGCAAGGGGATAGACTCGGGAGTAATATGCAGTAATATTTCTTTATGGAAAGAGTGGTAGATGCATAGAATAATCTCCCATTGGAAGTAGTGGACATGAAGGCAGTATCTGAATTCAAAAAAGGATGGGACAAACATAGATGATCTCTAAAGGTAAAATGTGGACTATTGTAGTTGATAAGGAAGGACAGATTAGATAGGCCATGTGGTCTTTTTCTGCCATTATGTTTCTATGATGTGTACTTCGTCAAGTAGGGCAAGGTCATCCGCAGTAGATGCGTTCCTCATCTCATGGTCGGATAGCCTCATGTATGCCTTCCCACCCACTCCGCTGTTTGCCAAAACACTCTTCAAGGTGTCACTGATTCTGGTGGCTCCATGGTGGCCCAGGCAGCCGTGGTTCCCACTACTCTTCCAGTTGTCAATGGAGACTCCTTTCCCCCTGGGGAACTCCCTGGGGCTCTTGTCTCAGGAGGAGTGCTCTCTCCTGTACCCCAACCTGGAGTCCTATCACTGAGAGCGTGGCTGCTGAAAGGGTGACCTTTGCCCATTTTATCCTCTCTGGAGAAGTGAAAGAGATCTTGTTGGCCTCTCGTAAGACCTCTATCAGGAGAGCTTAAGTATTCAAATGGCGCAGGTTCTCGATCTGATGCATGGAGCAGTGGGTGAACCCGTTCTGCCAAGTTCAGCTGGTGCTGTAGTACCTTTCTTCATCTCTCACAATCCGGGCTCAAATCAAGCTCAGTGAGAGTGCACCTCATTGCCCTGGCGGCGCATCACCATCCTGTTGAGAGCAAGCCCCTTTTGGTCCAGCCACTGGTGGCCCGCTTCTTGAGAGAACTCCTGTTGACCAAACTACCCGTCCACCCTCCAGCTATGGAATGAGACTTCATTGTAGTATTGGCACAGCTCACTCACCCACCATTTGAGCCTCTAGCTACCTTCCACCTGAGGTACCTCTCGTGGAAGGTCATGTTCCTGGTAGCGCTCACCTCTGCTCACAGGGTCAGCGAGCTCCAAGCCCTGGTGGCAGAGGCATCGTATACCAGATTCTATAAGAACAGGGTCATGCTATGTACACACCCCAAGTTCCTTCCAGAGTTGGTATCTCCTTTCCATCCTCACCAGGAGGTGGTATTACCTGCCTTCTTCCCAAGGCCCCACTCCAGCAGGGTGGAGACTGTCCTTCACACCTTGGATTGTAAGAGGGCTCTGTCTTTCTACATTCAGCAGACCCAGAGCCACCGGAAAGCTGCTCAGCTTTTTGTTATAACCTAGGTTGGCTGGGGGAAGCAGTGACCAAATGGACATTGTTCACTTGGATGGCAGACCGCATCTCTCTAGCCTGTGTACAGGCTGGGCTCATGCTGGATGGCCGGATCATGGCTCACAGCATCAGGGCCATGGCGGCCTTTGTGGCAAACTTGCACTCTGTCCCATTGCTGGACATCTGCCGGGCTGCCACCTGGTCTTCAGTCCATACCTTTGCAGTTCATTATTGCCTGGAAAGGGAGTCCCAGTGGAACAGCGCCTTCGGCCAGGCCATGCTCCGTAATCTTTTTTGTGTCTAGGCAACTCCTTATCCTCTGACCCTTCTGTGTTCAGGCTACTGGAGCATTGGCTTCCATCGGATCCACGCTTTCTGCTGTAGTCTATCTGTGGACTCAAGTGCTGCTGCTCACAGCTTACCCTGAGTGTGACCATGGCCTTTTCTATGGGCGTTTGGTAGCCTGTAGCTGGGGAGTCCCATATGTGAGGACTGACTTCCTGCTTGTTCCCAGAGAAAGCGTAGTTACTCATCTGTAACAAGTGTTCTCCGAGAACAGCAGGAATCAGTCCTCCTAACCCTCCCTCCTCTCCTTTGAGTTGCTCCTTACTACATTTTGTTTTTACCATCTTTAGCTATGTCATCTGACTGAGCAAGATGGCATCCTTGGCTGGGAAGAGTACCACACATGCATGGTGGCACCTCCCAAAGGCTTTCTTTGAAAGCTGGGGAGATGCTTCCGCAAGGGCTCCGTCGGTGTCAACGTCCCCCATATGTGAGGACCGATTCCTGCTGTCCCTGGAGAACACCTGTTAAAGGTGAGTAACTACGCTTTATTCCCAACATTTGCCGTACTGCCTTCAGAATAAGCAAGGTCAGCAAGGCAGTCTAGATAGAAACTGGGGAACATTCTGGGGAAAGGAGGGGCTCTTCTGAAGGGATGGGCTTCACCTTAACTGGGATGGAACCAGGCTGCTGGCATTAACCTTTAAAAAGGAGATAGAGCAGCTTTTAAACTAGATAATAGGGGAAAGCCGACAGTCGCCCAAGAGCGGATGGTTCGGAAGAATGTATCTTTGAAGGATTACTACCAAAAGAAGAGAGGTTCCAAAAAAGAGTAAAGTAGCCCAAATGCCCTCGAGTATGGAGCAGACAGAGCTTAAAGATCCCAAATTACCCATGTCTACCAATAGCCAAATTAATATGAATAAAATACAGTCTCTAAAATGCTTGTGTGCAAATGCTAGAAGTCTGAAAAATAAGATGGGAGAGTTAGAATATATAGCGCTAAATGAGAGGTTAGATATGATTGGAATATCAGAGACATGGTGGAAGGATGACAACCAGTGGGACACTGTGATACCTGGGTACAAACTATATCGTAATGATAGAGCTGATCAAATTGGTGGAGGGGTTGCACTCATTGTAGAGAGGGCATTGAGTTAGAAAGGATTAGTTTTGCAGGAAACAAAATTTGCTGTAGAATCTCTGTGGATTGAAATTCCATGTAAAAAGGGGAAGGTGATGGCAGTGGGGGGTGTACTATCGACCGCCTGGCCACAATGAACAAATGGATGATAAAATGCTCAAAGACATCAAGGAAGCTAACAAAAGTTACAGCACAGTAATAATAATGGGTGATTTCAATTACCCCGGTATCGACTGGGTCAGTGTCACGGCAGGACATGCTAGGGAGATAAAGTCCCTAGATGACATAAATGACTGCTTCTTGGAGCAGCTGGTTCATGAACGGACTAGAGGGGAAGCCATATTAGACCTTGTCCTTAGTGGAACACCAGATCTAGTGCAAGAGATAAGGGTGTTGGGGCCACTTGGCAATAGTGATCATAGCATGATTGCCTTTGATTTAATTAGTGGAGGAGGCATAGTAAGGAAATCCACAGTACTACCTTTTAACTTTCAAAAGGGAGACGATGATAAAATGAGGAAAATAGTTAAGAAAAAACTAAAAGAAGCAGTTGCAAAGGTTAAAGACTTACATCAAGCTTGGGTGTTGTTGAAAAATACTATCTTGGAAGCCCAGACCAGCTGTATTCCACGCTTTAAGAAAAGTGGAAGGAAGTCCAAAAAACTGCCAGCATGGTTTAAAGGTGAGGTCAGAGAGGCTGTTGCCAAAAAAGCATCTTTCAGGAAATGGAAAAAAGAGCCAAATGACGAAACCTGGAACCAGCACAAGCACTGGCAAGTCAAATGCAAGGCATTGATAAAGCAGGCAAATTTGAGAAGAAGCTTGCTGCGGAAGCAAAAACGCGAAATAAAGATTTTTTCAAGTACATTCGTAGCAAAAAAACCTGCGAGTCAGTCAGTTGGTCCATTAGATGATAGAGGAGTTAAAGGGGCACTAAGAGGCGACAAGGTGATAGCGGAGAGACTGAATGATTTCTTTGCTTCGGTCTTTACTGAGGAAGATGTAGGGATGTTATTCATGACTGAAGTGGTATTTAAAGGTGTGGAAGAATTGAAGGAAATATCGATACATCGGGAAGATGTATTACAACTATTAGATAAACTGAAGAGTAGCAAATCACCTGGGCCAGATGGTATACATCCAAGGGTATTGAAAGAACTGAAATATGAGATTGCAGACCTGCTATTAGTAATCTGTGAACTATCATTAAAATCACCTCTAATACCTGAAGATTGGAGGATCGCCAATGTAACACCAATTTTCAAAAAGGGTTCCAGGGGTGATTCGGGAAGCTACAGACCGGTGAGCCTCACGTCAGTACCGGGAAAAATGCTAGAAACCATCATAAAGAATAAAATTACTCAGCATGTAGATAGTCATGGCCTAATGGGAGACAGCCAACATGGCTTTAGACAAGGAAGATCTTGTCTTACTAATCTGTTATGTTTTTTTTTGAAAGTGTGAATAAACAGGTGAACAAGGGTGAGTCGCTTGATATAGTGTATCTGGACTTTCAGAAAGCTTTTGACAAGGTCCCTCATCAGAGACTTTTGGCAAAACTAAAGAGTCAAGGGATAGGAGGCAGTGTACTATTGTGGATCAAGAACTGGTTAAAAGATAGAAAGCAGAGGGTAGGGCTAAATGGCCAATTTTCCCAATGGAGAAAGGTGAATAGTGGTGTACCCCAGGGATCTGTGCTGGGTCCGCTGCTTTTTGACATATTCATAAATGACCTGGAAAGTGGAATAACGAGTGAGGTTATCAAATTTGCAGATGAGACAAAACTATTTAAAGTTGTTAAAACCCAAGAGGATTGTGGAAAATTGCAAGAGGATCTTGATAAATTGGAAGACTGGGCATCAAAATGGCAGATGAAATTTAATGTGGACAAATGCAAAGTTATGCACCTAGGGAAGAACATCCCAAACTATGGTTACACAATGCAAGGTTCCACATTGGGAACCACCACCCAGGAAAAAGATTTAGGCGTCATTGTGGATAACATGTTAAAACCCTCGGCCCAGTGTGCAGCGGCGACCAAGAGAGCAAATAGAATGCTAGGTATGATAAGGAAAGGAATGGAAAATAAAACAAAAGACATTATAATGCCTCTATATCGTTCCATGGTGAGACCGCACCTTGAATATTGTGTGCAATTCTGGTCGCCATATCTTAAAAAGGATATAGCGCTATTAGAAAAGGTTCAGAGAAGAGCCACCAAAATGGTAAAGGTGATGGAAGGATACTCCTATGAAGAAAGGCTAAAAAGGTTAGGGCTCTTTAACCTGGAAAAGAGACGGCTGAGGGGAGATATGATAGAAGTCTATAAATTAATGGACGGAGTGGAACGGGTAAACGTAGATCGATTGTTTACGTTATCAGAATATGGAAAGACACGGGGACATGCAATGAAGCTACAGGGTAAACTATTTAAGACTAATAAAAGAAAATATTTTTTCACTCAGTGTGATCAAACTCTGGAATTTGTTACCGGAGGATGTAGTAAAGGCTGTTAGTGTAGCTGGGTTTAAAAAAGGTTTGGACAAATTCCTGGAGGAAAAGTCCATAAACCATTATTAAGAAGGGACCCAGGATATCATTGCTTGACCCAGTACAAGCATTGTGGAACCTGTGTCTTTTGGGGAAACTGCTAGGTACATATGACCTAGATTGGCCACTGTTGGAAACAGGATAGAGGGCTTGATGGACCTTGGTCTGACCCAGTATGGCATATCTTATGTTCTTATGAATACAGACAGAAAAGACAGCTTACAACAAAGGGCTAAGGGGAGAGGAAAAAGCAAACGCAAGGGGGGAGGGGTGGAATGCTTGGCCATGAGCTCGAAAAGTGTGGGCAAAAGCAAGCTGAAAGGGCCAGGAGTTTTACAATTTTCTAAACCTGGTGAAGGAGAGCTCTTGGCGAATGAGTGATGTCATGGCGTTCCAGAAGTAAGGACCAAGGTAACGAAATGCAAAATTATGTAAAAATTTCAGGCAACAGAGAGAAATTGGAGGAAGGGACAGGAGAAGGACTTGAGAAGCGTGTAGCAAATGGGGGAGGGGGAACTACACGTAAGGGATAATCACATTTGACAAGTAAGGAGGAAAGCCGTGGTAGAATGGGGATATGTGTTTAATTTTTGGTACCACTCTACTTCTCTTACAGGTGATCCCACAGGGACTGGCAGCTGAAAGTGGGCTTAGGGTGGGGGACAGGATTCTGGAAGTAAATAACATTGACTTGAGGCATGCCACACACCAGGAGGCAGTGACTGCATTGCTCTCGAACACACAGGAAATTCGAATGCTGGTCAGACGGGACCCTCCTCCGCCAGGCATGCAGGTGAGTGTCCGCAGAGTGCACGAGATAATGCAGGAGTTCAGCCTCAGAAAGGTCTTAGGAGAGCGGTTCTGTGGGACTGGAGAAAGGCAAATTGTCTACTTCCAAAACTGGTAACGGAGAGGAAGCTGGAAACTAGAAACTGCTTCCTCTGACCTTGGCGATGGGAAGACTTCAGAGTGATGTATCTAGAATCCATTAGGTTGTAGGATCCCAGGCAATAGCATTTTATCTGACAAATATGATCAGTTTCTATGACTAGGGGTCCAGAAAATTATATAGTGAATATAAACAATGGATGTGGTATTCTTTGGTTTCAGCAAAGCTCTTAATGCTCTCCCACACAGGTGTAAGGAATATAGCCTAGTATTGGTACAGAGAATTCCTAGCAATGGAGGAGTGAGGGATAAAACCTGGGATAAGCACAGAGGATCTTTAGTTGTGGGGGCGAGGAGAGGGTAAAGCCTGAAATAGGCATAGAGGATCCTTAGTTGAGGGGTCAGTGAGGGATAAAATCTGGGATAAGCACAGAGGATCCTTAGCTGTGGGGGAGTGAGGGATAAAATCTGGGATAAGCACAGAGGATCCTTAGTTGAGGGGTCAGTGAGGGATAAAATCTGGGATAAGCACAGAGGATCCTTAGCTGTGGGGGAGTGAGGGGTAAAGCCTGGGATAAGCACAGAGGATCCTTAGCTGTGGAGGGAGTGAGGGGTAAAGCCTGGGATAAGCACAGAGGATACTTAGCTGTGTTGAGTGAGGGGTAAAGCCTGGGATAAGCACAGAGGATACTTAGCTGTGGGGGGAGTGAGGGGTAAAGCCTGGGATAAGCACAGAGGATCCTTAGTTGAGGGGTCAGTGAGGGATAAAATCTGGGATAAGCACAGAGGATCCTTAGCTGTGGGGGAGTGAGGGGTAAAGCCTGGGATAAGCACAGAGGATCCTTAGCTGTTGGGGAGTGAGGGGTAAAGCCTGGGATAAGCACAGAGGATCCTTAGCTGTGGGGGAGTGAGGGGTAAAGCCTGGGATAAGCACAGAGGATCCTTAGCTGTTGGGGAGTGAGGGGTAAAGCCTGGGATAAGCACAGAGGACCCTTAGCTGTGGGGGAGTGACGGGTAAAGCCTGGGATAAGCACAGAGGATCCTTAGCTGTGGGGGGAGTGACGGGTAAAGCCTGGGATAAGCACAGAGGACCCTTAGCTGTGGGGGAGTGAGGAATAAAGCCCAGAGAATCCCCAGCAGTGGGAGGAGTGAGGATACAGCCTGGGATAGGCACAGAGGGTCCTTTGCTGTTTACTGTATTATTTTTCTTTATGTATTGTGGTAGTGTCATGGCTGTTGATGTGTTGTCTCTGGGTGATAAGTAGGTATCCGCGGTTCTGCTTTTGCACTCTCTTCCTCTGTGGTGAAAGGCAGCTCTGTCATTGCTCTCAATGATATTATCTTGCAGGAGATCTGCATTGAGAAGGCACCTGGAGAGAAACTGGGAATCAGCATCCGAGGAGGTGCGAAGGGACATGCTGGAAATCCCTTTGATGCCACTGATGAGGGCATCTTTATCTCGAAGGTAAGCTGGCATCTCTGGTCTGCGGAAGGAGCGCTGCTGCACTGCAGGGGCTGTGTGTGCTATTAGAAACCAAGAGTTTTTCTCACTTCTCACTGTCATGTCTGGGATCAAAAAATGAAACTCTGAAATTATAGTGTTGGTCCCCAAACCAACCACCCACTTGTGAAATTCTGCACCCATGTTATGGAATGACCTCCCGGACTTCCTACGCGCCATCAAAGTTATAAAAATGTTTAGGAAAGAATTAAAAACCTTCCTGTTTACTCAGCATTTTGAAGAAAATAATGGAGGTAATGGTTTGTCCCTCACCCCAAACTCAACCCATACCATGATACTCACCTCTGCCCCAATTGTAAATAGTCTCAGTTGCTACCCCTTGTACATAGTTCTGTCTGTTAGAATTTAGAACGTTAAAATTGTTCTGTGTAATAATGTTGTTCATTGTATACCGCCCCTGATCTCAGGAAGGAGCGGTATAAAAATAGTGATAACTAAATAAATAAAATAAATGGAATAAAGACCTTAAAAAACCTTCTGTTTTAGTTTGGATTAAACTATTGTTCAAAAAACCCACTCACAGGGTACTATCCTTTTGGTTCAGCCCAGAAAATTTAACTTATAGCCTGTTTTTTTTTTTAGGCTCAGCCTAACAAGTTGCTGATATTAACTACATACAGTGTCTGAGCCTCAGACCAGCAAGCTGCTGATAGATGAGTAGAATGAACCTGAAGTGCTAAATCTTTTGACAGTTTTTCATATTGAGAAGCTCCCCTGCAGCCTCACCTGTATGGAGGTCACTTTAGCTGTGATGGTTCTGCCAGAACATGCCTCGATGTCCTTTGCTGGAATCCTCTTAATGATTTGTAGTTCTTATTAGTTCCTGATGGTGTATGTACTGTGGACAAGCAATATGAGGATGGTAAAATGAAGTCTTAACTGCAAATCTTGTTCAGGCTGCAATAATGTGCTGCTCTTGTTTTCAGGTGAGCTCATGTGGTGCCACAGCGCGAGACGGGAGACTGAAAGTCGGCATGCGCATCCTAGAAGTGAACCATCAGAGCCTACTGGGCATGACGCACACGGAAGCTGTACAAATCCTGCGCAGCATTGGTGACTCTATGCTTGCGCTTGTCTGTGATGGCTTTGACCCCAAAGCTGTTGCCTGTGTGGAGGTGAGCGAGGACAGCTACAAGGGGGAGGAGGGTAGCTGAGTCTGAAGAGCAGGGCTGGCACAGGAAAGAGGGAAGGGCAAACAGAAGATGTTAGAAGTGCAGTGATCTCTTTTTACGTTAAAAGATAGGCTGTACAACCCATCACTCTGCTCCTCCATACACAGTACTAACTACTAAGCTCTACAATCCATTGTTCACATTCTTTGTGTTTGTCCTATGCTTTCTTGAATTCAAATACAAGCATTGTGGAACCTGTGTCCCTTGGGGAAACTGCTAGGTACATATGACCTAGATTGGCCACTGTTGGAAACAGAATACTGGGCTTGATGGACCTTGGTCTGACCCAGTATGGCATATCTTATGTTCTTATGATCTTCACCACCTCCGTTGGAAGGCCATTCCATGTATCAATCATGTTTTCCATAACAAAATATTTCCTGATTACTCCCGAGTCATCTTCATCTTATGCCTCCTCATTCCAGAGCTGCTTTTCATTGAAAGAGGCTCTCCTAATATCAGGAAACATTGAAACTATTTAAACACCTCTATCATTTCACCCCTCTCCCGACTTTCTTCCAAAGTATACATATTGAAATCTGTAAGTATATCTCCTTATGCTTTATGACGAAGACCAGCCCCCTCTGCACAGATTCTATCCTGCTTCTATCCTTCTGAAGGTATGGTCTCCAGAACTACACACAGTACTCCGAATGAGGTTTCACCAGACACTTACACTGAGGCACTATCACCATCATCTCCTCCCTGTTGGTCGTTCCTCTTCCTGTGCACTCAAGCATCCTTCTGGCTTTTGCTGTCACCTTCATGTATGGTCACGTCTAGGTCCTGTTCTTCTTTCACCCCCTATACTGTATTTATACCTGGGGATTTTGCAGCCGAAATACATGATTCTGCATATTTTATCATTAATTCTTTGTTGCCAAATTCTCGACATTATTCGCGCTTTCCTAGATCCCTCTTCATGTTATCTACATCTTCCAGGATATCTAATCTAATGAAGATTTTGGTATCATTCACAAACACACAAACTTTACCCAACAGCCCCTCCACAAAATTGGTTACAAAAATGTTAAAAAGAATCAGACCAAGGACTGATCCCTGTGGCACGCCACTGGTGGCCATTTAGCACTACTCTCTGTCGCTTTTTGCAGTCAGTCACTTTAGGACCCATCCCAAGGGCTCTCCGTTTATTTTATAAGCTGCTTGTGCAGAATCGTATTGAAGGCTTTGCTGAAATTTTATGTCCACCACATCTAGAGCTATCCATTGATCCACCTTCTAGTTACCCAATCAAAGAAATTGATCAAATTCATTCCTTAAGCTCTGGAATTCATTGCCAGAGGATATAGTAAGAGGTATTAGTGTAGCTGGGCTTAAAAAGATTTGGACAAGTTCCTGGAGGAAAATCTCTAAACTGTTAAAAAGAGGACTGGGGAAATCCACTGCTTACCCTAGGATAAGCATTGTGGAATCTGTCTAACCTTTGGGATCCTGCCATGTACTTGTGACCTGGATTGGCCACTGTTGAAGATAGGATATTGAGCTTTGATGGACCTTTATTGACTCAGCGTGGAAAATCATGTTCTCATGTCTTCCAAGGCCTACCTCTAGTAAAACCATGTTACTTCAGATCCTGCAGCACATTGGATTCCAGAAATTGCATTATGCTCTTCTTTTTGCAGCATTGCCCTTCATTTACTCACCATAGAGTTCAGACTGACCGACTTGTAGTTCCCAGTCTCCACCTCACTTCTGCTCCTGTGTTTGTTTTCTGAAGTCCTACACCGTCCCTGTGAACACAGAACAGAAATATTTGTTAAGCAATTTGACTATATTTGCATCGGCTTCTTTCTATTCCTCCCCTTCACCCTTGATTTTTGCAATGCCACTTTTACATTTCATGCTATCACTAACATCTTAAAAAAAATAATTCTTGTTGCCATAGTTTTCTGTATTGTTAGGAAAGCAAAGATGCAAATGGAAAGAAAACCTATCTATTTTCCCAGCTTCTCGTAGCTTTTTCAGATATTGTTGTTTGTCGTCTTCTTTCTGTGGTTTCTTGTAATTTACGAAGGCTAACCTCTTTTAACCTTCTTTCAAGATCTGTAACGGTATCCTTTTCATCTTACTTTTAATAACTTTCCTAACCAAAAGGTATATTGCCCTTGAGATGACTCCTTTGAGTTTTGCCCACTGCTTCTCTGCTTCCCCCAGATGAACTCATACGGCTAGTGTTTCCTTGGGGTATTTCCCCATCTTGACAAACTGTCTCTCCTTCCCAGATGTCTCCTGGCATCATTGCTAACCCTTTTGTGATGAGTATTGGGCGGAAGAACAGCATGGAAAGCATCTCTTCTATCGACAGAGACTTGAGCCCTGAGGAAATGGAGATTGTCCAGAAGGTAAGCCTGCTGCAGCCTTGCCACTCTGTTGCCTTTCTGAGTCAGGCATAAACCTTTCCATTCAGGAGACACTAATGCTATTACAGCTTAACAGAAAGGTGCCCCCCAAGTCTAATGACGATAATGCTTTAGCTGCTTCAAGAGCATGTAAAGGAGATGATTTATTAATGAAATAGGGATGATGAGTGCCACCTCCTGATGACCCTCTGCATATCTGTCCATTGTTGTGACTATCCTCCCCTGGGTTTTCTTGGCGCGGTGCAGCCAGAAGTAGATTAAATGTATGCAAATAGTGTTCTTTTGCACCTTAATACCTTGAAGAACTTCCAGAGTATGGTGGTGCCAGTTGAAGGTCAGGGAAAGAAGTGGAAATTGGTTGGCAGTGCTGAGCTCTCGGGGATTTACAGGATGGGACTAGTCATTTCAGTAGACAGTTGCCAAGGTTGCTGGCTACTGAGATGCCTGGACTTTTCCTAGCCTCATTTCCTGCTTTCCCCATTTCTTGCCTTTAGTAGCATCGAGAGCACCCCTGATTGACAGCCTGTAAGTGCATTAACTCCACCTTTTACCATTTCCTGAGCTCGCTGGTACTCTGTGATAACAGACAGGGAGATGTATAGGGCTGTCCAACCCTCTTTGCAGATTTGTTTGTAGAGTCACTGTGTGTTTTGGGGCTGTGGGGTAAGCGTTTGAGGCCATATAGCCATCCATGTATGTTTTGTTCTCAGGAGTTGGAGATAATGAGAGAGGCAACACAGTGGGAGAGAGAAGACATGGAGAAAGTGGTATGAGACATTATACAGTCTTTCACCCTGCAGACATTAATTTAGTAAAGCAGAACTGCAGATGTGCCCTCTGCAAATAGAAACTGGGAGAAAAGCAAGAGCTACTCCAAGAGCCTCCCTGTGGTTCCTTCTACTCTCCCAAACCCTCTCCTACCACCATCTTTCCCTTCTGCTTCTCTAGGGGATTATCATTTTCCTTGTTCCAGTTTGGAGTTCTTGGTTGCTGTTGGAATGGCCTCTGCCCTGTTATCACTGAAATGATTTTCTCTCTGTCGCACTCCTTAACTTCCCTCATGTTCATTTTCATCATTTTGCTTTTCTGCAACTCACCTCCCCACTAGTCCTCATTCTTTCTGCGGACCTCTCTTCCCCACCTATCCAACATTGTTCATGGTTTCCAAAGCTCGTTCCCTTTCCATGTACTTGAAAGTTCTTGTCTGATTTTTCAGTGGCTTCCTCTAATACTCCTTTGTGAACTCACATTCCATCATAGTTATGAAATTTCCTTGGTGCTTTACCTAGTTAACCCTTCTCCAAGGTGTTGTCTATATTTTAAGATGACACTTATTCCTTGAGACTTAATTTAATTGTTCCTTACAGCTCACTTCTTGTTAACCCTAACCCATAAGCTCTCTATCCTCCCAGCACGTCCAGTCCTTCCCCCTGAAAGAGAAGTGCCAGGGCGTGAGCCACATGTTAAGATTGCAGGAGGGTTGTCGTTGGACATGTTTGGAGCTGCATCTTGGGGTTTACTAAAGGGAGGTGCACAAATCTGGATGTAGCAGGACACTAAAACCTTCCTTCTCGGTTAAGAATTAGGAAGATCCTGGGATCCTTTTCCTAAAGTGACCTTTTGGGAGCATGGTGTATATAGGTGTCTTTACTTAAAGGTATGTCAGATGTGAACCTACTGCAGCGGTTGAGCCTGTCTGTTGCCAGTGATTAGGGATGTCTCCTCTTTTTGTTAGAGGGAACTACCGAAGGCCCCATGTCTAAGGGTAAGAGGCGCTATAGGAGTTCCAGGAAGAGAGAACAGAGGGTGCAGAATTGCTGCTGGAATGCGGGGGCTGATGAGCACTGAAGGGAGATGCCTTTCTGGCTAGGTCACAGACAAGGAGAGTCTGGGCGACAAATTGAATATGGTTTAAATTGAATTTGTTGCCTTTCATGGGAAGCGCCACTGCGGTGTGCAGTGCAGAAGTAGCCATGGAAGAGAAATCACTGGAGATAAGCCAGCTGGGAAACTAAGGGGACTCGATCTAAGTGTCCTGATGGGAATTAGCTGCTGAGGAGATTTTTGAACATCTCTCAGGAGGTGAATGGGACCTATTCATTGCATCCAACCTCAACTCCAGAGAAGCCCAGTTCCATTTGTGAGGGACTGGTCTCCCCTTTCCATCCTGAATTGTCAGACAGGAGTGATTTTGTGAAGAACTCTCTTGAAGGGCGTTAAACAAGTGAGGCTCTGGGCCAGAATATGTGCAGTGATAGAGAGAGATGTTGAATGCCGTTTCTTTGGACTTGAGGATGGAATTAGACCATAAAAGGTTTAGGGAGCACTTAAAAGCTCAATTTTGTAAGATAGCTTTTACCTAAAATTGAGGAGATGGGGGAGGAAGGGGAAGATTGGTTGTGTTTAATGAGGAGGGATATTTTATAATGGATACAGTAGTATTATATTTTATTGAAGTCTTTCATTGCTGTATCTTATTGATGTAAACTGAATTGTGTAATTTGTTATAATTAGTGGTATATAAGAATGACTGATAGATCAGTAAATATCTTTGGTTTTAAGTATAGGAGAGGAAAGGAATGTTTCCCTATTTTAATGTCTCCTTACTGGAGATACCACTTGAGAAATAATTTTGTGTTTTCTGTTTAGGGCCCAATATTCTTCTGGGCAGGTTATGCACTGCATCGGCGCATAGCCTGCCTGCTGACCCTTAAACCCGGATATTCAATGCCGGGGTCGGCCCCGGCATTGAATAACCGGGTATTGCCACACAAATTGGAAGCCGCCAAAGCTAACTGGACAGCAGCAATATTGCATGCTGCCCGGTTAGCACTTGCACCGTAAAGATAGGTAAGGGTTTTCCTTGCCTATCTTTTTGGTGCAAAGTACTAACTGGGTACATGCAATATCGCTGCTTATGGGTCATCTTGCACCTCTGCTCCACCCCGGAACACCCCCATGCTAGTTGGATAGCATCGGGGTGCGTAGGGGACTTAGATTGGTATATTCAATTACACTACCCGTATATGTGCCATTGAATATCCCCATCTAAGGCGTTTACGTGGTTTACTAGGCTATAAACCATGTAAATGCCTTTCAAATATCAGGCCCTTAGAGTCCAGTGGCACTTGACTCCAAGAGTACTGATGAATGAAGTAGCTGTGGAGGGCTGTCCGAGTATATTTTGCACAGTTGCTTGTTGGAGTTGGGACAACCCAGCCTGGGATCCTGAAGAACTGAAGAGGAAAGGGTCCAACCAGGCCCCAGAAAAGGAGTTTAATAAAGAAGCTGGCTTAAGATACAAGAGCTTGAGATGTGGAACTTTTTGGGACTTTGATCCATTGATTTGTGCTTCTTTTTCCTATTTTGCTCTGATCTTATTTTTGCCTTATATATACAGTTGTGGTCAACATTATTGACACCCTTTCAGTTCAACCCCTTAATGTCCAATATCTCCTAAAAAAAAAAAAAAAAAAAAAGGCCAGTGAAATGGCTTTGGGCTGTATATGCCCATATATTTACATGATACTAGACTTCATCAGTGACAACAATTTGGACCTCCTTTGCATCACAGAATCCTGGGTTGCACCAACAGATACTGTCCTGCTAAACCAACTCACACCCACAAATTTCAAACTGTTCAACTGCCCAAGACAAACGAGGTGGGATCATGATCATAGCCAAGAAACACCTCCACTTCACCGTATCCAAAAAGATCTCGAGAAATACCCTGGATATCCTCTCAGTCACAAATAAGAACTTAACCTTATGCCTCACATATAGATCGCCCAATGCAAAAGCAGATGAACTCTGAATTTTACTAGAGGAAGCATGCATCCACACTGCAACAATGAAACCTTTCTACATGCTAGGTGATCTGAACTTCTCCTCTGCCTCACAAAGTTAAGCGCATGCCTTCCTCAACGCAATGGAGGCCCTGCAGCTTCATCAACTAATAAAGGGACCCACCCATGATAAAGGAGGAACAACAGACCTACTCTTCATCCCCTCCCACCTTGCCAACAAACCCAACAACCTTGACTACAAGGCATCCCCATGGTCAGATCACCTCAATCACCTTCTTTCTTCCTCCACACTCCCCCCACAATACAAGGAGCTCAACGCCCAACACCACACGCTGCTTCAAATCCTTCGACAAACAATTATTGCTGCAGCAAGTCTGCCCCCAACTAGACATAACCACCACTGACCTGGACCACTTAATTCACATCTGGACTACCACCCTTGCAAGTGCTGCCTTGACCTCCACAACTCCCTCTAGCAACCCAAAACACACAGCAACTACCTGCCAGCTAGCCCCCTGGCACTCCAAAGACATCAAAGAAATGAAACAAAAGCTCTTATGGATTATAAGAAGCTGGAGAATATCAAAAGATCTCCATTCTCCAAAATCTTTAGTCAACAAAATAGGCAGAATACAACACACTAATAAACAAATGGAGAAAAGAATACTACTCCAGCAGCCTTATGCAGTCTCTCAACCACCCAAGCAAAAGCTTTTCACCATTACAAATGCTCTAAAGAAAGACCCCACAACCCTCCTCCCAAACATTAACCCTCAAACAATAGCCAACTACTTAGAGCATAACCTTAACAAATACCTGCCCCCATCTTTCCACAAAAGAAAACGGCAGTAATTCCAACCCACGCATGGGTCTCCTTTCAGTCCATATCCACAGATGAACTAAAACATATTTATTTATTTATTTATTTATTACAAGTTCTTATATACCGCACTATTCGGCATCAGCGCGGTTTACATTATAACATAAAGACCATAACAACAAGCTGTTTGGTTTACATCGAACAGGAGTACAAACTTGGAGAACCGGGGTAAACTATATACAAGAGATAATTACATAGAACAGAATAGAGTCTTAATAATATCAAGAACGGCATGGTGTGTTCATGAGTGGGTCATCATGGGTCATGGGTGGGTCATCATAGTGAACATGAACACCACCACCTTGATCCCTGTCTTGTCTCCTGGATCAAGATCTCCAGAACAGAACTTTAATCAACTCTACAAAGAATTGTCAACTCCTCCTTATCTGGCGGCTACATGCCCACTTCCCTCAAAATTGCCTCTATCAGACCGATCTTAAAAAAAACAAACAAACAAAAAAAAAACCCACCCTGGACCCAACAACCTCCAGCTTATACCGACCACTTTCCAGCCTGCCCTTCACCGCCATACTAATCAAAAAAGTAGCACTGCAACAGCTCCAAGACCATCCCCAACAGCTTGACTTTCGCCCACTCCACAGCATAGAAACCCTCCTTATGACCCTTTTTGACACCCTGGTCAGAGGCATTGAAAAAGCTGAACAAGTTTCATCATGATATTTCTAGATACCACTGCAGCATTCAACTCAGTTTCCCACAGCATACTTTTATCCAGACTACAAGAGATTTGCCTCTGCAAAACAACACTATCATGGTTCAACCTTTTCCTATCCAGCCACCCTCCAACAAGTTAAAATAGATACACACACCTCAAAACCATTCACCCAAATGAAAGGGGCACTACAAGGCTCTGCTCTCTCCGCCTTGCTCTTCAATCTTTACATCCAACCCATCTACAACCTAATCGGAAGCCTTTTCCACATTTATGCAGATGATGTAATGATATACCTCCCTTCAAAACCAAAAACCCTGATTACAAGTGTATGCAAACATAATCTCTTGCTTCACAGCCCTCCGCATCAACTTGCTGAACATATCAGTGAACCACAACAAATCTGAAGTCCTCCCCATCACAAGGGACAAAACCTTCTCCCATTAAAAATCACAATTGACGATGTAGCCCTAACAACCAAAACTGAAGTCAAATACCTAGTTGTTACACTCGATCAGCACCTGACCATGCGCTGTCCGCACATCACAAAAACAACCAATGCCGCATATCATAAACTAAGGATCCTACAGAACCTACAGTCATTCTATCTATCTATCTATCTATTTAACATTTATATAGTGCTTCAAACGTACGAAGCGCTGTACATACATGAAGAAGAGACAGTCCCTGTCCATCAGAGCTCACAGTCTAGTCAAGAAGATCACAAAATACAAATACAATCAAGTAAGACAAAATATACAATAACAAGAAGAGCAAAAACAAGAATCAAGAACAGAAAGCAATAGAGAAGAGATGTGTTTTCAATCTGGACTTGAAGAGATCCAGAGAGGGCGCTTTGCGCAAAGACAGAGGTAGATTGTTCCAGGCAAAGGGTGCAGCCAGGTGAAAGGAGCGAAGTCTAGAATTAGCAGTACAAGTGGAGGGCATAGATAGACAAAGGCTGTTCGAAGAGCGAAGAATGCGAGAGGGGATGTGAGGAGAGATAAGAGATGATAGGTAATGGGGGTCGAAGAGTGAATGCATTTATAGGTCAAGAGGAGGAGTTTGAATTGGATCCGGAAGTGGATGGGAAGCCAATGAAGGGACTTGAGAAGAGGAGTGATATGGGAAAAGCGATGTTGACGGAAAATTAGTCAAGCAGCAGAATATTGAATAAATTGAAGGGGAAAGAGATGGTTCGTGGGAAGGCTAGCAAGGAGAATATTGTAGTAATCAAGACGGGAGGTGATTAAGGAGTGGACAATAATTTTAGTAGTGCATCAGAAAGAAAGGGGCGAATTTTGTTGTTGATATAAAGGAAGAAACGGCAAGTCTTAGCTACGAGTTGGATATGAGTGGAGAATGAGAGAGAGGAGTCAAAGATAACACCCAGGTTACGGGCCTAGACACAAGTGATATCGGACCAGTGTGCCAAGCCATCATTACCCCACAACTGGATTATTGCAATATACTATGCCATGGTCACCCAAAGCAAACATTACACCCACTCCAAATGGCATAAAATACTGCGGCTAGGATGGAGACATTTAACAAGACCACATCACTCCCACGTTAATGAGATTCCACTGGCTACCAATATCTCAATGAATAATGTACAAAACAATCCTCATCATTTTCAAATTACTATAAGACCAACTAGCTCCCAGTCTCCAAACACTAAAGCTCCAAACACAAGATCAAGACGCAGCAAACGCACCTGTGATCAATTCTCAGTACTCACATGACTTGAATCAACCAGTGAATGATGGCTCTGTCACTGCCTGTTCCATTTTCATAGTGGTGAAGACAAGAGAGCTGCCTGAGACTGTCAGAAAAGCCATTATCATGAAACACAAAACTTCAAAGGGGGGGACAAGGCCATCTCCAAAGACCTTGGGATTCCGATGTCTAATTTGCAATGTTGTTAAGATGTTTTCTGCTCATGGAACCATCAAGAACCTCCCAGGATGTGGTGAGAAAAGGAAAATTAATCCAAGAAGTCTAGTTTTGGAAGAATACCACGTACAACATCCAAAGAGTTTAAGGCTGATCTGAAGCAATCTGGAGTGGTGGTTTCAACCTGCATCATGTGCAGTGCACTAATCAAAGAAGGACTTCATGGGTGAAGGCCAAGGAGGACCCCATTGCTCAAAGACAGACATAAAAAAGCATGCCTGATCTTTGCCCAAACCCACCTTGAGAAACCACAATCCTTCTAGGAAAATGTTCTGTGGACAGATGAAACCTAACTTGAGCTCTTTGGCAGTGCAGACCAGCGATACATTTACAGGCAAAGAAATGAAAAAACACCCTTACTACAGTTAAATATAGTGGAGGTTCCATAATGATGTTGGGCTGTTTTGCTGCTTCAGGACTGGAGGCCTGTAACATATTAAAGGAATCATGAAGTCAGAGGACTACCAAGGTATTTTGGAGCAAAACATGCTATCTAGTGTCAGAAAGTGAGGTCTGGGTCCGCCAACAGGACAGTGACCCAAAACATACATCCAAAGTACAAAAGAATGATTAAAAAGGAAAAAAATGGACTGTTTTAAACTGACCAGCAATGAGTCCAGATCTCAATCCAATCTAGAACCTTTGGAAAGAGCTGAAATCTGCCATTGATAAAAGGAATCTTGGAAACATTCATGAGCTGGAACAAATCTTGATTGAAGAGTGGGAGAAACTACCAGCAGATGGATGTATGAAACTTATAGATAGCTAGGAGAAAGATTTGGAGGCTGTCATCACTGCCAAGGGTTGTGTAACCAAATATTAGTGAAGGGTGCAATTAGTCCTGTCCAGGTCATATTTTATTTCTCAGAAATTACTGCATCTAAATTGCACAGACATCTCTTTTTTTTGTTGTATACCTTTGAATATACTTATTAAAATATTATGATGACATACAGTTGGAAATTTCTAATAATTTCTCAAGATATTGTACACAAATCCCACTAGAGGACAGCAACCTTGGGCCGGAAGGACTGGGGTTTCTAGTCCCACAGGTGCTCCTTGTGGTCTTGGGCAGCAGACCATTCGGGTCACTCACCTTCACAAAAGAGCTCACCGGAGAAAAGCCCTCTCCCTGCACGGAGACAAGCAGCTGAAGCGATCAGGCGCACGATCCTTCTCTCAAGTGCTCCAGGAGGAGCTGGGACACCATCCGCTGCAGCATCATCGAAAGAGAGCCCTCTCCCTGCCCGGAGACCAGCCGCCGAAGCAGCAGACCATTCGGGTCACTCACCTTCACAAAAGAGCTCACCGGAGAAAAGCCCTCTCCCTGCATGGAGACAAGCAGCTGAAGCAGCAGCCTACTCAGCACACATGCTTTCTCAAAAAGAGCTTTTGTGCAGCAAGGCTTCCAGCGCGTCATCGCTCACCCCTGCCCAATCGGGGCACAGCTCCACCATTTAAAAAGGGGCGCGATCAGGCGCACCCGCGCCTTGCGGGCCCGCGCCTGAGGGCTGCGCAAGAGGGCCCTTTGGCACGGCCCTTAGGCTAAGGCGCTTAAGTCTACTCTTCTCACACGGAAACATAGAAGAAACAGTCAACATGGACCCAGCATCTACATCTAAGTACAGCTGAGCTCCCCTAGGGTTGAGCTCGCGTACCTCATCTCTACACAGATCCTGCACCGCAGCAAGTATACTCTCTACAATCTCTATTTTATTTGACTCTTTACAGCCTAAAATCTCGAATTTATCATACCACTATGTTTAATCTGCTAAACTATATCAGGTGTTTGTGTTAATTGTTATATGTATGTCATCCTGATATACCCTAACTACTGTTGTCAGTAGCGTCCCCACACTTTATTACTGTGTCAATGGTAAATCTTCAATCACTACTGTCGTCAGTAACTAGCTAGCTAATAGCAATCATACATTTAAATACTGTTGCCAGTAGTAATCATTCTGTTTCAGTAGTTTGTTATCAGTAGTATCATTACTGTTATCAGTTGTATATCTTCAATAAGTACAGTTGTCTGTAGCGATTCATTACTGTATCCATTACTGTTCCAGTAGTTTGTTGTCAGTAGTATTCATTACTGTTGTCAGTAGTATATTATCAATAAGTACAGTTGTCTGTAGCGATCACACAATTCATTATTTTACCAGTAGCACCTCCTCATTTATCAATAGCTGTTGATGGCTACTGTTGTCAGTAGCTATCAAACAATCCCATACCGTGGTTAGAAGCCTCATTCAATTAGGATTAATACAGTGCCTAGTAGCTCTCTCTCAACTTTCTACATAACACTACGTCTCAGTGACTTATTCGCTCATACTATCCTCCTCCGGTATTTTATTGCTTAAGCTCTACCAACAACTCATTTAAAATGCCACGCACAAATATCACACTAATGAGACTATCTTACACTTGTGTAGTTTTAGCTATACTAATCTTCAACTTAACACTAAGCTTAGATAGCAAAAATCATAAAACAATTCCTATAATTCACACACGTACCCGCAACAACTATCATATTGGACACACTTATTCAAACAACATTCCTAGAATAAATTTCCATAGATTAATTCACATAAAACAAACAAACTTACATCAAACAACTAAGGGAACATGTACCAACAACTCAACTTCCCTTTCTTGCATACTTATCAATGCACGCTCGATGAAAAACAAGCTTCCCATATTTAATGACTTAATATCTGATTTAAAGCCAGACATATTATGTGTCAACGAAACCTGGCTCTCAGATACGGATACATTCTACATAAATCAACTTGATAACGAAAACTATGACACATTCTACAAACACAGAACTAATAAAAGAGGCAGAGGAGTATTAATGATGACAAAAAAGGTATTAAAAGCCAAAACAATCCAATCAAACATCTCAAATAACATAGACTCATTATTTATAAAAATTGGCCTACTGAAACTCTGCTTAGTATATAGACCCCCAGATCAAAAATCAGACTGCCTTGATTCTTTTATTGAACTTCTCAGCTCATCCTCTGAACAACACCCTATAATCATGCTAGGGGACTTTAACCTCCCCTCACTACCAACACAAGACTCTAAAACTATTCTTTGATGCTATATCAGACATGGACTATCAACAAATAATAAACACATCTACTCACACCAAAGGTGGAACACTCGATATTATCCTTCTACCCAATACACTATTCGAACTTATTAATCCAGATGCCGTAGAATGTACACAAATACCTTGGTCGGATCACTATATTATCAAATTAAACCTTACATATCCTTTCACTAGTACTAATAACCCTACTAGAAGTATCCCAACTACAGGATTTAAAAAGTTCAATAATACTGAATTCATTGACTCAACAGTCCCCTACCTATTAGCATCTCCATCGAATCTGGATGATACTGTCAAAAATTGGCATGAAACCATTAACAATGCAGCCAAAATTAATCATACAAATAAAAAGAGCATCTACCCTAAGTCTAATACCAAACCATGGTTCAATACTACTCTAAAACAAATGAAAAGGAATCTTAGAAAATTAGAACTCATCTGGCGCAAATCTAAACTGATAATACACAAAGAAATATACAACAACCACCTTAATAAATACAAAGAAAGAATACTATTCTGAAATTCTGTCAAAATCTTACAACAGACCAAGAGAGTTATTCTCCATTGTCAGAAATCTAACCAACCCTCAAACTTCAGGCAATGAAATTACAGACATCACAGTACAAACTTTAGCCTATCATTATCAAAACAAAGCAAAAATGCCGTCAATGACTATAGACACTATTAACATATCACACCAACCATCAGACGAATGGACAGACTTTCATCCCATAACTAAAGAGACATTAAAAAACATCATCACCAGCCTAAACACTACAACTTCTTATCTAGATCCATGTCCAGTAACATGGATAAAAAACACACTGTCAGTTTTATTACCCTACATTCTCTCAATGGTTAACCTCTCACTAACTCAAGGTTACCTCCCACCATCACTCAAACATGCGCAAATACGCCCAATCCTTAAGAACAGCAAACTCGATAAAACCTCCCTCATATCATATAGACCCATATCCAGCATCCCATTCTTAGCTAAAATAATTGAAAAAGTGGTCCAACTTCAGACACAAGATTTTCTAGACTCATCTTACCCACTTGATGAGCAACAATATGGCTTTCGCCCCCGCCACGGAGTTGAATCACTCCTTACAGTTCTAATAGATACGCTCCTAAGAGGCATTGACAACCAAAAGCAGGCCTTCATACTACTTTTCATTGATATTTCAGCTGCGTTTGATAGCGTACACCACACAATAATGCTCAACAACTTGAGACAAATAGGCTTAAACTCCACAGTACACAAATGGTTTTCGTCCTACCTAAACAATAGAACACAAAATGTAAGAATTGGGAATCAAACCTCCACTACATATAGACAAGAAATTGAATTACCACAAGGTTCAGCGTTATCAGCTCTACTTTTCAATATTTACATAAAGCCAGTCTGCAACATATTCAAAAAATTTGGAGTACAATATCATCTATATGCAGATGATATCATGATGTACATTCCATTCACGATACCCAATCTACCGCTCCAACTCCTATCGGACTGCTATAATGAAATTGCAACTTGGCTAAAAGCTCAAAATCTCCACATAAATCACGCTAAAACTGAAGTCCTAATTGTGACTAAAAACAAATCCTATATCCCTCCAACACACATAAGACTCCAAAATCAAGAAATTAAAATAAAAAATGAAATAAGATACCTAGGCGTTATACTAGATACACATCTTACCATGGAAACGCACATTAGCAATTTATTATTTATTTATTTATTTATTTATTTATTTAACATTTTTATATACCGCGCTATTTATTATCAGCGCGGTTTACATAGAACTACAAAACATATACAAAACAATACCATAAAGAAAATTTATTTCAAACTAAAAACGCTCAAACTACGCCCTCTTGTATTCTCACAAGACTTCATCAATATAATCCAGGCCACCATAACTCCTCATTTTGATTTTGCCAATATAATACTTATGGGCATATCAAAACAAAACATCAAACGATTGCAATTAGCACAAAATGCAGCTGCTAGAATTATACTGAAAGTTAACTCATTCCAACACATAACACCAATACTAGCTTCCCTCCATTGGCTTCCAATTCAAAGCAGGATAATTTACAAAATAATAATAACTTCATTCAAAGCCTTATACGATTTGGCTCCAACCACACTATGTAACTTAATACACAAAGAACCACCTAAACCTACACACAGAAAAGGACAAACAAACTAAAAACCCCGAAAGATTACACAAGAGCTCATAAATCAACAAACAACAGAGCCTTTTCCCACATAGCCCCTACTATCTGGAATTCCCTCCCCGAGGAGTTACGAATACTAACTGAGATCATGGAACTCCGCAAAAATTTGAAAACTTATCTGTTCACCAAACACTATAACAACATAGATAATCTCCCACCTGCTTTAGATAAAGGCTAAACAGGCATCTGACTGCTTCAATTAAAATCCTTTCAACTCACACAGATAGCTCATATAGTTAAACCCCTTGATGATTCCACTTCTTTTGCCCTTTACTCCCATATATATATATATTTGTATTTGTATATATATAGTTATTCTGTTCTGCTTTGTCTTACATTGTTAGACAATATATTCTGTTTAGTTTATTACCTCGTTCTTCAATACATATACTATTTTGCTTATCTGTATACTTATAATATGACGTTCCTTGTAAATTATATTCTGTTAATCATACTTATAATATGACGTTCCTTGTAAAACAAACTTGCTTTGTTTATTGTTGTTCTCTGTAAACCGCAACTGAACTGTGGAAGATGCGGTATATAAATGTGTATAAATAAAATAAATAAATAAATAATGCCCTGTTCAATGTAATTTCAGTTTGTTCAATGTAAACCGCACTGATGCAGAATAGCGCGGTATATGAGAGAATGTAAATAAATAAATAAACAACATACCTAAAATGCAAGTGTGCCAGTAATGTTGACCACAACTGTAGGTGTCTTTACTTAAAGAAAACTCAGATGTGAACATGTACTTTTTATGCAGGTTTTTGAGAACTCGTTTCATTATTGCAACTCATTCCTGTGGAGGCCTTGGGACATTTTGCCTCCCTCATTCACCAGAATATCCTTCAGTGTGTTTTTTTTATATATTTTACATTAAAACGCTTTTCCCCTAGTGAGAAGAAGGTTACATAGATTACCACCTTTGCTCCATCTGTTAACTGACATGCTGTTCTCCTTAATTCCCCTTAAAGAACTGCAGCAAAATCTCTATCACCAGTCCAAGTAGAGGTAATATTGAGTTCAATGGTCACTAACATAGGAGACATTTTCACATTCAGAGTAGGGTTTGATCCCTGTGCCGCAGGAAACATCCTTCCAGTAAGAGATTTTGTGGCATAATGGAGAGGCCATGTAACTGAGTAGTGCTGCTTTCTCTCTCCTGTCTGTCTCAAGAGATAGGAACAAGGCCTCCCTTAGCCCACAGCCTGCAGGAAAGAGGATCGGGAGCTCAGCATAGTCACGCATCTCCAGTCCATACCTACACAGGAGAGAAGCCAGCCAGTCTTCCTCCATGTCCTGCAAGGATGGAAATGAGGGCTGATCTACTGCCGCACTCCCCCTGTTAACCTGCCAAAGGGAGAAGACGCTATCTTTGCCACCATCATTCAGTGAGAGAGAAGCCAGAGAATAGAAGAGTCACATGCCCCACCCCCGGAGGAGAAGAGCCACCTCACCCCATTGCCCTGGAAGAGAGAGGAACCAAGAGAGGTTGCTGACAGTCAGTAGAATGTATCAATTTGAAATTGGCTGCTGGCAGTCTTCCCTGGGAGCCACCTAGCAGCTGAAGGGGAACATCATCTAGTAAGAGATTGCAATTGGTTCTGTCTGGCAGACTGCAAGGTCTGTAATAACTGGAAGTCCTAGTGGAAATGCACGCACTGGTTAGACTGGCAGACTGCATAGCAGATCTAGGAGACCAGTTTGGGCACAGTCACACTAGTATCGCTGGCTGTTCAGATTATTACAGATCCTTGTGGTTAGGCAAAAGAAAGGTGGTATGTCAAAGGGAATTAAGTGGAGATCATGTATGCTTTTATATCCTAGCAGGTGGAGTGGAGGGGTAAAAGAGAAAAAGACTATCCTAGAGAAGGAAAAGTCTTACAAGGGGTCAGATTCTGTGGCTGTCAGTTGGGATGCATCCTTAGCAGTTTGGACAGAATAACGGGACAGACTGGGTACAATGGATTGTCTTTTACTTCCATCGTCTGCTGACATGACTTCTTCAAAAAAAAAAAAAAATTCGAAGTGTAGAACCTGAGTGAACATTCAGCCTGCTCGAAGGTTAGAGCCACAGCAACACACCACATTTTCTCTTTATATATGCTGTATTCCTTTACTGCTAATTAACTAATTATATTTTATAAGACAAAAGGGTGAAAAGGAGCCCAAATGCAGTTCGTACAGATTGAGAGCCACGAGCTGTATGGCATCTGCTATGCTCTTTTCTTTGGGGGAGGCTTAGATGTAGTTGTCTTCTGCTGCTTCATGGATCACATATGCAGCCTTTCCACCCATCTGTTCCAGACGGCACAGGGCCTGTCATGTCGTGGGCTAACCAGGACTAATTCATAGGGAGCTAGAGCCCATCTTGGCATAAATGAGACCCTTTATAACATCACAAGTTTGTCTAAAGATAAACAGGGCTTTTCTTGAGATGGCCAAGGACCTCTTGACCTAATCACTGCCTTTCAGGAAATCGCAGATTCCACTCTGAGTTCTTAATTTATAAGGTGAAGATTGCATGATAGCTCCAGTGCTCCTTCCTGCTTTCCTTTTCTTCTGTTCTTCTTCCCTCCACCTATTTTCCTCTCTGCCCCACATTCTGATTGCTTCAATTCTCTCACCACATTCTTACCTTGTATAGTCTCCTCTCTTACAGTTTCTTAATATACTGCCATTCAATATGGCATCATAGCAGTTTACAAATTATTTTAAAATAGAAATAAGAGTAAGAAAATAAGAGCAGAATACAAAAGAATAAGCTAAGATTTCTCTTCCCCCTGGAGCAGTCCTTCCTCCATCGAGCAGGGGCCTTTGATGTCTTTCCTCAAATGCCCAAATGAAGAAACACAGAGAAACATGACAGCACGTAAAGACCATACGGCCCTTCCATACCACCCTCTGAGCTCTACAGTCCCATCTTCACTTTGGAGATTCTCTGTTTTATTTCATGTTTTTTTGAATTCAGACACAGTCCTCGTCTCTGTTACCCCCACTGGGAGGCTATTCCGTGCATCTTTCACTCCTTCATAAAGAAATACTTCCACAAAAGTCTCCAAAGTCTATTCCCTTCACCTTCATCCCACACCCCCTCGTTATAGAGCTTCCTTTCATTTGAAGGAGGCTCTCCTATGCATTTATGCCATGGAGGTATTTAAGAAGCTCTCTTCTCCTGCCCTTTCTTCCAAAGTATACATATTGAAATATTTAAGCCTATCCCCATATGTCTTATGACGAAGACCACTGACCATTTTAGTAGCTGCAATCTGCACCATCTCCATCCTGTTTATATCCTTTTGAAGGTACAATCTCCAGAATTACATACAATCCTCCAAAAGAGGTCTCACCAGAGACTTATACAGAGGGTCTATCACGTCCTGGCCATTCCTCTCCCTATTCACCCAAGCATCCTACTGGCTTTTTGCCATCACCTTTTCTCCCTTTTGAGCACCTTAAAATCATCGGAAACAATTGCCCCTAGGTCTCACTTTTCCTTCATGGACAGAAGTACTTCACCCCCTATAGTGTACTGCTCTCTTGGATTTTTCCCTGCATTTTATTTATTTATTTTAAAACATTTCTATACTGCCATATGCCATAGCATTCAAGGTGGTATATAGTTCTTAAAAAAATACATAACATAACATTCCAATTAACCGAACACCTCCACCCCTAATCATCCAATAGCATTAAATCTCAGTTACCTGAGTGTCTACCCTATTAAGGATTTTGGTATCATCCGCAAAGAGGCAAACTTTACCCAAGTCCTTCTGCAATATCATTTACAAAATGTTAAAACTTGGATCAACAGAGGAAGTGACATCACCAAAGAAGATGGCCGTGTAGCCGCAAGGCTCTGAGGGCTGGGAGACAAAATCTCCCAAAATTAAGCAGTTTTCACATTGGATCCCCCACCGAAAAATCAGAGTAAGCTATATAAGATTTCCAGTGATGAATGGCGGGGGAAAAAAGGAGCCGTTGTTTTGAAGGCATTCACCTTTAAAACGGTATTGGGATCAGGGCTCAGCTGCAATAAAATAGCGCCTGAGGCTGTTTATACCGACTATGATCGCAGGGACAGTTCTGTGGCGGCTGAGAGCCCAAAATGCAAATTGCAAGTGCTGAGAGGAGACTTGCAGGAGAGCTTTGCAGCTCTAAGGCAGGATCTAAGCACTTTTAAATCTGAGGCCCAAAGCTGGATCGCTAATCTTAAGGTTGATTTGAATGACATGGGCCAGAGAGTTGAAGAAGCAGAGGGACGTCTGGATGATCAAGATACCTGCATACAGGCTATACAGCAACAAGTGGAATCCATCCTGGGAGTTCAGAAGGAACTTAAAGTAGAGGATCTAGAAAATCGCTCTCGGAGAGCAAATATCAGGTTGCGGGGTCTCTTTGAGACTGAATAGATAATGGACTATTGCTGCATGCTGGAACAGTTTTACAAAGTTGCAATTCAGGCAGCTGGATTGGGGAAGGAAGGCCTGTGCTACAAATTGGAAAGGGCCCATCAAACCATGGGTTAGAGACAAAGAGGCAGACCGTGTGATCTGATAGCCTGCATTCACGAATATGCCACCAAACAACTGGTTATGATGGCGGCTAGGAAGTTGGGCAAGATCCAATGGGAGGGCCAGGCGGTGGAGGTCTATGTGGATCTGTCAGCAATTATAATGAAAAAGAGAAGGGACTATTTTCTTATCACTTAACGATTGTGAGAGGAGCAGATTCATTATAAATGACTTTAACCATGTTGGATTACAATTCACAATATCTGGAATAACCACCTATGCCAAATCGGTGGAAGAAGCACTTAGAGGACTGCAAAAAGCTGTGCGGTCTAATCTTCCCATGCTGCCTGTGTGTAGAGAGGAGTCAAACTCTCTCTTCTGCAATAACAGATTGAGTATATCAAGATGGCAGAAGGCTCCACAGAGTGACAGATGACTACAGAGGCCGAAAGCGAAAGTGAATGGAGGGCCATCAGAAGTCCGTTGACTGTGCCGGTTGAATTCTGTGGACTAATGGTCATAACAGAACTGACAGCGGCAATGTTTGTCTCATTCTTTACACTGCTTAAGTGGTGGGGGGATTGCGCTGTGTGTTGTGTAGAAATGTTAGGTTGATAGATTTGAGTAAGTTTAATGTAAGCCTGGCGGTGAGGTCATGCCTCATGGTTCTGGAGTGGTTTGTGTGTATGTGGGTTAAGGACAGGGAAGGTAGGGGGGAGGGGTGGCAGGGCCTCTGGGATCCCAATTTATTTATTTAAATGTATTTCTATACCACCTTTCTGCATTTCAAAGCGGTTCACAATTAATAAATGTGCAACAGGGCCTGGTCAGCACACTGTTTTACAAGAAACAGGAACAGTAAAACCAAAAAAAGTACAATATTTTAACAATTTAATATAAGCTATTTACAGTTTTGGTTCTGCTGGTTAGATTCTTTAACTTAATTACAGATAAACAGAGTATTTGTCTATTGTGTCCTTAAAGTGCATTTTAAGATGGTTGGGTCCCTGTGTTCATGTCTGTGTGTATTCATTCAGAAAGAGAGATATGCTTTAAGCTTTTTTCTGAATTTCGACAAGCCTGAGATTGTGGGGTCAAATAGTGAAAAGGCTCGATTGCAGATGAACTGCTTTCTGCTGATTTTCTGGGTTGGGGTCTGTAGGAGGTTAAGAGTGGAGGTTCTTTGGGACCGCTCAGTTTTTGATTTGGAAATGAGAGGCAGAAGGCAGTTTGCAGATTTGCTGTGTAGAATTTTAAATGTTATGTTGAGGACTTTGAATTTGATTGTGGCAGTCATGGGAAGCCAGTGGAGCTGTATAAGCAGTGGGATGATGTGGTCTCAACAAGGGCTGTGGTGATTATTCGTGCAGTCATGTTCTGGGCCGTTTACAATCTGTGGAGGGTGTGTTTGGGGAGGCTGTGATAAATGATATTGCAATCAGAAGAGGTATAACTAGAGCTTGGCAGATGGTACAGAATAGGTCTGTAGAGAGAAAGGGCAGAGATTCTTCAGGGTTTTTAGCTTTTGATAAACAGCGGATGTTCTCTTCATATGTGGTTGGAAAGCTAGCTGCTGGTCGAGTGTTATGCTCAGGTATTTTGTCTCAGATTTGACTCTGATTTCTGCATCGCCAAGTCTCGGTGTTTATGGTGAGCAGAAGGTTGGGTTGGTGGTTATTTATAAGGCTTCTGTCTTCTCATTGTTGATGTGTAAATTGTGTTGGGAGAGCCATTCCTCTGCATCTGTGAAACGGTTTCAGAGGTTGGTATGGTTGAGAGAAAGGAGGTTAATGGTGTGAAGATCATTATATCCTCATAAATTTGATATTAAATTTTGTGGTTGTTGAAGATCTGGCAAAACTGTCTACATGAAAGTATTAAAAAGAAGGGCTGAGAGGCTTGAGCCCTGATGAACCCTGTTTGTTGCGTGAATGGGGTTGAAGTCTTTCTGTTGATTCTGACTTGCTGCTTTAGAGATTCTAGGTAAGATTGGTACCAGGCAAATGTGATCCCTTGGAGTCCGATTTCTGAGAGCTTTTGAAGTAGCAGATTGTGAGGAATGGAGTCAAAGGCAGAGGCAATGCCTAGGAATAGGAGAAGGAAACCATATTTCTGATTTTGTAATCTTGTTATATAAGGGTGTTTAGCAGAGAGGTAATAAGGGTTTCTATCCCATGATGCTGTCTCTGAATCCATGCTGAAATGGGTCGAGTGGGGCATTTTCTGTAAGATGGTCCTGAAGTTGTGTGAGTAAGATTTTTTTCAAGGATCTTTACCACAAACAGGATGCTGGATATAGGTCTATAGGACTTTGGGCATGTTAGGTCAAGCTTGGCGCTTTTTATGAGAGAACGGATTGATGATTGCTTCAGAGAGGGCACTTGCCCTAGGGACAAGGAAGTATGGACAATCTTCATTAGATAGGCACTGAGTCGAGGGTAGGTCATTTTTACCTATGATACCGGACATGGATCCAGTGCAGAGGTGGTTGTGTTGAGGGCCTGGATTGTGTCTGTTAGGTTACGGAGTGATGGGAGGTCAAATTGTGACCACAGCTTCTGAGGTGTGGCAGTGTGGTCATCTTCCATTGGGGAGTGGATCTTTGGAGGTGTGGATAGTTTGGAGATTAGATAAGTGGTAAACTTATGAGGACAAATGTCTTCTTGTGGTCTTCCTTTGGATGGCTCCTTTAAGAATGTTTTCGCTATGGCAAATAGTTCTCTTGGTTTATTTATTGTTTTGTTGATGAGATTGGTATGGTATTCCTTTTTCCATTTGAGTGTTTCTTCATTGTAAAGTTTAAGTAGTTCTAGCTAGATTGTGTGGAGAAGTGGATCTCGAGAGTTTCTCTATTTACATTCCAGGCATTGTTATTCACTTTTTTGCTTCTGCAGAGGGGCTGAGAAACATGGGGCCCCTTGTCCTGGGTTTCCCTGTTTATCTTTTTGGATGGGTGAGAACTGCTTCTGATAAGATTGTGTTCCAGCCTTGGATTAGGCTGTCAAAGTCAGCATTCAAGTTTGCTGTAGTATCAAGTTGTGGGATGACCGATTCAGTGAAATGTTCCTTGATTAAGTCTCTGAATCTTTGGGTGTGTGGGATGAAGGATTTTGAGTAGCTTGCTGTGAGGTGAGGTGAATTGGGAAAAGGATGGTCGCATGGTCTGAGCATGGTACTGGGAGGATTATGGTAGGTGGCTGGTGAGATAGAAGGGGAGAGTTTGAAGGCAAAAATGAGGTCTAGGATGTTGCCCTTCATGTGTGTTGGACTGTTTAGGATTTGGGTGTAGCCAAGAGCTTCCATTGCATCTAGGAATGTGTTTGCTTGTGGGTAGGAGGTGGAGGCTAATTTGAGCTTAGAGATGTGCAGCAGGTGGCAGCATGGTTGACTACAGAGTGGTGTCCCTTAATGTTAGGAGTCTTAACTCTTTTTGTAAGTGTCAAATGCTCTTTAAAAGACTAGGATGGCTGAAGAGTGATATTGCCTTCATTCAAGAGACCCACGTGTTGGTAAACATGATGCCAGAGAGTCTAATGACCCTTAAGGTACTTTGCATCTAATACCTTAGAGAAGAAAAAGGGAGCGCGGGTATTCTGATATCTGCAAAGCTACCTCCTCAAGTTTTATGTTTGTTTTAGACTTGGTTAACCACCCTTCACTACAGCAGCAGAGCGGAAAGATAAGGAGCAATGCTTTTTGTTTTTTAAGACTATGTGGGAGACGGGACCATTTACACTTTCATCAACATCTATGCCCCTAACACAAATCAAGCAGTTTTCTTGGATTCTCTTCAGGGGGCCCCTCCAAGATTTTGTAGAGGGAAAGGTAATTATGGGGAGGGATTTCAGTGTGGTGTTGAACCCTTCCCTAGACACCTCTAAGGGGGCGTCCTCCAGTGCTAAGGTGCATAGGGCAAAACTGAAACGCCTGATTGAGGGCTTAGATGTGGTTGACTTATGGGGAGTTAAAAATGGGTTGACTTATGGAGAGTTAAAAATGGGAGGCAGCGAGACTATTCCTATTATTCATCAGTCCAGGATCGATATACTCCTACTGGATAAGACCATGCTGTCTCAAGTGGAAGAATGTACTATTGGGGAGGGTACCTGTGCCTGTATAGGGGACATTTAAAAGTGGGGACAATTGCCCTCTGCAGCAATGGTGGAAACTTAATGAATCCCTGTCTAGATGACTCAGATGTAGTTCAGCTTATTCAAAGGGAGATAGTGGACTATCTTGACTTGAATGCGGATCGTCCTTGTTCCCTGGGTGTAATCTGGGACTGCCTTAAAGCAGTTGTCCAAGGTAAACTTATTGCTTTGTGGGCATATCATAAGTGAGTTAAAGAGTGAAAGGAAAAATTGCAGGAAATGATATGGACATTGGAGAGGAGGGCATAAGGCTGGTGCCTTGGATCAAAAAGGGGTTAAACAGCTCTCTGAGGCCCAGAGGGAACATCAGGAATTAGAGCTGGTAGATATAAACTTCGGGCTGGACAGATTGAAGCAGTCTTTCTTTAAATATGGGAATAAACCGGGATGTGTGTTAGCCCATAAACTGAAGAAATTAGCCACTAGGAACCATATCATAAAAATTAGAGATGGTAAGAGGAAGGAACTCTGGTCAGAGCAGGAGACAGGGGAAAGATTTGTGGAGTTTTATCAACTCTTATATACTCCTAAGAAAGAGGCTGTGCCCGAGGAAATCCAGAAATATTTGGCAAGTATACAATTGCTGGGCCTATGCCGTAGTGAAGCAGAGGGCTTATCTAGGCCCATAACCACCCATGAGGTTCTGTAGGGATTATTAGTAGCACAAAAAATAAGTTGGGCTCTCAGTTATGTCCAGGGGTAATTAGCCACTAATACCCAGCTCGAAGTTCTTTGAGTTTTGCTGGTAATGAGCCACGGAAGGAGTCTCGTCTGTCTATATATATATATTACGTTTATTATGGACAGCCAGGTAGAAAAATATAGAGACATATAGCTAAGGATACATAATTAGAAACATGAGGTAGCAAATTGTTGCGGCACCAAAATTACAGTTAGACAAAGTGATAAATCACTGATTAGCAACCAGAAGTCACTGATTCGCTCTTCACTGAGAAAAGTTATGGAATAGGTTTCTAGCTAACCATTGCCCACCCGAAGGAAGAGAGATAAGACGGTACCTTAGCTCCGGCTGGCACTCTGGTGGCTGAGGTCCAATAAGACTCTGGAGCAGCACAGTTCCAAGGAGGCAGCTAGGCTAGATAACGCAGGCTACAGCCCTTTCGGAGGGGAGCCGTGGGAGAGCACAGAACCAAAGGTATCTGTGAAAGTCTTATCTCAGGAGAACGGCCTTGCACACGTAGTGTGTGCCTGTCTTGCAGACAGATCAGGTAGCAGACACAAGGTAAACAGGGCACAAACAGCGAAAAGGCGCCAAGTTCTTCTGCGCATACTGTATTATTCTTTGTGTTGAGTCTCCATCATAGGTCTGGTGATTGGTTGGCACAAGACAGTCCGAGGTGTTCTCAGCGATTCAGGAGGTGGTCTACAGGCATCTTTCTTGCAGACAAAGGATCCATAGAAAGATGTCATGCAGAGGAAACAGTATGTAGTTTCTGGGGATAGGTACAAGTGTCCAAGACCAGTACAACCATCTATAGATAAGAACCGGAGAAGCAGATGTTCTTGCATGTGGGGAGTGAATTGGCCAGGAACAATGGGCTTCAGTATGCACACACACAAACGCTTGGCAAGCAGTTGCTTGAAGGTCAAGTCTGTGACTGAAAACACAGCAAAAGTCCTTTGTAGCAGGAAACCATCTTGTTTGGTCAGCTTTGGTTCAGGCTTTAGCTGCTAAGCAGGCCAGAGATCTGCAGGCGCAGAATTGCAGGGGTACCAGCCCTACAGTTCTAAGTGTTATAAAGAGACCCCTGGATTGGACCATTTTCCTAACAGATCCTATAAGATGTTCAGTAGAGTCCTGGTGGAACCCCTGACAAGCATGTTTAATTCTTTTGCACGACAGGCCTTGATGCCAGATTATCTTAGGTTCCAAATGCAAACAAGGATCACTGTAATAGCACCTCATCAAAATTTATACTTTTTGTCGAAGCTAAGCCGTAGGAGGGATAGTACGGAATACATATCCCACACCAGACTGCTAGCTGCTTTTTTTCTTTATATGGTCCTGTGTCACCACAATAATCTACTCAAAACTTGAAAAAATTCACATCTTAATTCACTCGATGTTATCTCTGCATTTCCGTCCCTCAAAAAAGAAATCCGTTGGCATGACGCGCGCGTTTCGAGCCAAAAGGCCCTGTGTCAAATGCTTTCAAAACTTCTCTTCTCCAGGTAACGGAATCCAAAAGACGCCGTCCATGCGGCCGAGGTATAATTTTCTTCTCCACGGTTGCAGTGAAAAGAAAGCGTATTTAAACAGGAGCCAACCAATGAGAGTAGGGTCAACCCCACTGCAAGGGGAATCCCTATTCTGATTGGTACTCTCAGTGTAACGTCATAAAATGCTTTGCCATTCAATCTCTCGATTGAGCCCTCCTGGTTCGACTGTGTCCAATTGAAAAATCCATCTCTGTTCAAGTCTTTGCAATCTCTGAAGACGATCTCCCCCTCTAGGATCGAGTGGAGTGTGGTCAATCACAGACCATTGTAGGTCCTCAAACTGATGATTTTGGGTTAAACAGTGTGAGACCATCGGCGCCTTCAGCACTTCATGACGTAATCGAGATGCATGTTCCATCAAGCGAATCTTAACCGGACGACTTGTCCGACCAATGTAGAGCAAGGAGCATGGGCAGATTATTAAATAAATTACAAAACTGGATTGACAGGTTGTATCCCAAGTTCTCGTATATGTGTGCTGTGTCTTTGGATGACTCCATTTAACCCCCTTCAAAGAGGTGGCACAATATTTACAAGAGCCACATACTGAATGACCGGTAGTCACTAAAGGTCGGTTTAGTCGATCAGATGCTGATGAGGTCTTTATCAACATATCACCTAAATTGCGCCCTCGAGAGAACGCTATTCGTAAGGGTTTTTTAAAACATTCTAATAATTGTAACATAGACCAATGTTGATGTAAAATATGTAAAACTGCTGAACACCCTTCCAGAAATGGAAGGACTCCCACTATTGAATCGTCAGAGTTTTGTTCAGTGCCAGTATAGTGTGGGTCTAACAACCATTCACGATGTACAAATCTCGCTCTTCTCATTGCCTGTCGTATTACTGTGGAAGGGTATCCCCGATCTAGCAACCGACGGCTAAGTTCTTGAGCAATGCCATTTATCAAGGGCTACCAAAGCAAAGCTACAAGTTCTTTAGAACTGGTCCAAAATACTGCCGCCAGAATCATCACTGATTCAAAGAAACATGATCATATAACGCCCCTTCTACACCAGCTCCATTGGCTTCCTATTACTACCCGTGCTAGATACAAATCTGCTCTTACCGTGTTCAAGATAAGAAACATGTCAGCGGGAGCACTAGAGGAGATAATCTGCACCAGTCACAATGAGAGGCCTAGGAGACAGAGCACAATAGACACCATTCCTACACCCTGTGCTTACAAAAAAGCAAAGGAATCAACCACTAAGAGAGCATTCTCACTTGCTGCACCTGCGATCTGGAACTCTCTCCCTGGAAAGCTGAGATTCACCACTGACATGAAGGATTTTAGAAAACAACTAAAAACCTTCCCCTCTTCAGAGCAATTCGATGAACCCACTTAACCCAGGAATAGATGAACCCATTTAACTCTGGAATAGCTGAGCAACATACTGTATTGTATATATGTTCTCTGTACTTAAGTTATGCTTCATTGCATCTTCTGCAAGTCTCCATCTCCCCCTCCCCACCTTAACCTCCTTATAAGTTATTGTAATTGTGAGTTTCATAAGTTCCCTGTAAACATGTCAGTTATAATGTAAACCGCTTTGATTTAACGATAAAGCGGTATATGAAAACTGTTAAATAAAGAAGGGAAGGATCCAGGGGTTTGGGGATCCTATCAGTCTGTATTGTTATGGGTACTGACTTGAAAATTTTCACTAGAGTTCTGGCTAATAGGTTGATGCCTTACCTACTTCGCTTGGTGCATTCTAACCATTTGGGATTTGTTCCCGGGAGACAGGCCTATGATAATATCAGGAAGGTCCTTAATCTGATCTGGCAGGGACAGCAACGAGATGAGGGTCTGGCCCTGCTGGCCATATTTGCTAAAAAGGCCTTTGATAGAGTCTATTGGCCCTTCCTCTTTCAGACTCTAGAGAAGATGGGGATATGCAGGGACGACTAAAGTTCTGTATAAATTGCCAATGGCCTGTTTAAAGATAAATGGGGGATATACTCGAGCTTTTGAATGGTTGTGGGGAATGTGCCAGGGTTGCCCTCTTTCCCCTCTTCTGTTTGTATTAGCCATGGCACCATTGGCTGAGAGAATCTGGGAGAATGCCGAGGTAAAAGGTATGAATGTGGGAGGGCAGGACTGTAAACTTTCCTTATTTGCGGATGATGATCTGTTTATCGTCTTGGATCCTGAGAACTCTCTAGGGGCTATCCTACGAGGAGGCTGCGGGGTTCAAAATGGATACCACTAAATCTGAACTGCTTAATATTTCCCTACCAGTAAGGAAGGGGGAAAGTTTAAAAGTGACATATCCCTTTAAATTATAAATAACTCAAATCTGTAAAGGAAATCCCAATGTCGTCATATTTTAACCGTGAAAAAACATTCACCCATTAAAACAAATGAAGGCAGATACATTTAATATATAAAATATTTATTAAACATATATATGTAAACATTTCAAATATAAATATACATGAGTAGCATCAGTATATTGTGTTATAAAACTTTATAAATCGCATCTAGCTAATATACCAATATACCAATCAACCTATCCACTACATAATATCTCATAAACAGCATCCAGCTAATTAAATACCCCCCCAAAGACACAAAGTACAAAAAACATATTAACAAGAGCCACATGACACAAATAATAAGACCAACCACAAAAAACTCACAATAAGAAATAACATACAACCCCTCTTATTTCAATAAACCCATTTCCAAATCTTTAGACAATCTTATTAACATTCTTGTTCCAAACTCATTTCGGAACAACTGTGGCTCATGTTATGATGAAACAAAGTTACTCCACCAGGCATCAATCCTATGTAGCAGCACTCTCACAGGTGTTCACAGTATTATGGACCCAGCTCAAATAAGGTCCGTCCCATGTTGCTGAAAAACAGAGGTGATATATATGAACACATCGCTCTAGAGGTTAAAAGGAAAAATGTTCATACACCAAACGAACATCTATTCATAACAGATTATCACACCTTCCTATCATGTTGTCAAACCTCTCACAATAATCGGTGTAAATTAAAGACCGGAATCTAGATGAACGTCCTAAAACAAAAAGAAAATTATTACAAATTGGCAAATAATCACCAACCATATATAATATCATATTGAGGACAGCACACCTTATAATATCACATTTACCAAACACTGACCTATACCGTTGTTCAAGATGAAAAAAACGTTCTACAGTGAAACTTCTCCCATAAAACAGAGGCCATCGGCACTGCTATAAAGGGAATCACCCTCTCCCAACATAAGCCACAGTTTCGCCACAAAACGGTTTCTTCAGGATAATATATTCATCTTACAAATGAACACAAAATTTTTTATATATAACCACAAACATCACTGCTACTATTATGTATGACAAAAGACATATATAACTCGTATCTACACCAACCTCAAACCTCACAGGCTACTCCTTTTGCCAAATGGCTCCCGTCCAAACGAAAAAAACGCCAAAGAATGAAATCAACGCATGCGCTTTTATAGCAGCCACCCCGGCTATCAAGATGTCAAAAAACCCAGTGCCACTCCACTTGAGAGTTTAACCCATGCGGGGTCATACTCTTCCAACAAAATATGTATTGTTGCTCTCTACGGCACAAATGCCATTGAAAATTGCCTCCCACACCACCCCTAACCTGTTCTAAAACAAAACATCGTAAATCTTCAGGAGAATGATTGTTCAGAATCCAATGTGTAACAAGGGAGGCCGACTCCACCCCTCTACGAATGGCTGACAGATGTTCAGTTATCTGTTTTTTAAAAGGGCGTGAATCATGGAGCAAGGACACACTATGAGATAAATTACTCTAACAGAGTTACAGTCCGTACTATCTCGCAAAATGTGTGTAAAACCCAAAGACAGGTGTGTAAAAGATGGTATCTCCATGGTTACTGCGCAAACCACACAACGCTGACATTTTAGATGTCTTGGCGTGCGCACGCTTGGAGTGTGTAGAATGCGAGAATGCACCAAAAGATCCCTTAAATTCTTTCCCCTTCAAAAAGAAAAAACCGGAGGGGTAGCGAATATGGGATGTACACTCAAAATATTCCAATAGGACAAAATCAAATTACGTATATGACTAGCCTGGGCTGAAAAAGGTAGAACACAAGTTAAAGATGGTTCACCCTTATCTCGTGAGCGTAAAAACAACAATTCATAATGGACATTAGATGGCCTTTTATAAGCCCTATTAATGACTGAAGGTGGATACCCATGCCGTTGAAACTTTCGTTTCATATGTTGCGCTTGAGTTAAATATTCACCTTTAGAAGAAAATAGTTTGCGTAACTGCAAAAATTGTCCCACAGGTATATTATCTCGTATATGTCGAGGATGGAAACTAGTATAGTCCAAAAGACTATTACAGTTGGTAGCTTTAGAAAAAATGGATGTATGAAATATATTATCCTGTAATATAATCCTAATGTCCAAAAAATGCACTTCCCTAGATATCTCTGGAGTGAATTGTAAATGCGGATCTTGATGATTCAACCAATCTAAAAATTCCTTCAAATAACTACTTGTCCCATGCCATATTGTCGCGCCCCCTACTGGCCAGGCGGTAGCCTAGGAGCGGGGGACGGAACTTCTTTAAATGTCCCTTGTTTGTTACCTATGTTCCCAACAGGATGCCTGCTGGGAAATGTAGTCGTGTAGTTGTGAGGTTGAAATAAATTCAGCCGAGAGGATTTTCATAGGCACACAGGATTATTTATTTATTATTCTTCAGCCAAATGAACTTTCCATCTTGCAGTTCAAAAATATCAAAACATAACGGTGGATATTTTCTCCGGTGAAACAAAACCAAAAGAATAAAATGCTTCTGAGGTCAGCTTGTTACAGTGCCAAACAATAGTATTTCTCCATGTGAAAACAGCCAGTAATCTTCCTGTGCCAAACAGCTTTCAGCTTGGTTTAAAACAAAAGCTTTACCTTCTTCAAGCTATGCATAACATTGGCATCTTTACTGCAAACTATTTTTCTCTCACACAGACTGCTTTTCTTAGTGGCTATATTACAGACTCTGGCTTCACTTTCAAACAGTCCTTTTCAACTCCAGGCCATGCCTCGAAGATCAGCAACTCATTTGCATATTTTTCTCGACACTTCCCCACTGAGGACTAAGCTTCCAGGATTCCTATCTTCTAAAAACCTTATAGCTTTTCAGTTTTGAGCACAAACTAGAGAGCAATCCATTTCATTATCTGAGGGCAATTCCTCTAGCACAGATTCTTCCAGGTCCATGCTTTCTACCTCAGAGTCTGTTTGTAAATGATTTAACTCTGTCTCAGAAATGGCAGGCTTTAGTTTCTCTAAAACCTTTAACGCTTTCTTTAATACAGATTCCTTTCTCTGCTGAGGGCTACTAGAGGATTTAGGGAGTTTATTTCTCAGAATGCTCTGAGAGGATTTCAAGGTGCTCACCTTACTCTGTGGAATTAAGCTGTCCTCAGATTTTACTGCCGAAGGCTCTGTTTCCATCTGCTCTCCTGGAGACAGCTCTCTGCCATTTTCATAGCTTGGCTTCTCCCCCTGGTAAGCTCTCCCTCTCAGCGGTTTTCTCCTGTATCTCTTACAGGTCTCAAAGGTGACTTCTATACCTCTGGAAGGCACGGCCTCTCTCACAGTTCCTGCTTTCCTGGCAGCCTCTGTTTCTCTGGCAAACTCTGCCTTTCTCCAAGAAGTCTCTGCAGACGTCTCTGCTGAAGATCCCTTGGTTCTCCGTGTTCCCTCTGAACACTCTCCTCGGGTTCCTCCTGTCCTTGTTCTCCTTCTCGCTCCTCTACCGGTTCTGCTCTCTCTCTCTCCCCTTGCTTCCTCAAACTTATATCTGTGATTTTCCCTTCCGTTTCCCAGCTCCACCCCCAGCTGTTCCTCGTGAGCCGGGCTGGTTACCATGGAGCTAGGGTGTGGCTCTCTATCACAAACTTTCTGCAGGGAGTTTTTTTCTGAAGCAGGAGTTTTAACCCCTAAACTCCTGGAGCTAATTCCTTTTTCAGAGGAAAATACCTGGTTTTTACCTCTTTGCTTCTGCTCTCTCACGGCTTCGCCACCACAGATCCCCCCCCCTTAAGATATTCCGGGCTGGCAGACAACTGTCGGCACAGCACGGAATTCTAGAAGGGATGTACTGCTCTGCTTGACAGCTATCCAATTCACGTGGGGTTGTAGCTAATCGAGCTGTGTGATAAGGAAGCTTATCATAGCTCAGGAAGGAGCTATAGAAAAGGTGAAGTGTCTCTGAACAAGCATCCTGTCAGTTCTGGTAGAAATAAGAAAACAGAATTTTCCCATAAAAGACTACCAGTCCCAGAATGCACCAGGTTTCCAACAGCCATTAGAGGAGCTGAAGTGGGGAAACGTGTGTTCAATCAGGAGGGCTATGAGGTAATCCCTAAGCACTCATCTCAAAGGGCAGGGCCTGATTCAGCACAGCTGCGCTGTGTTAGGGAGGAGCACTCATCTAGGCAGAATAAGAGTAGAGTTTATTCTACAGATGACCATCTTCATGATCACCTTGGATATCCAGAGAATTGTCCTCAGTATCCTGAGAATCAGCTTGAGTTTGATCATCAGTTTCATCTTATTTATTTATTTATTACAGTTTCTTATATACCGCGCTATTTAGAATCAGCGCGGTTTACATCATAACAACAACGACCATAACGACAAACTGTCAGGTTTTACATTGAACAGGAGTACAAACTTGGATAACTGGGTTAACTATATACATAATCTATCTACACTGCAGTGTGAGGGCATTTCTAGATTGGGTCATTTCTTGGAGGGGATATCTAGTTCAGTTGCTGTCTGGGAAGTATTGGCAGAAAAGGATCATCAGAAGCAGAAGCCAAACCGGACGGACAGAGAGGGAAAGAGACCCTTTGGAAGAAGGAAGAGAAGAGCCTTTGAGAGGTCTAGAAGAGTCCAAAGCACTACGTATACTGGGAGGTATTCCAAGAGCCAGCATACACCATTGGACTGGGGAAAGCCAGAGGAATGGTGCTGCAGAGCTAGGAATCACCAGAGGCTACCTGTGAGGGTGACGGCTGCACGTGGAAGGGACCCTAAGACCTGTGCCAGAAGGTATGTGAAGAGAGATCCAGTGTCCAGGGATCTGGATTGGAAGGCTGGACATAAGAACTGGACTACATACTGGCCAGGCTGTATAGAGAGGAACTCTAGCAGCAATGGAAGCTCAGGTATGAACACTGATCTATGCTCTAGCTATAACCTTGAAAGACAGCAGGGAAACAAGTATTCTCCTGAAAATGCTCCATTGAGAGATTCATCTGTGCCAATCCATGATATTGAACCCATGCTTGTTGAACAAGGGGGAATAATAGCAGATGAGGATCCTGTTTATATGGACTGCTCTCTATCTAAACTCCGTTGGTAACTTTCTGTTATAAAGTACAGCAACCATCACAAAGAAATACAAATTTGTTCTTTAATCTACTCAGAAAAGCTCCTGAAGCAGGATTTGACCCACACAGTGGAAGGCAAGCCAGCTAAGGGGTTTCAGCTGGTAACTGCTAGCAATTAAGCCTTACCTAATTGCTTGTGAGCTAGGAGAGAATCACTTCTGTATCTATGTGGGAAGTAATCAGAAGTTAACCTGAAAAGAACAGTTGGTTTCTTGCTTTGTGGCTTTTCATTTGTTGTTTTCCTGATTTTAACTTTGTTTTTCCAAGTTAACACTGAAAGCAAGTAACCTAATTTATGTGCTACCAAGCATATCTGTGTTGGGAGAAATAACCCCATAAATAAAAATCTTATTGGCTTTACCCAAGAGCACAACTAAATTATTGTCAGCAGCTGTGTCTGGTGTGAATGAACTACATTGCCCACAATACCTTGCAAATCATAAAGATATATGCACTTGTCAAGACTGTGAAGATTCTCACCCAGGCAGCCGTCTGACAGCTGACACTACCCGCTCATGCCATGGGCGCAGTACATTTATGTGGAAAATCTGCTGTCTTCCTTTCCTCGTCTCTACTACATAAGAAACTGGTCCCACCCGTTTGATGACCCTATAAGGGCCTTTCCATCTGGCTTCAAACATTGGGCTAGATCCGTCTACCATTACGACCACTTTCTCGCCTACTTCTAATTGGCGGGGTCGGGTACGCTGGTCATAATACTTTTTCTGGCAGGTCTGACTAGTAGTAATATTCTCTTCTGCCACCTGGGTGGTACGCTGCAAGCGTCCTTTCAGGTCCCTTAAAAACTTTGGAACCTCCACTTCCTCTAAGGCTGGCTCCACCCACTGTTCAGATGCCCGCTTTGGTATTCTAGCGTTCGGGGTAGTACGAAAGAATTTCAAAATAAACTTGGGTTTACTATCCGAGCCCTCTTTCTGGGGTATTCTCCTCTCTGGCTTCTTCCCAAACAAAGGGGCTGGTAGCGCTTTTGTCCTGACCGTGGCCTTACAAGAGGATACGGGTGGTTTTTTTCTCCCCCTTACCCCCTAGGGATAATTTCTCACTGCCTGGAGTAGGGTGCCCTTCTGACCCTTCAGTTCCTGACAGTGTTAGGATGGATTCCCCAGCTGCCTCCCCTTGTAGGCCTTTCACTAAGCCTCGCCTGAACTGAGGCCAGTCTTTCCCTAAAACTAAAGCGTGAGGGAGCTTAGGGACTATAGCGACTAAAATCTCTCGCTCTAAACCTAAGCCCTTCACCTTCACCTTGCTTAGGGGGTATGACGATGCGGCACCGTGCACACATTTTATCTTAATACTATGCTCAGATTGCCTTGGGGCCTGACCACTGTGGGCTTGTATATCAGTCCATAGTTTCTGTGAAATCATTGACTGATCAGCGCCCGAGTCTAACAGGGCTTCTGTGGGAATGCCCTCCACCTCCACAGCCAGCAAGAACCCTTCCCCATTCTCCTTGCAATGGGTGGATACAAGCGCTGTCCTGGCCTGACAATCCCTCCTGAAGTGTCCCAGTTCCCCACAAGTAAAACATTTACCCTGAGCATAAACAGGTTTTTTCTTGGGCTTAACCCCCATGATTTCTCCCAACATGGTGTTTCCTTTTCTTTCTGAATCTCCACTTTCTGGACATTTTGCAACACCCACCTTCGCCTGGCTGACCAATCTGGCCTCGAGGAAGCGCTCCGCCAGCGAGGTTGCTTCTTTGGTGTTCTTACAGTCCTGGAGAATCAGGAAAGACTTTAACTCCATAGGAACAGCTTCAACAAATTGCTCCAAAATAATACAGTCTAGGAGAGAATCAAGAGTTTTACCCTGTGGTTCTAACCACTTCCATACTAAACTTTTTATGCGCTGGCATAAGGCCCATGGTGTCTCTCCCAGTTTAAGCTTACAAGCCCTTAAATGGTGTCTATAAACCATTGGGGTAAGACCCATTCGATCCCTTATTGCCCTTTTGACTTCCTCATAAGTAGAGGCTAGATCGCTGGGCATAGCACGATAAGAAGCTAATGCTTCACCTGTGAGTGAGGCAGCTATGCGGATTGCCCATTGATCTTGTGGCCATCCACTTAGGTGGGCTACTCTTTCAAAGACTTCCATATAGTCGTCTATATCGTCCTCTTTGGTTAGAGGACCAAAGGAAAATATACCCTTCCCAGGCAACCCCAGTCCTTGTGAGGCTCCTAAGGAACCTGTCATATTCCTTAAAGCTTCAGAGGTGTTCTTTTGCTCCCCTATCCAGTCACTCATCAACTTCAAGAGCGGCTGCTGCTGGTCCTTCATCATGGCGACTGCGCGTTCATGGGACTTAGCGGCCACCTCCTGCTGCTTCCTGAACCACTCTGCCATCCAGCTCAGCAGTTGTGCTTGCTCCATCTCTCCGGTGATGCTGAAAAGAGAAAGAAAAAACACACCAAGTGCGGCTCTCTAACACGCACGTTTTCCCCCGGCACTCTGATTAGGAACTGCTGTACCCACCCTGGCAGTGCAATCCAGATTAACCCATTTTTATCCGGTAGCCTAGGAGAGGGGGACGGAACTTCTTTAAATGTCCCTTGTTTGTTACCTATTTTCCCAACAGGATGCCTGCTGGGAAATGTAGTCGTGTAGTTGTGAGGTTGAAATAAATTCAGCCGAGAGGATTTTCATAGGCACACAGAATTATTTATTCTTCAGCCAAATGAACTTTCCATCTTGCAGTTCAAAAATATCAAAACATAACGGTGGATATTTTCTCCGGTGAAACAAAACCAAAAGAATAAAATGCTTCTGAGGTCAGCTTGTTACAGTGCCAAACAACAGTAATTCTCCATGTGAAAACAGCCAGTAATCTTCCTGTGCCAAACAACAGCTTTCAGCTTGGTTTAAAACAAAAGCTTTACCTTCTTCAAGCTATGCATAACATTGGCATCTTTACTGCAAACTATTTTTCTCTCACACAGACTGCTTTTCTTAGTGGCTATATTACAGACTCTGGCTTCACTTTCAAACAGTCCTTTTCAACTCCGGGCCATGCCTCGGAGATCAGCAACTCATTTGCATATTTTTCTCAGCACTGCCCCACTGAGGACTAAGCTTCCAGGTTTCCTATCTTCTAAAAACCTTATAGCTTTTCAGTTTTGAGCACAAACTAGAGAGCAATCCATTTCATTATCTGAGGGCAATTCCTCTAGCACAGATTCTTCCAGGTCCATGCTTTCTACCTCAGAGTCTGTTTGTAAATGATTTAACTCTGTCTCAGAAATGGCAGGCTTTAGTTTCTCTAAAACTTTTAACACTTTCTTTAATACAGATTCCTTTCTCTGCTGAGGGCTACTAGAGGAATTAGGGAGTTCTATTTCTCAGAACGCTCTGAGAGGATTTCAAGGTACTCACCTTACTCTGTGGAATTAAGCTCTCCTCAGACTTTACTGCCGAAGGCTCTGTTTCCATCTGCTCTCCTGGAGACAGCTCTCTGCCATTTTCATAGCTTGGCTTCTCCCCCTGGTAAGCTCTCCCTCTCAACGGTTTTCTCCTGTATCTCTTACAGGTCTCAAAGGTGACTTCTATACCTCTGGAAGGCACGGCCTCTCTCACAGTTCCTGCTTTCCTGGCAGCCTCTGTTTCTCTGGCAAACTCTGCCTTTCTCCAAGAAGTCTCTGCAGACGTCTCTGCTGAAGTTCCCTTGGTTCTCCGTGTTCCCTCTGAACACTCTCCTCGGGTTCCTCCTGTCCTTGTTCTCCTTCTCGTTCCTCTACCGGTTCTGCTCTCTCTCTCTCCCCTTGCTTCCTCAAACTTATATCTGTGATTTTCCCTTCCGTTTCCCAGCTCCACCCCCAGCTGTTCCTCGTGAGCCGGGCTGGTTACCAAGGAGCTAGGGTGTGGCTCTCTATCACAAACTTTCTGCAGGGAGTTTTTTTTCTGAAGCAGGAGTTGTAAGCCCTAAACTCCTGGAGCTAATTCCTTTTTCAGAGGAAAATACCTGGTTTTTACCTCTTTGCTTCTGCTCTCTCACGGCTTCGCCACCACAATATAAAAAAGATGCCATCTATATATCTAACCCATTGTTCACTGAAGACCAATACATGGACTGTGACACAATATTCTCCTCAAAATGGCGTACATACAATCCAGCCACTGACGGGGCAACAGTAGCTCCCATCGATACCCCCTCTATCTGATGGTAAAATTGACCATTGAATTCAAAATAATTTCTATGCAATATAAGGGTTAACAAATCCCGAAAAAAGCCTCACGTAACGGAGTTAATTCCATGGTGGCCAAATACGGCATTGCTACATTTAAACCCTGTCGTTGAGGTATATTAGTATATAATGCTGATATATCCATGGTTACCAATAAATAGGATCCCTCTATAAGTTGCTAAGAATCTAGGTATGCCAATAATTCGCCAGAATCTCTAATATATGAAGACGCCTGACATACCAAGGGACTAAGGAAGGAATCCATATATTGGGATAGAGGTTCCAAAACAGAGCCTATGCCAGACACCCAGGTCTACCCGGTGGATTGAGCAATGATTTATGTATTTTCGGAACAATATAAAAAGAAGGGATCTGTGGTTCCTGGACATAAAAATCTCATTAACCGTTCTGTAAGTAAACCCTGCTGTAAGACTCCTTCTAAAACATCCAATATTTCTGCCTGTATAGCTGATGTGGGATCTATATCCAATAAATGATAAAAACGTGTATTGCTCAGTTGAGACATAACCTCTGTATTATAAGCTGCATAATCCATCACTACAACACCACAGTTGTTCCGAAATGAGTTTGGAACAAGAATTTTAATAAGATTGTCTAAAGATTTGGAAATGGGTTTATTGAAATAAGAGGGGTTGTATGTTATTTCTTATTGTGAGTTTTTTGTGGTTGGTCTTATTATTTGTGTCACGTGGTTCTTGTTGATATATGTTTTTTGTACTTTGTGTCTTTGGGGGGGTATTTAATTAGCTGGATGCTGTCTGAGATATTATGTAGTGGATAGGTTGATTGGTATATTGGTATATTAGCTAGATGCTATTTATAAAGTTTTATAACACAATATACTGATGCTGCTCATGTAAAGAGATGATAATGTATATTTATATTTGAAATGTTTACATATATATGTTTAATAAATATTTTATATATTAAATGTATCTGCCTTTATTTGTTGTAATGAGTGAATGTTTTTTCACTGTTAAAATATGATGACATTGGGATTTCCTTTACATATTTGAGTTATTTATAATTGCAATGTGTTTTTGCTGTTGGTTTTCTTATTTGCAATTTGTGGTTCTATTTTTGGTATATCCTTTTAAATTGCATTCTTGGGGATAGAGTCCAAGGACTGGATGCAAATGCAATGTGTGCCTTCGAGTCAGTCCTGACTCCTGGCGACCCAGAAGCTCCTGGGTTTTCTTGGCAGTGTCACGCATCCCATAAAATCTAACATTACAACAGCCAGTCTTACCAGCCCCCCCCCCCCCTTATCCAAAGTAGTTTCCCTCAATCCTCTTTGTACAGCGTTTTGTCTACCAGAAAAATCTCTTCCACGTTGGGGGGTAGTTGCCCTTACTTGGGCTAAACAAGGCCCCCTTGGCACTCTGCTCTACATCCAAATCCCCAGAGTAGTTCAAAGCCACTGCAAACTGAAGCGATCCCCCACACAAGCGATCTAATGTCACTTGTACTTCTTGGATGACACAACAGGTTGGGAGGGGTAAGTCTGATTTTTCCCATTCCTTTTCCTTATTAAAGCTGCAAGTACTGGCACAAGCAGGGTAGCCTGGAACTCCGCATACACTCCTCTCCCTTTAAAATCCCAACTCAGTCCTGTTGTTAGAACACATTTAGTCTGTCTCTTCAACTAAGACCTGTCTGGCATGGGTGTCACTACTGATAGTTAAACTATCACCATAGTAACATAGTAAGTGACGGCAGATAAAGACCAGCATGGTCCATCTAGTCTGCCCAGCAAGATGGCAAGAGTAGGTGCACCTGTCACTCTGTGCAGGCCACCCTCCCCATGTTTTTGTTTCTGTTTAGGGGTGAACCCACCACTCTTATGTAGGACACCCTTATTTATTCAGATGCTAGATAGTTCAGAAGTTAGATGGTACTGTTTATTTTGCTTTTATCCTGTTGCTGTAAAGGGATCCACTGTGTTTGTCCCATGCCGTTTTGAATTCCATCACCGTGTTTGCCCCCACCACTTCCATCGGGAGGGCATTCCAAGCATGGGCGGTAGAGCATAACCAGTATAGCAACTAGCATCCTCAATGCACACAAGCCCTCCACCACATCAAGGCAGTGTCCCATAGAGGCTTTACTCCACTTTCTTCCTTTCTCCGGAAATGCTGGTGTTAATTATCTAGTCTTGGAGACTGTATTTGTGCCCTCCCACATGTCTGTCCCACAATAGATATCTGCTGCTTCTTCAAAGCTGGTGATGTAAAAGGTGGAACTCAGACTCACTCAGTATTCTGTGTAACTTGGGTTGCTTGATGTTGGTTTTATAAATCAATATTAATATATGGACAAGACCTCGGCCAAAGTTTAGGATAAATTTGGACCTGTCTGACTGTTCACTAACTTGTCAAATCGTGACCACTTTCAGACTCTGCAAGAAAACATCTTCACATTACTCTTGTTGTACCCCCAGGGCCGGCCCAAGGGTTTATGCCGCCCTAGGCAGAAACCTCAGCCTCGCCATCCCTCCTGCCCCTTCTGTTGCCGCCTCCCCTCAGCTGCCGCCGATTCCATCTCGGGAGGGGGAGGCGGGCAGCAACATTTTCCCTCTACTTTTGGAAATACTGCTGCTGCCCGTCTCCCCCCCCCCCCCCAAACGTAATCGGTGGCAGCTGGAGGGGGGGTGCCGCTGCCGCCCACCCGTGCCGCTGCTGCCCACCCAGGCCAGTCGCCTAGCTCAACTAGTGGACGGGCCAGCCCTGGCTACCCCCTTTCCCTATAGTAATCAGGTCCTGTGACACCAGTAACTGCATTGGCATGTTTGGCATTCAGATTTTCATAGTTATAGACTAAAAGTACTGCTAAAGAGGACGTTTGCCTGAGACTAAGGAAAACGAGCCAGTCTTCATTTCTAGCGGAACTGCTGCACATCATTCCATCCATCATAAGACTAGCTAACGCTTCCACTGTTTCCAGCTAACCTATGACCTATTACTACTGTTAAACATTTATAAACGCTGCAAGGAATACGCAGCACTGTACAAATACAGATAGAGACAGTCCCTACTTGTCAGAACCTACAATCTAATCAAGACAGACCAGGCAAAAGAAGGCTAGAATAGGGAAGAGTAAGGAGAAACAAAGGATCAGGATCCAAAAGCAGTCTCAAAGAGGTGAGCTTTTAGCATAGATTTGAAAAGGGGCAGAGATATGAAGCCTGTCATACAGGCTCAGAAAGTTTGTTCCAGGCATAAGGATCAGCAAGGTGAAAGGAGCGAAGTCTGGAGTTAGCAGTGGGAGGTCAAAGAGGGGAGCAAGCCAGTAGAAGAGTGGCGTTCCCAAAGGGGAGAGGAGAGAGGAAAGGTAGTAAGAAGCAGAAGAATGGATGCATTTAAAGGCCAGAAGGAGGAGTTTGAATTGAATGGAAAATAGTGACCTTATATAAAGGGTAAAAGGAAGACATAGCCCATCAGCTGAAACGGAAAGGCAGAGCTTAATGTACAGAAATACAGTGCTAAGCAATGTTCAGAAAAATCAAGTTAGCAAGTGTTCAGAAAGATCTTAAATGTAGCTGGGCCGTGCAAATATAAATTTTAAAGCGTATGAACTTCCCTCTCCTTCTCACTTGAGCCCCACACTTCTTCCTCTCTCTTCCTTGTCATTCTTGACCAGTGCTGCCTTCATGTTTATTGTTCCCCACTCACTTTTTCCCACTTCTCCTGCTTCTTCCACTCTATTCTTTTCTTCTCTGTTACCATGATCCTTTCCTCCCCTGTATTAAATATGCTCACTCCTCTCTTCTTCCATCCACCCCTAGTATCATATTTCCCCCACTCACTTCTGCCTCTCTTTTCCCATCCAACACCTTTGCCAGTTCAGTTCTTTCTTCACGTCCTCTCTACTGTACCCGCCTCCCCCTGTACTTCTCTCCCTTACTTAATTCTTTATTTTATTTATTTTTATTTAGCAGAGCTTATATACTGCTTTTCACCGGGTCAAAGCGGTTTACATTGATCAGAAAGATTCAGATTACATATAACAGTCAACTATGTTCAACCCCTTTCCCTCTATCTTTTCTGATCTTTTAATCTTCTTGCTCCCCTCTCTCCTTCCAACTCCTGTGTCTGTTCTCTCCACTCACTTCTCTTTTCTCTCCCCCTATTTGCTTGTGCTGCTTTGGTGTCCCTTTGGCTGGATGTTGCTCTGACTCTGCCCTGCTGTCCTGTTTCAATGAAGGAGAGGATGCGTAGGGAGCGTGAGGAGGCCACGCGACTCCTTGAGGAGGAGGCAGAGGTGAGATGGGCCACTAATCTCTTCTTTCATTCTTGTCCCAGTGCATTCTTCTATGGTAGATCTGGCTTTCCTAATGAACCAGCAAACACATTCCACACACTGCATGGTGACAACAGTACACTGTCCTCCTTCACTTTCTGGCCTGGAGTCTGCTGTATAAACCGCAAACTTTCTGTTTCCTGACTGGATGATGCTGTGACTGGTAGTATAAGAGGGGTCCTCCAGGAACAAGCAGGAAGTCCATCCTTACATATGGATGACATCGACGGAGCCCTCACGGAAGCATCTCCCCAGCTTTCAAAGAAAGCCTTTGGGAGATGCCACCACGCTTATGCGGTCCCCTTCCTGCCCAAGAGTGCCATCTTACTCGGTCTCCCTTTTTTCACGGAGCCCTACAGATGTTCTTCTCTCTTCTCCAGTAAAAAAAAAAAAAGTTTATTTCCTTTCGTACTTCTGTCTTTCATCTGGTTAGCACCAGTCCTTTTCCCTCTTCTGAATCTCATTGCCCCTACATCAGGACTCTGAACCTATTAGTTAGGTTTTTTTTCATCCAGTGCCGTTTCACGCCTTTTTCAACCCCTGGCCACATCGAAGGTCTTCAACATCGCTGGAGCCCTTTTTACTCCAATGGCTACTGGGTTTAAGAAGTGTGATTGGTGCTCTAAGAACATGTCCCTTACCAACACACACGACTGTTGCCTCAGGTGTCTGGGTGCTGACCACAACCCAGAGGCGTGCTCCCTGTGTAAAAAGATATCCACTAAGGCCATCCAGAGTCGCTGGCAGAAGCAGGATGACACCTTCCACAGATCAGACTCAGTCCCGGTATCTCTGGTAGTCGCGTGCTCTAAGGCCCTGCACGGATCCTCAAAGCTTTGTAAAGCCCCCTGCAGGCACGCGGACATTCCAACCAGGGTTCCCTGGACCAAGAAAACATAATAATAATAAGAAATACTCGAGGACCTCTTCCTGGGAAGTGGACACATATGGCAAGTCCTGTGCGCAGTTCACACAGACCCCGGAGAGTATCCGAGGAGCGGGAGTGGCATCAGCCAGCAAAGATACCCAGGACAGACACCGAGCCCTCCCGTGACGGATCTTGGACTCCCTCTCCTCCCCGACACCCGACCTGATCACCTCAGCGTCTATATCGAAGGCTGCAACCCCCGAGTGGGAAGCCAGGATGATGGCATTGGAACACAGCGTTTCTGCATTCCTTGCCTCGCAGCAAGCATCGATGCCTGGCCCCGCCGGTGCATGCACTCAGACCTCAAGGACCTCGATGCCTAGGACTCCCTGGGCTGCCAAAGAGATCCTTGAGAGCCTCATGCCTCGAGCCGATCCTCAGCGAGTGTCTTGATCCCAGTCCTCTGGAGCGAGATCCTCCCCGGCAAGCACCTCTGGCTTCGGCCAAGCCTCAGCTGCAATTCATCGAAGGCCGGATCCAACGACGCTTTTAGAGCCATCGTGCCTAGAGCCTTCGACGGATTACTCGGTCTGGGAGTCCAACATCGAGACTTCCCTGGAGACATGAGCACATCATGATCTCCCCTCGGATCCATCCCCACCAGTGTCGAGGCACCGGTCTGTGCCCGAGGACACTTCATTCCTCGAGTTTGTTCAGGATATGGTGAAGGCGCAAAGACACTGTCCCTCACCACGGAGTCTGAGGAGGACACTTGCATAGAGGAACTAAAAATCTTCTGAGGCCCCACTGAAGGAGGCCCTCATGGTCACTGCCTCCTCTGAATGTGGCAACACTGGCATCAGTGCCGATTGTTAGCTGACGCCTGGACACTGTGTACCAGGTCCAGCGAGGACCTGGCTTCAGGAAGGCGCAAGTCCTCATACCTTCATGGAGGTCGAGTTGGCCATGCATCAACAAAAAAGCCCAAAGATGCACTCCTCAATGCCCATGGGTAGGGAGTCTGATGCCCTCAGGTGGACATGTTACCAGGAATCAATGCTGGCCTGCCGCATACAGGCTTATCAGCTGTATATCGGCATGTACCTTCGCGATCTAACCAAGGAATGCAGAGGTTTCTCAGTGGGTCTCAGCAGGTACCACCTCCAACACATCCAGACCCTCACAAAGTCTGTCAGGGAGTACTCAAAATATTTATTTCGAGCGGCCTACGACGGCTTCGGGTCTAACACGAGGGTGGCCGCCACAGTCATCGATGCTCAATGCCAGGCCTGGCTCCGGGCATCGGACCTTGAACAGTGGGTCCAGGAAAAACTCCTCAACATCCTTTGCCTCATTGAAAACCTCTTCGTCAAGCCTATGAAGGACAAGGCAGCAGAGATCGAGACCGATTACTAGATTCTCGAGGAAGACCTCCACTATTCCCAAAAAGAAACCATCAGGTAAAAGGCCTCCCTTCCACCGGTAGGGCCAGCCTTATCGAGGTTATCCCTCATACCAGGCCCCCCAGAACCCTCAGCAGGGTTCAGGGTAAGGGAGTAGGCCAGGGCCCACTTAAGCCTAAGGGCCCCAAGCCCCAGACACCAGCTCTAGCTCAGACTGGGTCGGGGTTTTGATTCCCAGAGCATAGCCTCTCCACCCATGGGTGACCAGCTACCAACGGGGAGGCGCCAAATTCATTTTGCCCACCAGTGGGCTGCCATCACCACTGACTTCTGGGCACTTCAGGTGGTCAGGGAAGGTTGCCTCCTTCACCTGAACCAGACGCCTCCCCCTTTCTTGTCCACCAAAAAGCAGCACTCTGCCATGAAGCAAAACCAAGAACCAGTCCAAAAACGTGGCAGAGGAGTCAAACCAACTTTATTAATTATTATAATGGGATTGAGTGTGCCAATAACCCAACACTGGCCGTGTTTCGTAAAACAAATTTCCTCAGGGGTATGGCTCACTAAAAAACAGCAAAACATATAAACATGTTAAAAATATAAATACATTAAATGACAAACCTGTGATTAAAAAATAAATATATAACACATGAATATTTAAAAATAAACACAATTGGATGAATTAACATCTATAAAAACATCCATAAATTGTCAAAACCACCATAAAAAGTATAAGCAGAACTGTAAAAAAGTATAAGCAGAACTGTAAAAAGGGTAAATGCATGCATATGCTAATGTAGATAATATAAATAATAAATTGCATTATATAATAAATACACCATAACTTTAAAACACATCAATATTAAGCAATTATAATGCAACATAGAAACATAACTAAAAGATAAAAAAAAGATATCTATTTATCTTTTGGTTACGTTTCTATGTTGCATTATAATTGCTTAATATTGATGTGTTTTAATATCTACATTAGCATATGCATGCATTTACCTTTTTACAGTTCTGCTTATACTTTTTTGCAGTTCTGCTTATACTTTTTTATGGTGGTTTTGACAACATTTTTATGGATGTTTTTATAGATGTTAATTCATCCAATTGTGTTTATTTTTAAATATTCATGTGTTATATATTTATTTTTTAATCACAGGTTTGTCATTTAATGTATTTATATTTTTAACATGTTTATATGTTTTGCTGTTTTGATGTTTTTTAGTGAGCCATACCCCTGAGGAAGTTTGTTTTATGAAACACGGCCAGAGTTGGGTTATTGGCACACTCAATCCCATTATAATAATTAATAAAGTTGGTTTGACTCCTCTGCCACGTTTTTGGCCTCCCCCTTTCTTTCCAGAAGAGCCTCCGTGGACTCCCCTGCACCAGGCTCTGCTACTGCAGGAACTTGCAGGCCTTCTCAGGGACAGTGCTGTGGAGCCCTTACCACACCACCTAAAAGGAAAGGGGTTTTACTCGGGTACTTTTTGGTTCCAAAAAGAACAGGAGGCCTAAGGCCCATCCTAGACTTGAGAAATCTGAACAAATTCCTGGTGTGAGAGAAATTCAAAATGTTCTCCCTTAGAATATTGCTGCCCTACCTCCAGCAGGGAGATTGGGTATGCTCCTTGGACCTAAAGGATGCTTATACCCACATCCTGATCCACCACAACCACAGGCAGTATGTAAGGTTCATGGTTGGGGGGCAACCACTACCTGTACAGGGTGTTACCCTTCGGCCTGGTCTCTGCACCTGGTGGCTGCCTACTTCCGTCTCCAAGGGGCCTTTGTCTTCCCACACCTGGACGACTGGCTAGTAAAAGGAGACACTGCCTCAGAGGTGCAATAGGCCACATGCAGTAGGACACAACCTGCACCATCAAGGTCCTGCAACATCTGGAGTTGGTGATAAACCAGCCCAGATCCCACCTCACCCCAACACAGGACCTGAAGTTCATAGGGGCTCGCCTGGACACGCTCCAAGCCAGGGCCTTCCTCCCCCTAGACAGGGCGAATTGCCTCAGGGCCCTGGCGACTGAGGTGCAGCATTGTCACGCTGTGTCGGCGTGATCCATGCTCTGCCCGCTAGGCCATATTGCTTCCACAGTTCATGTGGTCCCAGACACCCACCTCAACATGCGGGCAGCTCAGTGGTGCCTTCGCTTACAATGGTCTCAGGCCACAGGCAGGCTCTGGGATGGAATCTCAGTGTCCCATTAACTAGCAGAATCACTCAGTTGGTGGCAGGACACACAGCACCTGCAGAAGGGCATGCCCTTTCAACACCCAAATCCCCAGAGGGTCTTCACTACGGACGCCTCCCTACTAGGCTTGGGTGCCCACTGCGAGGAACTGCGCACGCAGGGCTGGTCTCAGGAGGAGAGCCAGCAGCAGATCAACCTGCTGGAGCTCAGAGACGATTTTTCTGGTGATCAGGGCCTTCAAACACCACCTGCAGCACCCACCCAGTGCTGGTCCAAACAGACAAGGTCGCGGTGTTCTACCTGAACAAACAAGGGGGCACAGGGTCTTATCACCTCTGCCAGGAGACAGTAGCCTTCTGCTCATACACGATCAGTCAGGGAATGCTCCTCAGGGCTGTGTACCTTCCAGGCCAGGACAATGCCCTGATAGACAGACTGAGCAGGGTCCTTCAGCCGCACGAGTGGCATCTAGACCCCAGGGTGGTGCAGCGGCTATCCCGACTATGGGGAACGCGAAGTTTGGACCTCTTTGCCAGCCCAGCCAATGCTCAGCTGCCCCGCTTCTGCTGTCCCCAACCGCACCTAGCCCGGATAGTGGCGGATGCCTTCCTCATCTTGTGGTCGGAGAGACTTCTATATGCCTTCCCTCCCATGCCACTAATCGCATGGACCCTCTTCAAAGTCCAGCAGGACAAGGTCTCCATGTTCCTAGTTGCCCCAAAATGGCCAAGAGAGTCCTGGTTTCCCCTGTTGTTCCGCCTCTCGATGGAGCTTCCGGTCCCTCTGCAGAGTGCCCCAGGGTTACTGACCCAGGAGGAGGGCTCGCTTTTCCACCCCAATCTGGGGTCCCTGTCACTAACAGCCTGGCTGCTGAATGGGTCGCCCTAGTACCCTTCAACCTCCCCAGGGAGGTGGAAGAGATCCTCCTGGCCTCTTGTAAGAACTTCATGAGATGAGCCTATGCCTTCAAGTGACACAGATTCTCAATATGGTGTGCGGAGCAACAGGTTGACCTATTCTTCTGCCAGGTGCACACGGTGCTTCACCTCTCACAGACCAGACTCAAGTCCATTTCTGTTGGGGTACACCTGCGTGCACTCTCCGTGCACCATCACTCCATAGAGGGCAAGCCTCTCTCTGTGCAGCCCCTCATTACCCGATTCATGTAGGGCTTGCTGTTCTCTAAGCCTCCCATCTGACCACCTCTGGCGAAATGGGATCTCAACGTGGTTCTGGCACAGCTCACCAAGCTGCCCTTCAAGCCTTTGGCTACCTGCCATCTGCTTTACGTATTTTGGAAGGTTGACTTCCTGGTGGCACTCACCTCTGCCCACAGTCAGCGAGCTTCAGGACTTGGTGGCCGAGCCACCCTACACTAGGTTCTCCAAGAACAGGGTTGTGCTTCGCACCCACCCAAAATTCCTTCCGAAGGTGGTATCCACCTTCCACCTCAACCAAGAGGTGTGGTGCTCCCTACCTTCTCTCCATAGCCCCATGCTGACAAGACGGCGGCCATTCTCCATACTCTGGACTGCAAAAGGGCCCTGTCCTTCTATCTGCATCGTACTCAGGTCCACCGCAAAACCTCACAGCTTTTCATTTCATACAACCCCAGTCGACTAGGGGAGACTGTCACCAAGTAGACCCTGTGCCCCAGGAGGCAGACTGCATCGCCTTTGCCCATGATTAGGTTAGGCTGTCATTTGGGTGCCGGGTCACTGCGCACAATGTCAGGGCTATGGCGACCTCGGTTGCAAGCCTATGCTCTGTCCCTATGGCAAACATCTGCTGGGCTGTCACCTAGTCCTCAGTTCACACTTTTGCAACTCGCTACTGCCTGGAGAGGGAGTCCCAACGGGACAGTGCCTTCAGCCAGTCCGTACTCCATAATCTGTTCGGGGTTTAGGCATCTCCTGCCTTCCGACCCTTCTTGTTCAGGCTACCAGACCCATGGTTCTCCCTGGGCACTGGGATCTTCAGAGTCTGTCCTCAGATTCACTTGCGGTTGCTCATGGCTGGGCATGTTTTTTCTTCTACAGATTTCTGGTAGCCTATTGCTAGGGTGTCCCTTATGTGAGGACTGACTTCCTGCTTGTTCCTGGAGAATGCGTAGTTACTTACCTGTAATAGGTGTTCTCCAGGGACAGCAGTAATCAGTCCTCACAACACTCCCTCCTCCCCTTGGAGTTGCTGTACAAATTTTGGCCATCTTCTTTTTGTCTGCTCTCGCTATGTCATCCGACTGAGTAAGATGGCACCCTTGGGCAGGAAGGGTCCACGCATGCGTGGTGGCATCTCCAAAAGGCTTTCTTTGAAAGCTGGGGAGATGCTTCCGCGAGGGCTCCATCAGCATCTACGTCACCCATATTTGAGGACTGATTCCTGCTTTCCCTGGAGAACACCTTACAGGTGAGTAACTATGCTTTCTGGGATAGAATGGATGGGGCATCAAGTGTTGTGCTAGAATGGGGAATGGATAGGGAAGAAGATCTCAGATGATTTGTAACTGCAGTGTGTGGCTGTTAATAGAGCGGGATTGGGGTAGAATGATAGGTAAGAGTTAGGCTCTGTGCTGAGCAATGACTACAATGTTAGGATGGGGGGGAGAGGAATTGAGGTGCAGTGGGTGGGGCATTGAAATCTATGCTAAGCTATTCAGTGTGGATGAAAGAAGGATTGGGGTAGAATGGCTGATAGGAGTGGCTCTCTGCGGAGCTGTGACTGCAGTAGAGTTGTTGGGATGAGGGAGGGATTGGGCTAGAATGGCTGGTGGGGGTTGCGTTCTCTGCTGAGCTGTGATTGCATTGTGGATGTCAGGATGAGGATGGGTTGGGATAGAAGGAATGAGGAGCAGTTCTCCCTGCTGAAGTGTATGATTACAGTGTAGGCATTGGGATGGTTTTAGGACTGAAATAGATTAGATGGGGGAACATGGGGGAGTTTTGCTTTGAATGATAAGCTAGCGTAGCAGTCTCTGATGTCCAGTTCTCTCCTCCTCAAAAGAAACACTCATATATTTGAAATACAATTTTTCCTATGTTAAAAGTTGTTCCCTTTCCTTGACACTGGTTATTAGTGTCTATCAGAATCCCATGTTTTTCTCACCTTGCATTGCGGGAGCAAAGGCTGTATGTAGGGTTTCTGCAGCTCATGAGTACAAAAGAGCAGATCACACTGGGTATGTCAATGGGAAGAGTATTAAAATCATGATTTGCATATTTCTCCCTAATCTCGCTGTAATTTTCTTTTCAGAGCTACAGCACCCAACCCCTCAAACTGGACTATAAGACCCTGGCAGCCTTACCTAGCAACAGTCTACAGAAAGTGAGTCTGGTAAGTAGTGCTTTCTGTCCTCTTCCTCGAGTCTCCCTCTCCTTCTCTCTAAGCTTCCATCACTAGCGGGCACACAGTACCACCAGCGCTTAGAAACTTCAGGCAGGAACATAAACCCTGGAATATGCAATATGATGGAGCACACTATGCTAAAAACAAAAAGGAAAGGCTGAATACATTTGTGGTCAACATTATTGGCACCCTTGCATTTTAGGTATGTTGTGTATAATATCTTGAGAAATAATTGGAAATATTCCAACTGTCTGTCGTCGTCATATCTTAATAGTATGTTCAAAGGTATACAACAGAAAAAAAGATGTCTGTGCAACATAGACATAGTAATTTATGAAGTAAAAACAAAATATGACCTGGGCAGGATTAGAGATATCCTTCACTAATATTTGCTTGCACAACCCTTGGCAATGATGACAACCTCCAAATGTTTCTTGTAGCCATCTATAAGTTTCATAAATATCCCACTCTTCATCTGCGATTTGTTCCAGCTCATGAATGCTTCCAGGATTCCTTTTACCAATGGCAGATTCCACTCTTTCCAAAGGTTCTCAATTGGACTGAGATCAGGACTCATAGCTGGCCAATTTAAAACAGTCCATTTTTTCCTTTTTAACCATTCCTTTGTACTTTTGGATGTATGCTTTGGGTCATTGTCCTGCTGGAGGACCCATGACCTTTGACCTAGACCTAGGTAGCACATTTTGCTCCAAAATACCTTGGTAGTCCTCTGACCTCATGATTCCTTTAATATTTTCCAGATCTCCAGTTTCTGAGGCAGCAAAACAGCCCCACAACATTATAGAACCACTACAATATTTAACTGTAGGAAGGGTGTGTTTTTCCTTATAAGCTTTGTTTTTTCACCTGTCGCTAGTCTGCATTGCCAAAGAGCTCAAGTTTGGTTTCATCTGTCCACAGAACATTTTCCAGACAGATTGTGGTTTCTCAAGGTGGGTTTGGGCAAAGATCAAGCTAATCTTTAACAATGGCAGATGGCATGAGCAGGGAGGCAATGGGAGTAGGGTGTAGTCAAGTCAGATGGAGACAGCGACTCCAGTAAAGTTCTGCTAACAGAATTTCTGCTAACCCAAGTTAAATGACATCCTCATTAGTAGTTTCCAAAGTAGATCCTGGATTAAAAGTGATTTTTGAGAAAGACAAGTCAATAATGCTAAAGAAGTTTTATTCATCTCATCAGACAGCTGTGGTATTTATGGAATAAATGCCAGGCTTCTACGATTGAGTGCCGTGTACATATTACAGAAGCAGTAGATTCCAAGCTGACATGAACACCGTGCACATTTGACATTGATACTCAAGTCCATGTGTGGAAGGAGGGAAATGGAAAGGTATATCTCCAGGAACAAGCAGGAATGTAGTCTTCACATATGGGTATCGTCGGTACCGACGGAGCCTTCGTGGTAACGCTCCCCAGCGTCCAATAGGAAAGCTTTTGGGAGCATCCCACAGTGCCTGCGTGCTGCCTTCCCGCCTTTTCCAACTGTCCCTCTCCAGTTATTTGTTTTCCGCGGAGCCGACAGGTCCTGTCACTGCAGAAAATTTCCCTTCTTATTCATCTTTTTTGTGGTCGTGTCTGCCTTCCCTTGACGCTATACCGGTACCGCCGGTTCTTATTTTCTTTTTTCTAAAAAAAAAAAAAAAAACCTGTTTCTGGAGTCTTTCTCCAGTAATTTTCTTTTCGGGTGCCTCGCACCATTTTGGGCACTAGACCCAATTTTTTCCTCAAAATGGAAAAACCCACTTCGGGTTTTAAAAAGTGTTCTAAGTGTGGTGGTACCACCTCCGTCACCAACACCCATGAGTGGTGCCTCAAATGTTTAGGTCCTGACCACTCTATTTCAGAGTATGTTGCCTGTGGGATGATGTCGAAAAGGGGCTTGCAAAACCGAGCTGCTAAACTTAGCACCCTTTTTCCCTCCGATGCAGCCTCCTTGGCATCGATGTCTTTCAGGGCTTCATCTTCCTCCCATGGATCTCAGGTAGCTAAACATAAATCTAGCCAGTCCTCAAAGGGTAGATCTCCTTCTAAACATCGAGATGCCTCTGACATTGCTTTTGAGGGACTTTCACTGCAAAATTGCCCCGGCGGGAGGCTTCGGCTTCCAAAGCACTAACGGGGCTCCAGGATGTTCTCGAGGCTTCAACCTCAGCAGAACTACTGGTGCCATGCTCTGGGGTTCCGGCCGCTTCATCCGGCACTGATACCCAAGCATCAGCAGCATCGATAGACCAGAGATTCTTGGCTATTGAACACAGTCTGGTGGCTCTTCTCACGGCCTCGATGCCCCTGAAACCACTTCAGACAATTCAACTGGTACCGGCACCGACTGCATCGACATCGGCAGGTATTCTACCGGGACCGAGTCATGCGTCTCTATCCGGCATTGACAAGTCGGTACTGGACCACTCCGATGCCGACTTTGATCGGTACTGGTACCATGCCTTGCATGATCACCCGGATCGGAGATACTTCGAATCCTCGGATGAGTCTGAAGACTCTGAAAGCTCTGCCGATACCAGAGTACTTCTTCCTGAGGATTCTTCTTCTTCTCAGCGTAGGATGTCTCCACCAGAGGATATGTCCTTTCAGGATTTTATCCGAGATGTGGCCTGAGGTCTTTCCATCACAGTGGCTCCTGAAAAAGAGCCTAGGGCAAAGGAATTAGAAATCCTACAATACCCTAAAGCTCCAAAGGAGGCAGCTACCTTACCTATTCATGAGATCTTGCATGATCTTATGTTAAGGATGTGGGAAACACCTCTGACCACATCTCCTCACTCTCGAAGACTCGACACCATGTATCAAGTTCCTCCTTGTCCTGGGTTTCAGAAGACTCAATTACCACACCATTCCATGGTGGTGGAATCAGCCATAAGACAAAGAGTGCAAAAAGGCATGCATCTAATCCTCCAGGACGTGAGTGTAGGACTCTTGACGCCTTTTGATGTCGATCCTTCCAGGCTTCCATGCTTTCTGCTAGGATCAGTTCCTATATCTTGTATATGGGAATGTTCCTTAAGGAAGTCACAGGAGACTTAGAGCTTATGAGCCCTCTCCTTCCTGATGATAAAAAGGCAAGATTATCTTGCTCTTGTTAGACATGCTCAGGATGTTTCCAAGTTTGTGAATCATGTAGCCTTTGACTGCTTTGAATGCATAAGCAGAACCTCTGCTATTGCCATAGGTGCACGTAGAATTGCCTGGCTCCAGGCATCTGACTTGGAAATCTGGCTACAGGGCAAACTGGGGAATATACCTTGCACAGGAGAGAATCTCTTTGGCAAGAATTGACAGGAAAAAGCTAATGAGATAGATGCTGACAATATCACTTTGGATAGATTGTCTAAATCTACAGTTGATCCTGCGAGTAAAAGCTCCTCTAAGAAACCATTCTTCAGCAAGAACAAAAAGTTTTATCCCTCCTATACTCAGCAGGGACATCGTTTAGGTCAGTCTGCCCAAAAGGGACAGCACCAACAACCTAGGCAACAAAGGAAACCAAAAGTAGCTAAGCCTCAACCGGCTCAGCAGACTCAGCCTCCACAGGGGCTTTGACTCCTGTCTAGAGAACTTTGCCTTCCTGGCCCTGAACGGCCCAGAACCCTCCACCATCCCAGGAAGGTTATGTCATTTTGCCCCCAGATGGGGTCAGACAACAGCAGAAAATTGGACTCGGTCTATTGTAAGAGAGGGGTACAAGCTTCATTTCCTCAGCATGCCCCCTCCTACAGTAGTAAGACAGTTCAATTCTCAGACCTCTCTCAACGACCGGTTAGGTCAAGAAGTCACTATGCTCTTTGCTCAAGGGGCAATAGAAGAGGTACCCATTCCCCAATGGGGTACAGGGTTTTACTTCCCCTGTTTCCTTATTCCAAAGAAAACAGGAGGATACAGACCCATTCTAGACCTCAGAGAATTGAACAAATTCCTGTTCAGAGAGAAGTTCAAAATGATTTCTTTAGGAACTCTGCTGCCATACCTTCAGAGTCAGGATTGGCTTTGCTCTCTAGATCTCAAGGATGCATACACTCATGTTCTCATCCATCCAACTCACCGAAAGTTCCTTCGATTCCTGTTTCAAGGGAAGCACTACCAATACAAGGTTCTTCCTTTTGGCCTGGCCTCTGCACCAAGGGTGTTCACAAAATGCATGGCTGTGGTAGCAGCATTTCTCCTCACCTTGGGAATATTCGTCTTCTCTTACTTAGACGACTGGCTCATTCAAGCCTTTTCAGAGCCAGAGGCCACGGTTGCTCTGTCTCGCACAATGCGCATCCTTCAGTATTTGGGACTTGTCATAAACTTCCCAAAGTCCAACCTTGCTCCCACTCAATCTCTAGAGTTTATAGGAGCTCTTCTGGATACCAGACAAGCAAGAGCCTACTTTCCACAGCCCCTCTGCCTTCGCATTGTGCAGTTAGCTTCCCAAGCAGTGCTAAAACCTCACCTCACTGCTCGGGAAATGTTACAGTTGCTCGCCTCCATATGAGGGCAGCCCAGTGGACCTTATCCACTCAGTGGACTCAGGTGTCAGGTTGCCTGTCAGACGAAATAGCAAACTCAGATCGCCTTATTTTGTCCCTCCAATGGTGGCAGTCACCCAAAAACCTTTTGGTGGGGTCTCCTTTTGAGCAACCCCTACCCCAAGCCACTCTAGCAACAGATGCTTCACAGGTGGGTTGGGGAGCCCACTTTCAAGGCCTCTCTACCCAGGGTACCTGGACTCCACAGGAGGCCTAGATCCATATCAGTCTTCCTTGTTCTTCGAGTATTTCACACCCAGCTCAGCTACGACAGTCCTAGTTCAAACGGACAATCAAGTAGCCATGTTCTATGTGAACAAGCAGGGCGGAACAGGCTCTCTGTCGCTCTGCAATGAAGCTTTGCGACTATGGGCCCTCGCCAGAGAACATCAGATTCATCTCCTTGCGGTGTATCTTCCAGGCATTCAAAACTCTTGGGCAGACAGACTCAGTCGAGTTCTGCTTCCACACAAATGATCTCTCCATGCAGACCAGGTGGCCAAAATATTTCATATTTGGGAACCCCGGACATAGGGCTCTTTGCAAGTCCACTGAATGCCAAACTTCCCCGGTCTGTTCCAGAATTCCGGCTCGAGGTTGTCAGGCCAGGGGTACTTTCCTCCTCCATTGGGGTCAGGACTTCCTGTATGCCTTTCCACCCATTCCCCTAATTCGCAAAACCCTGTTCAAGCTTCAGAGAGACAGAGGTCATATGATCCTCATAGCTCTACGTTGGCCACGGCAAATGTGGTACCCTCTGTTCCTACATCTCTCTCAAGCTCCACCTCTGGAGTTAGGATCTGCTCCAGATCTCCTTTCTCAAGAGGACGGGATGCTGTGGCATCCCAATCCCCAGTCTCTGCATCTCAGGGCCTGGTTGCTGAAAGCCTAGAACTTCACGGTCTTAACCTTTCCCAGCAGGTAAAGGATATCCTACATGCTTCCAGGAAACCTTCCACAAGACGCTGTTATGCATTTAAGTGGAAAAGGTTTACCATATGGTGCTCGCAGAAGGGTCTTAACCCTCTTGCGATACCTCTGAAATCATTACTGGAGTACCTCCTTCATTTATGAAATGCAGGGCTTAAGATTAATTCAGTGATAGTCCATTTGAGTGCTGTTGCAGCTTCTTTCAAGCCTCTCAATGGACAACCTATTTCTTCTCATCCTCTGATAGCGAGATTTATGAGAGGCCTTCTTTTAACTAAGCCTCCCATTAAGCCACCACCGGTGACAATGGACTTGAATCTGGTACTTGGGCAGCTCATGAAACCGCCCTTTGAACCATTAGCCACTACCTCTTTGAAATTCCTCTCCTGGAAAGTTATCTTTCTCATTGCAATCACATCAGCACGTCTCATCAGTGAATTGCAAGCCTTGGTGGCTGATCCTCCTTATACAAGGTTCCATCATAAGGTAGTCCTTAGGACTCATCCACACTTTATGCCAAAGGTTATTTTGCACTTTCATTTGAACCAAGCAGTTTACCTTCCTGTATTCTTTCCAAGGCCTCATGCCTCAAATGCAGAAAGGAACCTTCATACTTTGGACTGTAAAAGAGCTTTGGCCTTTTACTTGCAAAGGACACAGCAACATATAAAATCCTCTCAACTCTTTGTTGCTTTTGATCATAGTCATTTGGGACTTCCAGTCTCCAAAAGGACACTGTCCAACTGGATTGCACAGTGTACATCTTTTGCCTATGAGAGTAAGAACCTTCCTCTTGAAGGCCATGTCACAGCTCACAATGTGAGAGCCATGGCAGCCTCAATGGCTCATCTTCACTCTGTCTATCGACGACATCTGTCGAGCAGCTACTTAGACTTCGGTTCATACCTTCACAGCCCATTATTGCTTAGACAAGGACTCCCGCCGGGATGCCTTGTTTGGTCAGGCTGTTCTTCAACACCTGTTCCAGACTTAATCATCTCCTACCCACCATCCCTGGTAGGATGCCAGAGATCCATGGGGGGAAGTGGAGCCCTTTCACAAGGGCACACAACTTTCTGAGGTCATATTCCTGGCATCTGCAGCTAGGGAGTCCCCATATGTGAAGACTACATTCCTGCTTGTTCCTGTAGATAGCATAGTTACTCACCTGTAACAGGTGATCTCCGGGAACAGCAGGAATTTAGTCTTCACAACCCGCCCACCTCCCCTCGGAGTTGTATCTCTCTTTCTCTCTTTCCCTCTCTCTTTTGCCTCAGCTATAAACTCAACTGGAGAGGGACAGTTGGGAAAGGCAGGAAGGCAGCACGCAGGCACTGTGGGATGCTCCCAAAAGGTTTCCTATTGGATGCTGGGGAGCGTTCCCGCGCAGGCTCCATCAGTACCAACGATACCCATATGTGAAGACTAAATTCCTGCTGTTCCCGGAGATCACCTTTTACAGGTGAGTAACTATGCTTTACTTGAAGACATTAAGATTGTATTAAAGGTTAACATTCAAGAAAATCATATAAAGCCGTTTTCCAGGAACCAAGAAAGAATCTTTTGGTATGAGTACACATGGACTTGAGTGAGCTCATATCAGTGGACTCTATAGATAGTAGCCAGCATATGTTTTTCTTAGATGATTGCACTCGAAAGTTGAATATATTTTTCCTTAAGCACAAAGAGGAAGCCATTGACTGTGTACAATATTCAGAACAGGCAAGAAGCTAAAAAGTCCATACCAACAATGGAAGCAAGTTAATCACAGGCGAGATTATGACGTTCAGGAAGGAATACGGAAGGCAATTCAGTATTTTGAATGTTCCAGTCAAGAAAGAATGCTGATAAGATCTTGATTGATAGGAATGTTTTGTACCAAAGCACGATGAATGTATCCTCGGTGGTAGGCGGAGCGCTTACTGCTTTTTCCATCAGTCGCCATGTTCCCTGGAACTTAGTGCTGGGCTTTGGACATCCAACTCTGGCTGCAGCATGAACTTTCTTAGCAGCTGTTACTGCCACCATCTCTTTCTCCTTGGCCTCTAGCAACAGTGCCCCACAGCTTCTAGGGAATGTACAGTTTGCAGAATGACATGAGCAATAAACACTGAGCTAGAAAGGGTGGCGCAATATCACAGTTTTGCAATATTTTAAAAAGAAAGCCCCTCTTACAGTTCCAGGGCTCTTTCATATATAAGAACAAGACATATGCCATTGTGGGTCAGACCAAGGTCCATCAAGCCCAGTATCCTATTTCCAATCGTGACCAATCTAGGTCACAAATATTTAGCAGTTTCCCCAGAAGACAGAGGTTCCACTAACAGCTTTCACTACATCATCCGGTAATGAATTCCATAGTTTGATTACGCATTGAGTGAAAAAATATTTTCTCTTATTAGTATTTTATGGGTTACACTGTAGCTTCATTGCATGTCCCCTAGTCTTTCTACATTTTGATGGCGTAAACAATCGATCTATGTTTACCCATTCTACTCCATTCATTAATTAATAGACCTCTATCATATCTCCCCTCAGCTGTCTCTTTTCCAGGTTGAAGAGTCCTAACCTTTTCAGCCTCTCCTCATAGAGGTATCCTTTCATCCGCTTTACCATTTTGGTGGTTCTTCTCTGTACCTTTTCTAATAATGCTATATCCCTTTTAAGGTACGGCGACCAGAATTGTACACAATATTCAAGGTGCGATCGCACCATGGAACAATACAGAGGCATCATAATATCCTTTGTTTTATTCTCCATTCCTTTCCTTATGATTCCTTCCATTTTATTTGCCGCCTTGGCTGCCGCTGCATACTGGGGTGGAGGGTTTCAATATGTTATCCACAATGATGCTTAAATCTTTTTCCTTGGTGGTGGTTGCTAATGTGGAACCTTGTATTTTGTAACCATAGTTTGGGTTGTTCTTTCCTAGGTGCATAACTTTGCACTTGTCCACATTAAACTTAATCTGCCATTTGAACGTCCAGTCTTCCAATTTATCACGGTCCTCTTGCAATTTTTCACAATCCTCTTGGGTTTTACCAACTTTGAATAATTTTGTCATCTGCAGATTCGACTACGTCACTCTTTATTCCCATTTCCAAGTCATTTACGAATATGTTAAAAGCAGCGGGTCCAGCACCAGATCCTTGGGGTACTCCACTATTCACCTTTCTCTATTTGGAAAATTGGCCAGCCTACCTCCTGCTTTCTATCTTTTAACCAGTTCCTGATCCACAATAGTACACTGCCTCCTATCTCATGGCTTTTTAACTTTGCCAAGAGTTATTCATGAGGGACCTTGTCAAAGGCTTTCCGAAAATCCAGATACACTATATCAACTGGCTCACCTTTATCTACCTGTTTGTGCACGCCTTCAAAAAAATATAACTGATTAGTAAGACAAGACCTTCCTTGGCTAAAGCCATGTTGGCTTTCTCCCATTAAACCATGACTATCTACAGTACATGTTCAGAAATTTTGTTCTTACTAATGGTTTCTACCATTTTTCCCGGTACTGATGTCAGGCTCACTAGTCTGTAGTTTCCCGGATCATTCTTGGAACCCTTTTTAAAAATTAGCATTACATTGGCCATCCTCCAGTCTTCAGGTATTACTGATTATTTTAATGATAGTTCACAGATTACTAATAGCAGGTCTGAAATTTCATATTTTAGTTCTTTCAACACCCTTGGATGTATTACCATCTGGTCCAGGTGATTTGCTACTCTTCAGTTTATCAAATAGTTATAATACATCTTCTCAGTGTAACAATATTTCTTTCAATTCTTCTGCTGAATCAGCTTTAAATACCATTTCAGTCATGGTAACGTCCCTACATTATCTTCAGTAAAAACTGAAGCAAAGAATTCATTCAGTCTCTCCGCTATGGCCTTGTCCACTATGGCCTCTTAGTGCCCCTTTTACCCCTCTATCATCCAATTGTCCAACTAACTCTCACAGTTTTTGCTATGAATGTACTTCAAAACATTTTTATTATGTGTTTTTACTTCCACAGCAAACGTGTTTTCAAATTCTCTCTTTGCCTGCCTCATCAGTGCCTTGCATCTAACCTGCCAGTGCTTATGTTGTTTCCAGTTTTCGTCATTGCTCCTTTTTCCATTTCCTGAAAGATGCTTTTTTGGCTGCAACAGCCTCTCTGATCTCATCTTTAAACCATGCTGGCAGTTTTTTGGACTTTCTTCCACTTTTCATTTCCTGTAGTCAGGGATATTTAAGAGTGAAAGTTAAAAGGTAATGGTCAGATAGGGGAAGAACCAAGGTGGAAAAGTTGGAGGGTGAGCAGTTGGGGAAAAAAAGACAAGGTCAAGGCAGTAACCATGCTGGTGAGCTGGGGCAGCAGAACACAGCTGGAATTTGAATGGGGATGTTAGGGCACGGAGCTTAGAGGCATATGAGTCAGAGGGGTCATCAACATGAATGTTCTTCAATTATCTGTGCTGTCTTCATGCTTTAATAGTATCATTCTGAAGACAGTTAACCAGCAGTCCTCTCCCCTTTTGGTTTGGTAACTAGGAGCAGCATACTAGAGAGTTGGCACTTCATAAACCTCTGGTAGAATTAAATAGATAGCTGAACAGAACAAAGAAAGCTATAAATTAATTTTAACAGGTAAGTAAATTAAATTTAAAAAATGCTGCTGGTAGATAAGTACCCTTGATTTTTTTTTTGGCACATCCTTCTTCCCAAATTTGAAACCAACATATTTCTAGAAGCCTGATTCTGTCCCTGGTCTGGGAGGAGGCTGACACCTGAAGTTTGTATTTGGGAGATGAACATTTTTGAGACTAAGGTCACACTTTTGTCTACTTATATGTTATAAATAATAATGATGTTATGTTTTAAATGATTACAGAAATTAACAGATCTTCACAGTTCATAATTTGTTATGTACATGGTGAGGGTGCACTTTTCAAGTTGGCCATAGGGTGCCAGGTTGCCTGGGTATGTCTCTAGCTGAAGCAGTAAGTATTGCTGTTATACATGTCTAGATTCCCAAGCAAACAGGAAGGACTATTACTTGTATGATCCCAAAAGAAAGAATATTTTTCAAGTAGAGGTCTATTAAACGAAATACCGAAAAGTGACAGAGGAAGTTCAGTTGATATTGAGAAAGTCCTCACCTGTGTTTTCATCTAGTGCCTCCACTTCCAAACTGCCCTCCATTTTCTGCCCTGGTTTTGTTTTTCAAGAGGAAAAGCAAACCTATTTGTTTCTCCAAAGAAGTGGCTGCACACACAAAAGCAAAAAAACACAGCTTTCACAAAATTCAGAAGCTTGCAAACAGAAGAACACAGAAAAGAATACAAGATCAAACTAAAAGAGACAAAAAGAGAAATAAGGATAGCAAAATCAAAGGCAGAAGAAAAGATGGCTAAAGATGTGAAGTGTGGCGACAAAACTTTTTTCAAGTATATTCGGGAGAGGAGGAAAATCAGAGGTGGACTTGCAGGACTCAGACGTGCTGGGAATGGATTTGTGGAAAGTGACATTGAAAAAGTAAAAATACTAAACAAATACTTCTGCTCTGTTTTTACTAAAGAAAATCCTGAGGAAGGACCACCTGTGATTGACAAATATACAAATGGGAATGAAGTAGATACTACACCATTCACAAAAGATGACGTATTAGAACAGCTTGCAAAACTGAAAGTGGACAAGTCTATGGGACCAGATGGAATACATCCCAGGATACTGAAAGAGCTCAGAGAAGTTCTTGCAGGGCCTTTAAAGGATGTTTATAATAGATCCTTGGAGACAGGAGAAGTTCCATAAGACTGGAAAAGGGCTGATATCGTACCTCGCCACAAAAGTGGTACTAGGGAAGAAGTGACAAACTACAGGCCAGTAAGACTTATCTCTGAGGTGGGAAAAGTAATGAAGGCTCTCCTGAAAGAGCAAATAGTGGACTTCCTCAAAACCAACAGGTTGCATGATCCGAGGCAACATGGTTTTACCAAAGGACGATCTTGCCAAACAAATCTGATTGAGTTCACTAAATCAAGGGCATGTGATGGATGTTATCTACCTATATTTCAGCAAAGCTTTTGTTACTGTTCCTCATAGGAACAGTATATTGTATATAGCCCAATGTAGATAGCTCAACCTGTATATATTGCACCCCAAATCAGGATTTACCTATCCACACACTCATGAGCACTAAATTCACAGCCACTGCATGCCGACACCCCCGCACTACCCTACTTGATTGATTTACAGTGAAATCCGCTTTGATTTATTTATTTATTTATTTTATTTATTTATTTAACTGTATTTACATCCCGCTTTTCACCGGGTCAAAGCGGTGTAACATAAAGGGGGGGGGGATAATTAGATATAGGGTAGGGCCGGCACCAGGTGGGCAACATTGATGATTTCGACAAAAGATGGACATAGACATGGACAAGGTAACACAGTTTTTGATCTTATGTTCATGATGGATGGGTTAGGGGATTGGTGCAGTCAGTGGTGGGAGTTTGTTTCTGTTTTGAGATACTCTTGGAATAGGATGGTTTTTAGCTGTTTTTTGAATGACAAGAGATCACCGTTGTTCCTGATGTGATTTGGTAGAGAATTCCAGAGGGACGGAGCATAAAGTTCAAAGGCTCTGTTGCAGGTCCGTTCTGTGCATTTGGTTCTTTTGTGAGGGATGGCGAGGGAGTTGCTGGAGGTTTGTCTGGTTGTTTTGCTGTGGGCTGGACTGTGTAGCAGGGTGCGGAGGTGGGTGGTCTGTGTTTGGTGGATGGCTTTGTGAGTGAGTAGAATGGATTTGTATTTAATTCTTGCTTCAAGGGGAAGTATGTGTAGGTCCCTCAGAATTGGGGTGATGTAATCACGTTTCTTTGCTTTCTGAATAATTTTTGCTGTGGTATTCAAGGCAGTTCGGAGGGGGTTGGTTTGTGTGGCGGGTAGTCCATGGTAGATTACGTTGCAATAGTCCAGATGTGGGAGTGTCATAGCTTGCATTACTGTCCTGAAGTCCTGAGGTTCGGGGAGAGGTCTGAGACGTTGTACTGTTTTAGCTTTGTGGAATATAGTTCCGGTGGTTTTATTGATTTGTTGCTTGAGCATAAGAGCTTGGTCTATGATAATGCCTAGATATCTTATTTGTGGCTGTATTTGAATTTGTGTGGTTCCCATGTTGAGGTGTGTAGGTGGCGTGAAGTCAGGGTCTTTTGTTTATATGAGAGCTTCGGTTTTCTTTATGTTAATGGATAGGTTGTTCTCTTGCAGCCAGTTGGATACTTCGGTGAAGCATGCTGATAGATGTTCATTTGTTGGGTTTGTGGTTGTAATTTGGGCATAGAGCATTATGTCATCAGCATATATGTGGAAGTTGATGTTGTGGGTACGTATGACTGAGCAGAGTGGTCGCAGGTAGATGTTGAAGAGCATGGCAGATAGTGTGGATCCTTGAGGCACTCCTTGGTATTGCTGGAAGGGGGGCGAGGTTGATATGCTTGTGCGGATCAATTGTTGTCTATTAGATAGGAAGGATTGAAACCATTGGAGTACAGTATCTTTGATTCCAATTGTTTGTAGTCTGTGTATGAGGATGTTGTGGGAGATGGTGTCGAAGGCTGCTGATATATCCAGGAAGATCATAGCATATCCGGAGTGTTTTGCTTGAGTTCCTATGATGAGGGTGTTCATCAGTGCTGTCATGAGGGTCTCGACTCCGTGTAGTGGACGGAAACCATGTTGTTGCGGGTCCAGTATGTTGTTGATGTCTAGATGTTCTTGAAGCTGCTGCTGGACTACCTTCTCGATTATCTTGGCGGTGAACGGGAGGCTCGCTATCGGTCTGTAGGAGGTGGGGTCTAGGGGATCCAGGTTGTGCTTTTTTAGGGTTGGTCGAATGATTGTGGTTTTGAGGATGTCTGGCATGCGTCCTTGGTTGAGGGATTCATTGACAATGTGGGTTAATGGTGTGCTCAGGTCTTCTTTGGATTTCTTTATCCATTGAGGTGGTGGTGTTTAGGCGGGAGATGGTGGATGATATTTCTTCTTTTGTGGTTGCTTCGAACGTACTCCAGTCTCCGTTCATGATGGGGTGGTGATTTGTTGTGGTTGTCTCAGTGTTCAGATGTGGATTCTGTGGTTGTTGAAGCTGTTTGTATGGTCGGGCTAGTAATTCTGGTGGGATATTTGGTAGTTGGTCAGAGTTGTTAGGTGCTCTTGTCAGTTTTTTGACAATCTGAAAGAGTTCTCGGGGTTTGTTTATTGATGTATTTATGATCTTTGAATGGTAGGCTTTTTTCGCTTTGTCAGTTTCTGTGTGGTATGCATCAAGTTCATATATGTATTTTGTTTTGTCATCTTCATTTTTGGTTTTTCTCCATTTTCTTTCTGTCCTTCGGAGTTTGGTTTTTAGTTTCCGGAGGCTGGGAGTGAACCATCGGGCTTTTGAGGAGGTGGGTCTGGTGTTAGCTTTGTTTGTTGCTGCACTGGACGCAGAGGAGATTGTGGTGTTCCAGTTGTAAATTAGGTCATCGATGTCGTTGGAATTTATTTGGAGTTTAGGTAGAGTTTGTGCTAGGAAGTCTTCTTTGATAAATGCTTTAAATCGTCTTGTGTGTTGTTTGTTCTCCTTGTTATTCATATGTTGATAGGTGTGGGATATGTTGATGAGGTAGTGGCCTGACCATGGTACAGGTGAGATCTCCGGGTTCCTGTATGAGGAGGCAGTTTGGGAGTTTAGGAATATGAGGTCCAGTGTGTTCCCCTTTTCGTGTGTTGGTTTTTGTAAGATCTGCGTCGGTTTCATTGCTGTCATCGCGTTGATGAAGGTTTCTGCTTGTTCATCTTGGAGTGATGGGAGGTTGAAGTCTCCTAAGATTATTTGCTCTTTTGTGGAGCTGGCGCTCTCAGGTATGAGTTGTAGTATCCTTGGTAGGTCGGTGTTTGTGGTGGGTGCACGGTAGATTAGGCATATTGAGAGGTGTTTATTGGTGAGGGTGAGTATGTCTGCTTCATTGGTGGTTTCTGAAGTATGGATCCTGAGGTGGAGGTTGGCTTTTGCTATGATGGCTACACCCCCTCCTTTGGTGTGTGTTCGGGAGCAGTATTGGAGGTTGTATCCTTTTGGGGTTAGTTGGTTCATTACCAATGTGTCGTTGTCTGTTAGCCAGGTCTCTGTTACGCACAGGATGTCAATCATCTTAGTTGTAATCAGGTCTTGGAGCATGTGGTATTTGTTTCTGACTGAGCGTGCGTTTATTAGTGAGATGGAGAGGTGGTGGTATTTTGGGGGGTTGGGGATGTGGGTTAGTGTATACTGTGCGTGGGGGTAGTTCTGTGCGTGGTTGTAGATGTTTGTGGGTTGGATTGTTGCGATGTCTGACCAGAGTAGGTTATTGAGTGTGTCTGTGGGGGAGGGGTAGAGGGTCAGGAGAGGGGTTAGGAGGTAGAGAGGGGCTAGGAAGGGTGGCATGGTGTGTGAGAGTACCTTGGTGTTCAGGGGCTGTGCTGTGTTTCAGTGCTGGTTCCTTGGATTCAAGGATAAAGTGGGATATAAATACTTTTAAATAAATAGGAGGCTTATCAATATACTCAACAGCTTGGGGATGGGTCTCAAGATGTTGAACTGGATCAGAAATTGGTTGACTGACAGATGACAGAAGGTAATGGTAAATGGAATTCACTCGGATGAAAGGAAGGTGATTAACAGTGTGCCCCAGGGTTCAGTCCTGGGACCAGTACTGTTCAATATATTCGTGAGTAATATTGCTGAAGGCTTGAATGGAAAAGTCTGTATTTTGCAGATGACACCAAATTTTGCAACAAAGCGTACTCCCCTGAGGGAGTGGGAAACATGAGGAAAGATTTACAAAAGCTGGAAGAATGGTCTAATGCTTGGCAGTTAAGATTTAATGTGAAGAAGTGCAATGTCATGCACTTGGGAAGCAGAAATCCAAGGGAATTATATGTGATAGGGGCGAGAGATTGGTGTGCATGGACCAGGAGAAGGACCTCTGAGTGATTGTTTCTGCTGATCTCAAGGTGACGAAACAGTGTGACAAGGCGGTGGCAAAAGCCAGAAGGATGCTGGGTTGCATACAGAGAGTTATTACCAGCAGAAAGGAAGAGGTACTAATGCCACTGTACAAGTCACTGGTGAAGCCTCATTTTGAATATTGTTTTCAGTTTTGGAGACCGTATCTCGCAAAGGATATAAAAAAGTTGTAAGTGGTTCAGAGGAAGGTGACCCAAATGATTTGGATCCTGCATCAGAAGATGTATGAGAAGAGACTTGAAGAAGTAAATATGTACACTCTGGAGGAGAGGAGGGACAGGGAAGATATGATTCAGTCCTTTGAATACTTAAAATATTAATGGACAAACTTCTTCCAAAGACAGGGAAGCTGTAAAACTAGAGGGCATAACATGAAGCTGCAAGGGGGTAAAGGCAATGTCAGGAAATACCTTTTCACTGGAAGGGTGGTGGATGCTTGGAATGCCCTCCCGATGGCAAAATGGCATGGGACAGACACAGTGGATCCCTTTATAGCAACAGGATAAAATCAAAATAAACATAACTATCTCTTATATCTGAACAAATAGGGGTGAGGTATACAGAGCGGTGGGTATACCCCTAAACAAAGGCATGGGGAGGGGTGACCTGTACGGAGCGGGAAGTGCACCTACACTTGCCACCTTGCTGGGCAGACTAGATGGACCATACTGGTCTTGATCTGCATCATATACTATGTTACTACCGGTATGTATGCTTTATTGAAATATCATTAGTACAAGGATGGAAACCATCAGATAAGCAGAATTTAGGTCGGAATCTACTTCTGCAACTGGATGACTGTCCTTATATGGTGTACCAATGGTGGATGGAAAACAAATTGTTAAATATAAATAAAACTATTTGGTTGATGCTGCTTCACAATATCCAACTTTGCACTCCTGAAACCTAATCAGGGTGGATTTACCAGTCAGAGAGGTTAAAACCTTGGGACTGATTTTGGATCCTAAGTTGGAGGCTCAGATGTTAAAGCAATAACGAGGAGAGACCTGGCTGCACTTCCTGTCTTTTTTTGTGTCCCCAGGATTTAAAAATGGTATTACCAGGGAGTGATATGTCATCTGGATTACTGTAATACAGTTTATTAGGCCTCCTGTTAAAAGGAACCATTCATTTACAGAGGGTCCAAAATCTGACCACAAAGGTTGTAACCTGCTCTTCCAAAAGCAACAGTCCCCCACCACTCCTATTCTTGTGACCTGTTGTACTCATACCACTCCGAGTGAGGTTTAAAATGTGTTTGATGGTTTGGGCATACCATGACCTAATCTTAAAATAAGGAAATATGAGCTAACAGATTTTGCGATCGAGCCAAGCACACTGCTACTTCCAGGAACACATGCAATGTGTCTTAAGAGGACTTCACAGAGGCTATTTTTGGGAGCTGCCTCAGGACTTTGGAATGCACATCCTCTTGCGTTGAAAAATATATCCGATTATCTTCATTTGTGCCATTTATTGAAAAGTGGGTTCAAACAGATTCAAAACGATCGAGCTGAAGTGTATGGGAATACAGCTCGGCAGGATTATCTTCTGTTTTAGTTATAGTTAACGTATTTCACTGCATGTATGATAGATTTCGAATGTTGTTAAAATGAAGATTATTTTAATGATGCTGTTGAACATTTTATTGCAATCTGCCCTTTACAGGAAAGGGAAAGGCGTAATATGAGGTTTTGTTTTTAAGTAAATTAATCTCTCAATCACCTGCAGTGTCTTATTGGAATAATGCTCAACAGTAGTGGAAGCTGTTATTGAAAACCTCATCTCACAATAAGAAAGGAGGAGATGAAAGTTAGTAAACCAAACTGGTTACCTTAGTGATGTAGGAAAATACAAAATTACCCTACCTACTGGCTCTCTGGTTCTCAATGTCTTCTGGAAAAATCGTTCCTCCACCCCCTCATCTTGTTTCTGTCAATACTTGAAGTTGTTATGGGGTTTTTGTGTACTGGTCATGACATCATGTTTCGTTTTATTTCAAACCGCCATGCTGTTACCGACAAAGAGCAGAATATCAAATCTAATAATAAATGACTAGTATTAGTTTGTTGTGGTTGGCATATAGAATAGACAATACAGAAACACATTAAAAAGTAATGAAAATGGCAACTCTCTTAGACTAGTATTGGCAATAGCAAAGGAAGAAAATTTAGTTGTGTAAAGAGATCTGCAAGTAGTAGTCTATAGAGCACCATAATGATGGAGTGGAGGAGGAGCCTAATGGTTAAGCTCTGGCTTGGGAACCAAGAGACCAGGGTTTGATTCCCACTAGCACTCCTTGTGGCCTTGGGCAAGTCACTTAACTCTCCTTTGCCTCAGAAAAATCCAATTTATCAATGTCCCCGTTTAATGGACATTAACAAGTTTAAGTTACAGTGTAAACCGCTTTGACTGAAATGATAAAGCGGTCTAAAAATCTTGTTAAATAATAATGGCAATAGTTACAGAGCAGAGAGTCCCATGAAGTCTGTCCAGTAAGCTGGTTAGGGTAGTAACTGCTTTTCTGTTCAGATGACCTCCCCCTCCAGTGCCTTCATTTAGGGCTGTAATTTCCGCTCCTTGCATATGAGCCCCCTCCTTATGCCTTTATTTAGGGTTATAATTACTGCTTCATGCAGACTACCCTTCCCAGTGCCTTCTTAAGAGGGCATAGTTTTTCACTGCTCATTTTGGAGCAACTCCCAGGCACTAAAGATGAGGAAAGTCTGATGGATTTGCAAACTCCGAGTCTGTGGAATAAAGAAAGCTGCACATGGTACATACTACGTGTCATGCAGCATTAGGCCAAATGTTATCAAATAGACTCTGTTCGGTGTGTCTGTATGTTGCAAAAAGGAAAAGAATTATATTTATGTTGATGAAGTGCTGGTAGTAAAAGAAAATGAGAAGTTTCTACAAAGAGTACAGAATTTTTTAGGGACCAAAACTGAATTAATAGATTTTGAGGAGCTAGGTTGACTCCTAGGCTGTGACATAGAGAAAAATGCAGGCAAAAACAATTGCAAATCATTCAAAGAAATTATATTAAGGGAATCCTAAAATGATTTTGGGATGAATGGCTAACTAGAGCCAGTATGAACATGCATTGAGGTGAACCATAAAGAAAATAGACACTCAATAGGAGAGGCGTCAGCCAAACTACTTCAGAAGAGTAAGAATCGGTGCTGCATGCGGGAATTTGGGCTCGAGAAAGGAGTTGACCTTGGCAAGTGACATTCCCACAAACGTGTTTTATTGAAGCCTGCTATTTTAATATTTGCCACATTCCTTCTTTCCTTCCACAAGTAAATTGTGACTGTCCTAAGACTTTTCCATGTAGGGCTTCTACTGCAGACCTTACACCATTTCAGGAGCTGACCAACAGACGAGATACTTCCTCTATGAAAAGGAGCAATTATAAATCACCACTGCTGACATCAAAACCAAAGCTTCTGGGGCAACTGGTATAGTTCTGACCATATCTACAAAATATCTTTGATGTTCTACAAAGTCTATTTTAGTGAACACTGACGCTTTTGTGGAGGTATGATTAAAACTGTACCAGTTGCACCAGACACTCTGAGTCATATCTGAGCAGTGGTGATTTAGGGTCCTTTTTATGTAGAGCAGTATCAAATTAGTTTTTCACCTTTGTGTGATAAGTGGTTGTGAACCAGTGATTCATCTGTTTTTTTTATATATTCCCCATTGTGATCATTTCAGGATGTGACATAAAGTTACTGCTGAATTTCAGGAGGTGGTGTAAAATTACAAGCTAACGTTCTCTTGACCCTTTTGCTGGTTTGTGTGTGGTGACCATGTAGATTTTGGATGTTTAGTTTACTAGCCTCTGTTTGTGGCCTGGATGCATCTCCGAGAGTAGTCCAGTGCATCTTCATCTCTCAGCCGGGCAGGGAGTAGCTGTGACTGCCAGCCATGACAACTTTGTAAATCAACTCTGTGTGGGAGGAGTAGATGTGTACCCAACATAGTACAAATCTCAGAAGGCTTTTAGCAGAGTGGAACACATTGTCCTGTTTGGAGGAGTGAGTAATATTGGCCGAGAGCATAGGGGAGGGGTCAGAGGTTAGCTTGGCTGGTATTTGGGAATGCAGACAGCAGATTTATTGTGTGGCAGAGGCCTTGGAGCAGGATTATCCATTGGTGGATGACCCTGTGTTTAAATAATCTTCCTCAGCTGTCTCCCTCTCATCACTCCCAGCTGTTTCCAGAAAGCAGAGCTCCCCTGTTCTTCAGACACTGTCATGTTCTCCTAATAATGAGAATGGAACACTGAGCTCAGGCCCCCAGACTGTATTAAAGGGATGGGAATCTGCCTGATCGCCCTGCTTCTCTGTTAAATGGCACTTCTCTTAAGCATGTGGTGTGTGTATTATTACTTCCTGTATGTGGCCACTCACTTAGTGAAGCAAATATTAGGTATGCTGCTATGTCTTGGCTCTTTTTCCCATCCTCTTCTTTTATCCAAATATTCTTATCTTTCTTATGTATGATCATGATGTTTGCATGGGGCTCTGATAAGCATCAGGACAGCAGCACCCCCTTTTCATTCATTTATTGGGGGGGGGAAGCATGTAAGCACAGATTTCACTTTGGGAGTTTGTGCATTTCAGGATGAAAAATGGCATAGTAGAGAGCTTCTGGTGTCATCACCGACAGAGATGGAGGATTAAGCTCTGAGCTCCTCTGATCTTCTCCTTGCATAACAAACTAAAGTGTCCCTCTTGAAAGAGAGCAGAATGTGACAATACCGCTGCACATGCCACACCTTGGAGCAGAGATGACCAGCAAAAAGAAAGCAGTAGACCTAACAGATTTCACATTTGACCATCCCAGAGGTACCAAGAAAAATCCCCCTAAGGTGGTGCTGGCAGACACGCCATGACACCACATGGTTGATTAAATGAGTAAAGGGGGTCCTGTTGCAGAGAAGCAAGCAACCATAGGCATACAGGCAGAGGAGCTACCTCAATGGATGGCGGAGATGAAAACAGAGATGCAGCTCCTGAGGGGCGATGTGGCCACGATGGCGTTTGACCTCTGCTCAGAGATGTCTTAATTTGGCCGGTGTATAGACGATGTAGCACAGCAACTGGAGGAACAGGGCGGGCACTTGTGAAGCTCTAGAACAGCAAGTGAAAGCTCTTGAGCAAGCTCAAGCAATGATGGCGGATAAGATTGAGGACATGGAAAATAGATGTCGGCGAAATAAGCTCCACTTTAGAGGTGTTCTGGAAGAGTCTGCATACCTAGATTGTCATAAAGTGGTACAGGCTGTGGTGTCTACCCTGTGGGAGGAATTTGAGCGGCCTACTATCACGCTGGACAGAGATCATAGAGCATTAGGACATAGGTGAGCTAATTTGTTCATAAAACCATTCACACCAGCATACCATAGTATCCCACTGATCATCTTCACTTCCATATTCCACCTCGTCTTCTGTATTGCATCCATAATCACAAGTTAGTTCTTCCATCCAGTTCCCAGGCACGACTTGAACGCACGTAGGGATCTGCCTTCTTCTTGGGTCCCGTCCTTTGGAACTCTCTCCCCCTCACCCTTCAGTTCAAGTTCTCTTTAAGAATTTCAAAGCTGCTTTAAAAACCTATCTGTTACAGTCAGCCTTCGGCCTTTCAGACCCCCTTCCCTGACTAGTCTCCTATACCACCCCTGCCCCCCTTCCCTAACTAGCCTCCTATACCACCCCTGCCCTCTACACTCTGCCATCTCAGCTACTACCCACCTTACCCTGTGTCCCTCCTTTACCCCCTGTCCTGTTTTTGAATTGGCATTCTGTTTCCTTTCCTTTTCTGCCTTTTGTAGTCCATTGTATTATTGTTGACCACTCTGATGTTGTTGCTGGAGCGGTCTATCAAGCAAAGTAATAAAGATAAAGAATCTACCGAGAGATGATATAGTTTGCTTTCATAACTATGTGATTAAAGATAAAATTCTGGCAAGGGCCTGCAAACAAGGCTCTATCTCTTGGGACTGTCAGGTGATGGATGTATATGAGGATCTCTCTCCGACCACACTCTGCAGAAGACGGGAGCTAAGAGAGGTTTCACAAAAGCTCAGAAGTGCGGGAATCAGATATAAATATTGTTCCCATTTGCATTGCGATTACTAAAGAAGGCCTTACAGTGAAGATTAAAACAAGGGCAGAAGCACGTGATAATGTTAAGAGGGTAGTAAACTATAGCAGAAGATCCAACAAACACAGGAGCCAGCCTTAATATTGGCAGTCGATGCTGAAAAGGTTTTCGACCATGTGAGTTGTGAATTCTTATGGACAAGTTAAGGCAAAGTTGGGAACTAGGCCAATTACAGAGGGTGGTTTAAGGCATTGCATGCTTGCCCGGTAGCTGCAGTAAAGGTTAATGGGGGGCATTTGGGGGTTTTCTCATTGCAAAAAGGAACCAGGCAGGGCTGCCCTCTCTTGCCCTTGCTGTCTGCAATTTCTCTGGAGCCTTTTGCAGAGTGCATTAGAAAGAGTTTGACTGTACATAGGGTACGCATGGTGGGGAATCTTACAAGATTTCATTATTTGCAGATATCATCTTGCTTGCCCGAAACATCATTGTGTGCGATACAAGAAGAGCTGCGATTGTACCAGTTGGTATCTGGCTTCAAGGCTAATTTAGATAAAACCGAAGTATTGAATTTATCCATAAATGGAGCTGAGGGAAAAAACAGATGCAGAATATCCTCCCATTCAAGTGGGCAAAGGGGTCCATCCGCTATCTGGGGGTGCAGTTGAGCGTGGATAACTCCCAATTGTATCAGCTCAATTATGCTCCCATGTCGTGCAAAATATCTGTGGAGCTGGAGAATTGGTTGAAATTCCCATTGTCATGGCTGGGTGAAATGGCAAGCATAAAGATGGTCCCTCTGCCTAAGATTCTTCATCTTGTTTAAACACTCCCGGTAGCAATCTCGCATAAGGATATAATGGCAGCCCCCAACATAAGATGTTTCATTATATTTGGAATCATCAACCACATTGGGTTGCGAGAAGTGTTATGTACAAACGCAAACTAGCAAGGGGGTCTGGTGGTTCCTAATATTTATTTATATTCTCTTATATACCGCGCTATTCTGCATCAGTGCGGTTTACATTGAACAAACTGAAATTCCTCTTCGTCTCTCCAGGCCAGTCCAGGCAAGTGAGGGTTGTCAACCTTCTCCAGCAGCTGAGGACTTAAAGAAACTGAAGTTTTACTGAAACAGTGTCTGGCTCCCCCTGCTGTCCGAACCTCAGTCTTTCAGTCCTCAGCAGCTGAAGGAGACTTTTGTTGTCTGGTTCCCGGAGAACTAGTTAGAATATTGCTTAGAGTTTGATTTTGGTTTATTTTTCTTTTAATTTCCTTTTATCTCCGTTGGGGGAAGGGGTTCTAGCAGAGCTCTCCCCTTCAGCCGCGATACTTCCTCCATCCCGGCTTAGATCTCAACGGGGCGTTGGAGGCAGAGCCTGCCTCAATCTCAGCTCCAGTCCCGAAGGGGGGAATGCGGACAGTGGTTCTGGGAGCCCCAGAGACCATCCGTCGGCCTCCACAGTCACAAGTACTCCACCGCTAGCAGCAGGGGGCAGCTGCTTGGAGGACAAGATTCAGCGCTCGCCGCTACTCTGCTGGGCTCAGGTCAGTCAGTTCACCGAAGTTTTGTTCCCGGGCTTCACGGTTTGCGGCACGCCAGTCTGAGGCAATTAGACAGATTCGGGACGGCACGTGGCACCGGGATTTCTTTTCAGAGGTGCTTTTGAGCATTGTTAATTTTCCTTTCGCCGCGCTTCGAATCGCCGGCATGGAAACTAGGCCAGATGCCTGTGAGCTCTTGGGGGGCCTTCCTTCTGCCTCAGAAACGGCGGGAACGGCGGCCATTTCTGCTGCATCTAGTTTTTTACCTTCTAGTCGCAAGGACTCATCCAAGAGAAAGGCAAAGGCTAAAAAGCTGTCTAAAGTGGGGGAAGCTCCTTCACTGTCATTGCCTGCAGTTCAGGAGAAGGTGGAATCCACCTTTTCAGCTGATTTTATTCTAGCTTTCCACAAGGCATATTGTTTAAAATGGCAGCAGGCTCAGGTTAAGAACCCGGTCACTCTTCCCTCCCAGAACCTAGATAACGGAGTTTCTCTTTTGGACCCGGGGGAAGGTACCTCCAGTTCAGTCCCGGGAACCCAAGGGACTACCGATAGCATTGGTATACCTTGCCCAGAGTTCCAGTGTGTGGAAGAAGGTGAGATTTTTCTGGACCCCGTTCTGGATCAGTGGGCCGCTGATCTTGAGGAGGGGGAGTTGGGGGCCAACGAGGATCCTAGTCTTTTCAGGGTATTTAGAAAGGAGGAATTGGGGGCTCTTATTTCCCAGACGCTGGCAACATTGAATATTGTGCTGCCACCGGCTCAGGAACAGCCCTTAGAGGATCCTCTGCTTCAAGGTTTTAAAACGGAGCAAAAGTGTTTCCCAGTGCACCGTGTTATGAAGCAAATGGTGGAGTCTGAATGGGAGGAATGCCCAGAGGCGACTCTTCGGGGGGGCTCGTGCTATCGCCCGCTTGTATCCGTTACCGCAAGAGGAGCAGGATTTGCTTAAAATGCCTAAGGTAGATGCCTTAGTGTCGGCGGTAACCAAGAAAACCACAATTCCCATGGAGGGCGGGGCGGCCCTCAAGGATTTGCAGGATAGAAAACTAGAGACTCTGTTAAAACAGACTTTTGAGACTTGCGCCCTGTCGCTCAGGGCGGCCATCTGTGGGGCGTATGTGTCTAGGGCCTCCATTCGCTGGATTCAAGGAGGGGTCCAGACTAAAGGAGAGGAGGAAGAAGGCACAAAGCTGGAGTCAGCCGCGGCTTATCTGGCGGATTCTTTTTATGACCTCGTCAGGATTTCAGCAAAGTCTATGGCGGCAGTTATTGCTGCTCGCAGATTCCTATGGTTACGAAATTGGTCGGCGGATGTTTCGTCCAAGACACGCCTTAGTAAACTACCATACAAGGGCACGTTGCTTTTTGGGGTGGCCTTGGATAAAATTGTGAAGGATTTAGGAGACGCCAAGGGTGGTCGCCTTCCAGAAGACAGGCCGAAAGGTCAAAGACCTGCCGGGGGCCACAGAGCGACTTCGCGAGAGGCGCGCAGGTTCAGGGGCTCTCGATTTTCCCCCTATCAGCAGGGGCGCTTTGTAGCTCGGGGGCAGTCCTTTCGAGGGGCTCGAGGGTTCGGCAGGGGTTATTTCCCAACCCAGCAGAACTCCAACAAAAAGCCGCAATGAAGTGAGGTTGGTTCAGATGGAAATTCCGGTGGGGAGACAGTTGCAGCGGTTCCTTTCCATCTGGGCCAGCATAACTACAGATCTCTGGGTGCTGGAAATTATACACAACAGTTATGCGCTCGAGTTTGCTCGTCCGTTACGGGACGCTTTCGTGGCGTCTCCTTGTGGTTCTGCAGAAAAAGCGAAGGCGGTGGACGAGACCCTTCAGCGCTTGTTGCGTCTTCAGGTGGTGGTTCCGGTTCCCTACGACCAGTTAGGGTTAGGTCGGTACTCCATTTATTTTGTGGTCCCCAAGAAGGAGGGTCATTTCGTCCTATTTTGGATCTCAAGCATGTGAACCGCTGTTTGCAAATTCCGCACTTTCGCATGGAGACTCTCAGATCGGTTATTTGTTCTGTGCAACCAAAGGAGATGCTTACGTCCATAGACCTGACAGAGGCCTACCTCCATATCCCAGTCAGACCCGAGCACCAGACGTTTTTACATTTTGCGGTGCCCATGGGTCATTTTCAGTTCCAAGCATTGCCTTTTGGGTTGGCTACGGTGCTGCGGACCTTCACAAAGGTGATGGTGGTGGTAGCGGCGGCTTTGAGACGAGAGGGCATGTTAGTGCACCCATACCTCGACGATTGGTTGATTCGAGCACCGTCAGTGGCAGAATCAGAAGCGGCAACAGCTCGGGTGGTCGGCCTCCTAGAACAGTTGGGCTGGGTAATAAACCAGTTCAAGAGTCAATTGCGGCCAGTCCAGTGACTCCTGTATCTAGGGACGCTGTTCGACACGAGCGCAGGAGCAGTGTTTTTGCCCGAGAACAGGATACAGAAGCTCATGGGACAGGTGACAGCGTTTCTGCGCCTGAAAGTGCCAGCGCCATGGCGTTACTTACAACTGCTCGGCTCCATGGCAGCAGCCCTCGATCTGGTACCCTGGGCTCGGGCGCATATGCGTCCGTTGCAACACGCGTTACTGTCAAGGTGGTCTCCTCAGGATCATCCCCTGTCCCGGAGATTGCCTCGCTCACAGGATGTGAGCGACAGTCTGCTCTGGTGGTTGGATCCCGCTCATCTTCAGGCGGGAATGCCGTTGCGGTCTCCAGACTGGTTACTCCTCACGACCAATGCCAGTCTCGCAGGCTGGGGAGCGCATTGCCTGTCTCACCTAGCTCAGGGTGTTTGGATGCCGGAGGAGTCGGGTTTGTCCATCAACCTGCTAGAGCTCAGGATGGTGCGGTTAGCGCTCCAAGAGTTTCGCCCTCTTGTAGAGGGCAAGGCGGTGAGAGTTTTCTCCGACAACTCGGTGACTGTGTCTTATATCAACAGACAAGGCGGTACAGGCAGCGCTGTTCTCTTGGAAGAGAGTCAACGGTTGATGAGCTGGGCAGAGTCCCATCTAGTAGCTCTTTCAGCGGCTCATGTGGCAGGCCGCGACAATGTGCAGGCGGATTATCTCAGCCGGCATGTAGTAGATCCAGGAGAATGGGAGTTGAATGCAGCGGTGTTTCACGACCTGGTCCTCCATTGGGGACAGCCGATAATGGACCTGATGGCCACCTACGACAATGCCAAGGCAAGTCGGTTCTTCAGCAGGCGGAGAGAACGCATGTCGGAGGGTCTGGACGCCCTAGCGCAGCCGTGGCCATCAGTAGGGCTGCTCTATGTGTTTCTTCCTTGGCCTCTGATAGGCCGAGTCCTACGGCGGATAGAGAGACACAGTGGACAAGTGATACTGGTGGCTCCGGATTGGCCCAGGAGGCCGTGGTACACAGATCTGGTCCGTCTTCTGGTAGACCGTCCTTGGAGACTGCCAGCGTGAGAGAACCTCTTGAGTCAGGGTCCGCTTCTCATGCCGGACGTGGATCGCTTCTCGCTTACGGCTTGGCTCTTGAGCGGGAAAGGTTGAGGCATAGAGGTTATTCCCCATCGGTCATCGACACTCTCCTCTGAGCCAGACGCTTCTCTACTTCTTTATCGTACGTTCGCGTCTGGCGCATTTTTGAGCGCTGGTGTGGGCAGCGCGGTCTCCGGCCGGGCAGCACTCTGGTGCCTGAAGTGTTGTCCTTTCTGCAAGGCGGTCTCGATAAAGGTTTGGCCCTCGCCACTCTGAGTGCAGGTCGCAGCACTGGCTTGTTTTCAGGATAAAGGGGATGCTGCTCTCTCGACATCCAGATATTCTTCAGTTCCTGAGAGCGGTCAAGAACATGCGTCCTCCGGTACGTCCCGTCATACCAGCTTGGGATCTTAATTTGGTGCTGGAGGCTTTGGCAAAGCCTCCCTTTGAGCCAGCAAGAGAGGTGCGCTTCAAAGAACTCTCCTGGAAAACCACTTTCTTAGTGGCCTTGTGTTCGGCCAGAAGAGTGTCGGATCTTCAAGCACTTTCATGCAGAGAGCCATTCTTGCAATTCATGCGGGAAAAAGTGGTGTTGCATCCAGTACCCTCTTTTCTCCCTAAGGTAGTGTCCAGTTTCCATGTGAATCAGTCTATTTCCCTTCCGACCTTTCAAGATCACCAGGGAGCTCCCATCGATTCAGTTCTCCGAAAGTTGGATTTAGGTAGAGTACTGAAAAGGTATCTTTGCCGGACAAAGCCGTTTCGCAAAACGGACAAGCTGTTCGTATTGTTTGGGGGGCCACGAAAGGGGGAAGCTGCTTCCAAGGCCTCCATAGCGAGATGGGTTAAATGCGCCGTAGCAGCAGCTTATCAGGCAAGCGGCAAGTCACCGCCGGGGCAATTCAGGGCTCATTCAACTCGTAGCCAGGCGACGTCCTGGGCTGAGCTGGCCCTGATTCCGCCAGTGGATATCTGTAGGGCGGCAACGTGGTCGTCGCTGCACACTTTTTCGAAACATTATCGCTTGGATGTTCAGGCCAGGGGAGACGCAAATGTGGGAGCGTCAGCCGTCATTGCGGGTCTCGCAGGTCTCTCCCAGGGATAGTTACTGCTTTGGTACTTCCCTCACTTTCCTGGACTGGCCCGGAGAGACGAAGAGGAAGAAGAAATTAGGCCTTACCTGCTAATTGTCTTTCCTTGAGCTCTCTCCAGGCCAGTCCAGACCCCACCCTGTTCCATTTGCGAAATATCGATTTTGTCCGTAATTTTCTAATTTAACTCCACAACGTACGGCTATCTGCACGGGATGTTCCGAAGGGTCTTTACTGGATCTTGCGCTCAAAGGCTTTGGTCAATATGGTCTGTGGGGCTCCCTCCGCCTTAAGGCGAGGATTTCTCTCAACATTGAGAATTTAAAAAAAAAAAAAAAAAAAGGAACAAAGACCACCATCAGGGGGATGTCCCTTGATTAGGGTAAAAAGGGTCAGGTGGATGGAGCACGTAGTTTTAGGCGGGCTCGGTTGTTTAGTTGTGTTTTAGCGAAGTTGATTATTCCGCATAGTCCTGTATTTGTAGTTTTGCTGCTTAGTAAGTTTAGACTGAGGTTCGGCCAGCAGGGGGAGCCAGACACTGTTTCAGTAAAACTTCAGTTTTTTTCAGTCCTCAGCTGCTGGAGAAGGTTGACAACCCTCACTTGCCTGGACTGGCCCGGAGAGAGCTCAAGGAAAGACATTTATTTTATTTATTTATTTACATTCTCTTATATACCGCGCTATTCCACATCAGTGCGGTTTACATTGAACAAACTGAAATTACATTGAACAGGGCATTATAACTTGGAGATAACTATTTTACAGGGAACATGGGCTATGGAGGGTTAAGTGGCTTGCCCAAGACCACAAGGAGCACCTGTGGGACTAGAAACCCCAGTCCTTCCGGCCCAAGGTTGCTGTCCTCTAGTGGGATTTGAACCCCCAACCTTCCGGCCTGAAGTACCTTGCCCCAACCACTAGGCCATTCCTCCACTCCTGTGGTGGTATTACCTGATGGCTCAGTTGTCATTTTATTTATTTATTTGGTTTTATATACCGTGCTATTTTAAATCAGTGCGGTTTACAGTATAACAACTCGATACATAAAACAAGTATACATAGAACAGGTGAACAGAGGCAAGAAAGCTCTGATGGTAAATGGATTCACCTTGCCGAGGCGGATGTAAAGGGAATCCCATTGAAGTTCCTCCCTTGGATGACTAAAGCTAACATAAGGGCTGGTAACCCTTTGTCAAACAGGTGGAGCAGATTTGGCACCAGGGGAGAGACGTGCAATGCCTCCGGCGGGTTAGATCATTGCTCCAACCGATTAGGTATAATCCTGCATTTCTCCTCAGCCTTTCCGACCCACTGTTTCATGGGTGGGAGGGCAGGTGACTACAGAGGTTATACCAGCTTTGCTGAGAGGGCCATACTGTATTTCCTCTTTTGAAGATCTGGTGATAAGCATGGTCTTCAGCAACACGATTTCTATGGGTATCTCCTGGTTCAGCATTGGCTGGCGTCAGAGCCATGGTGGAACGTAGTGTCTCAGATTTTGAGACATTATATACCAGTTATAAGTGGAGGCCCCGTATGACAGGGAAGTCAGGATACCAGGCGCAGTGGTAGAAAGACTAGGGGAAGAGCTGGACCCTCAAACATGGAAGGAAATATTTTGGGGCTTGGGAGGGGGCCTGGTCTCAGTTTGCCATATAGAAAATAGTTATAAAGTGGCATTTCAATGATGCTTCACCCCGGCCCATCTGCACTAATTGAAGGGAATAGGTAATACTAACCTAGATGGACCATACTGGTCTTTATCTGCTGTCATTTACTATGTTACTATGTAACTGCTGGAGGGGATGCTCGGAACAGGGCAACTACTGTCACATGTGGTGGTCCTGCTCCTATGTAGCTAACTTTTGGGCGCTAATATTGCAAGAAGTGGAGGGGTTGGTGGGACATCCAGTGGAATGGGACATTGCAGATCTTCTATCGGGAGTTCGAGGGGGGGGGGGTAGGAAGGGGAGGGGAGTAAGCTAATCCGATTGTGTGTAGTTGCTGCACGTTATGAGACTTTCCCTTTCGCGACTCTGTTAAGCCCGCCAGGTCTGATGGGATTTCCCATCAGCTCCAGTGGGCTTAACAGAGCCGCAAGGGAGAAACACTCTCTTTGCGGCTCTGAAAGCTGTGCCGAAGGGACTGATGCAGGGAGGGAGGGCTCTGCCGGGCAGAGGGGAGGCCGCGGGACACTCGATTCTGCCACAGCGGCAGCAGCCAGCCAGCTTTTTTATTTTATTTTAAACTTTCCCTGGGCTGATGGGGGGAGGGTGGTTAGGACTGGTAATGGGCTGTGGGCTGATGGGGGAGGTGGGTTAGGACTGGTAATGGGCTGTGGGCTGATGGGGGAGGGGGTTAGGACTGGTAATGGGCTGTGGGCTGATGGGGGAGAGGGGTTAGGATTGGTAATGGGCTATGGGGGGCTAAGACTGGAAATGGGGTGATGGGGGGTGAGGACTGGAAGTGGGCTGATGGGGGGCTTAGGACTGGTAATGGCTATGGGGGGCTAGGACTGGTAATGGGTTGGGGGGTTGCTAGCGCTGGAAATGGGCTGAGTGGAAGGGGAGGCTTTAACTGCAAATAACTGATGTGGACAGGGGCTTGGAATGGAAATGGGCTGAGTGGAAGGGGGCTTGAATTGCAAATAGCTGATGGGGAGGGGGCTTAGAATGGAAATGGGTGGAGTGGAAGGGGGGGCTTGAACTGCAAATAGCTGGGGAAATGGGCTGTGAGGGAGGGAGCTAGGACTGGAAATGCGCTGAGTGGGGGGGGAGCTAGGACTGGAAATTGGCTATTGGGGGGAGCTAAGATTGGAAATGGGCTGTGGTGGGGGCTTGGATTGAAATGGACTCATGGAATGGCTAGAACTGGAAGTAGGCTCATGAGGGACTTGGATTGGAAATGTGCTGAGTGGAGGGGAGCTAGGATTTGTCATGGCTGATGGTGGGGCTAGGAAAGGTCTAGAAATTGCCTGATGGGGGGCTGGGATTGGAAATGAGCTGATGGAGGGATCGGAGAGCCCGGTTTAACTGCGAAAGAAAGTGCTACCGAGTGCAGATGGAATGGAGGAGAGGCGGCATGTTGAGAGGTGAATGAGGAGCTCTTGCTGCTGTTCTGGCCCTGAGATTTGGCTGCCTGAGGGTGATTTTTGGTCCCTGGATGGCTGCAGCCATTACCACGAGGAGGTGGAACGCATGAGGGGTCCTGCGTTCCACATGGCCTGAGCGGGAAGCTGATCCATCCGGCAGAGACGTGAGACATCCGGTGAGTGACTCTGAAGAGAACACAAGGTAAACTCCCCTCTGGGCACTATGAGGCAGCACTAGGTTCTTATTATGTTGACTTTTTTATTGACTTTTTTCCATTGTAAAAAAAAGTTCCAACGATGTGGCCCGCGGGTTACTTTACAAGTCCTCATTTGGCCCTCAAAGCAATTTGAGTTTGAGACACCTGGTTTACAGGGAACAAAAGAGAACGGAATATAGTTGTTTTTCTGGCACTTTACCGTCACTTGTTAACTATAGATAAGTTTTTCTACTACAAATTATTGTTCTATGTACAACAGTTGTAACTACACTGTTACGTTAAATAATATGTAAACCACCTTGAATTGTAGAAAGGCGGTATATAAAAACCTTAAATTAATTAAATAAACAGTTTACATGCAACAACTGAAAATATGTACAGGCAACTTTATACAAATACAACTTAATTATAAGCAGCATTTAACAGGGGGGGGGTACAATACAGGGAAGTTAGAACTTGGAACCTATATTACAGAATGCTTAAGATGTAGTGAGAGGTTGGGGGGGAGTGGGAAGGAGCAGACAAGGAAGGGTAATTGAGGTGGGAAGTGGAAAGTAGGGGATGAGCACTCTTATGTGGTTGGGGAGGGGGTAATGGTAAGAGGGAGAGGAGATGTTCTTACTGGAGGGGGGTGTTGTGGTGGAAACACCATAGTGTTCTTTGAAGAAGAGCGTTTTGAGGTGCTTTTTAAATAGGGTGTGGCATTGGATGCAGCATACTGTGGGGGGTGGTTGATTCCATGTGGAGGGAGCAAAGAATTCAGAGGCTCTCCTGCATGTTTGTTGAGACCTCTTGTGAAACTGCATTGGTGGGAGGAGAAGATTTGATGCATTTTGTCGACCGAGTCTGTTACTGTCAGGATATCTGATTGAAACTTGGAGTTGCTTGGCAGAGGTGTTGAAGAGAGCACTGTGGGTGAAGGCGAGTATTTTGAACTTGATTCGCGATGCGACAGAGAGCCAGTGAAGAGATTTTAGAATGGGGGTGATATGGGAGTGTCTGGGGACTCCAGCTATAATTCGTGCATCGTTGTTTTGGGCGAACTGCAGGGGGGCAATGGTGGCTTTCGGAAGGCCATGGCAAACAGAGTTGCAGTAGTCAAATAGCAGAGTGATGGAGGCTTGACAAACTGTACGGAAGTTAATTTATTTATTTATTTAACAGTTTTTCTATACTGCTTTTCTTACATTCAAAGCGATTTACATTGAACGTTAAAAGTTGCCAGGAGATAGGAGAGGGCGTAGGTTGCGAAGAATTTGGAGTTTAAAGTAGATGTTTCTGGTGATAGTCATAATGTGAGGTTGAAAGTTCAGATCGTGGTCTAGGATAAAGCCCCAAGGTATTTGATCTGAGACTTCACTTGTATTTAGGTGTCTCCGAGTTTAATGCTTTGAGGAGGTGTAAAGTTGGGATCTCTGGACATATGAAGGATCTCAGTTTTGTTGACATTAACTGCAAGATTGTGGAGCTTTAGCCATGAGATAATTACTCTGAAACAGGCGGTATATATGGAGTAGCTGGGGAAAGTGGTGTGGAATGGAGTGAAAATCATTATGTCATCGGCATAGAGTTGGTATCCGACATTGAATCTCTGTATGATGTAGCAAAGGGGTCTGATGTAGATATTGAATAGGAGGGAGGAGAGGGCGGAACCCTGAGGGAAGGATGTAATAAGTTGATGATTGGTTACCGACTCTTATCAGTTGGGTGCGCTGGGAAAGGTGCGAGTGGATCCATTTGAGCGGTGCACCATGAGCACCAATATTGTTGAGCTGGTCAAGTAGAGTCTGCTGGAATACAGTGTCAAATGCTGCAGAGATGCCAAGAAACAGCAGCATGAAGCCAGAGAGGGGTTTTTCCGTTCCAGTTATGAGTGTACTTAGGAGGGAGGTAAGTAAGTAGGGTTTCAGTACTATGGTGGGGGCGAAAGCCATGTTGATTGTCGTTGAGTGGGGCAAATCTGACGATGTGCTCCTGAAGTTGAATTTGCATTGCTTTTTCAATGATTTTGGAAAGGTAGGGCATATTGGTCTGTATGATGCTTGTGAGTTGGGATCAAGGTTGGATTTCTTCAGGAGGGGTCTCACAGAGGCTTGTTTGAGCATAGGTGGCAGGTAGGCTTGGGTGAGTGAGGTGCGAAGGATGGTGGAGATGAATGGTAGCATCAGTATCTTTGTTAACTTGATCCATGTTACTGGGCAGGGATCAAGAGGAAGGTGGTGGCATTAATGCAGATGATGGTTATTTAGAAGCTCTTCAGGGGGGACATCTCTGAATGAAGTCCATGATTGAGTGATAGAAGTTAAGGTGGAAGAGTTGGGGAGTTTGTGCTTAGCTATAGGGAAGTCCGCTTTTACTTGTGGGTGGATGGTATCATTTTGATGGGGTTGGGATGGATCACTTGTGAGGGTTCTGACGAGGTTGAAAAGTTCCCTTGATTTGTTGATGGCACAGAGGAGGATGTTGTTGTGGTGTTCGTTCTTGGCGTTGAGGGTATTGGTGGAGTAGGCTGCATGTTGGTCTAGGTAGGTGGCTTGAAGCAGTGGATCTTTGGATTTTCTCCATCTTCTGAGGGAACATTTCTGTTCTCTGAGGAGGGCTTAATACCAGGGAGCACGAGACTGATGAGTTTTGGAGGATGCGCGAGATGGAGCCTTGGAGGCTTCGGTGATGGTAGTATTCCAGGAATGTAACAGTGTGTCTAGATCTGAATGGTGGAATGCCTGCTTCAGGGTGGGAATGGTCTGAATGAGAGTTGCTTCATTGAAGTTTATGAATCTTCTTGTTGAAGGAGGTCTGGGAGGAGTGGAGTATTTAAGTAGGGGGGTTGGGAAGGTAAAAGAAGTTAGGTGGTGATCACACTAGGGTACTGGGGTAGAAGAGAGGGAAATGGGGTGAACAGAGGAAAGTAGGTCATTAGGTAGGAAGAGTAAATCCAGGGCACCTCCCTTCAGGTGACTTGAGGTGTTGATGAATTGTGTGAATTGCAGATATTTCATGGCTTAAAGGAAGGTGTTGCCTTGGCTGATGTTGGCTGAGGGACGATTGAGATCACCAAGGAGAATGAGATGATGGTGGGAGGCGTGAGAGCATACTACTTCAAGAAGCGAGTCAAGCTGGTCTGTACAGTGATGGTGGTGCCCTGTAGACAAGACATATGGTGAGGGGCTAGTTGCTTATGATGAGGGTATCTAGACCGTGGGAGGTGGATGTACTAGTTTTAGTGAAGCCCAATTGTTTATTTGAGATGATGCAGACTTCACCTCCTCTACTGCTGGTTCGTGGACAGTTGTGGATGTTGTGGGTACTGGTATTCAGTTGTTTGAGTAGGACATGGTCAGCATCAGTGAACCAGGTTTCCGTGATGCAGAGAAGATCTATTGCATCATCGGTGATGTGGTCGACAAGAGTTTGTATTTTATTGCGAGCAGAGCATGCATTGATCAGACTGCATTTGATTGAGAGAGCAGGATGGATGGTGCTAGGGATTGGTATCTCGATATGGGAAGAAGTGAGGATGTAGAGGAGCCTGGGATGTCTCCTGTATTGATGGGTGTATTGTGGAGTTAAGGAGGGTATGATGGGCCTTGGGAGGTGGATAATTGGGATAGAAGAAGGGAGTGTAAGGTGGGTCAAAAGACAGTATGTGAAAAGGGAGGAAAGTTATATAAGGGCCAGCTAGCTAGGCAGGAGAGGCATGGTTGTATGCTATTCCCTGAAGGGGGTAATGAGGGGGGATGGAGTGCTGTGATGGGATTAGGTATCAAGGTGATTAGTAGTGCAAAAGGTGCGATGAAAAAAGGATACAGTAAGCTATTTCAATAAATGAGATACAGTGTGATACAATGTTGTCAGCAGATACAATGAGGTTGGTAAGAAGTGCGTTGGGCAGTACGTGAGGTGAAAGATAATCAATGGAACCTGAGAGGCTGTATGAAAACCAATGCAATGGAAGAGAGAAAATTAGCTGTAACAGAAAGTTAAATGATGTGCGTAAGGAACTTACATACTACTTTGACAGTGCATGTACACATTTCGTCAATCTGAATTTGCCACTTAATTCTCAGGCAAACGTAATACCAGAATTTCAAAAAAAACTTGAGATAACCAAAGAGGATCCTTAGCTATGGGGGAGTGAGGGGTAACACCTGGGATAAGCACAGAGGATTTTTAGCTATCAGAGGAGTGAGGAGTATAGCCTGGGATAAGAACAGGTGATCTTTAGCTGTGGGGGAGTGAGGGGTAAAGCCTGGGATAAGCATAGAGGATCCTTAGGTGTGAAGGGTAAAGCCTGGGATAAGCTCAGAGGATCCTTAGCCGTGGGGAAGTGAGGGGTAAAGCCTGGGATAAGCATATAGGATTTTTAGCTATGGGGCGAGTGAGGGGTAAAGCCTGGAAGAAAGACCAGAGGATCCTTAGCTTTGAGGGAGTGAAGTTTGAAGCCTGGGATAAGCACATAGGATTTTTAGCTATCAGAGTGAGGAGTATAGCCTGGGATAAGAACAGGTGATCTTTAGCTTTGGGGAGTGAGGGGTAAAGCCTGGGATAAGCATAGAGGATCCTTAGCCATGGGGGAGTGAGGGTAAAGCCTGGGATAAGCATATAGGATTCTTAGCTATGGGGCGAGTGAGGGGTAAAGCCTGGAAGAAGGACCAGAGGATCCTTAGCTTTGAGGGAGTGAGGAGTAAAGCCTGGGATAAGCACAGAGGGCCCTTAGTTGTGGGGGGACTGAGAGGTAAAGGCTTGGAAATAAGCACGTAGGATCCTTAGCGGCAGGGGGAGTGAGGGCAAAGCCTTGGATTAATACAGAAATATGCAGCCTTCTCTTGGGTGCAGTATGCCAGCTTTTATATTGCTCACAGTATGGAATTTGAACTTAGTACTTGAGCCTGTGAAATGTGACAGGTCCCTAGTGTCTTTGCAGTAGTTCAGATGTTCTTTGATAAGGTGAGCAGCTCTGGTAATATGGCTTGGGGGAGCAATTTCTCCAAATGGGTGAGTTTTGCGCATACCATGGCAGTCATGAACCTCACTTCTAAGCCAGGGTACGTGGAGTATGACCTCAGTTTCTCATATTTACTTGGTGTAATACTTGCATCATACCAAAGAGAGCCACCTCCTGGAGTTTGTAAGATGTTACATCTATGGGTAATTTATCAAGGTGGGTTTGGAAATTCCTCTTAATTAGGTTTGTTACACCAACATGATGGAAAATAACTATCTTTCTGACACATTTTCTTGGTTTCTGACTTCATTCCTTGGTACTTGAAGATCTTCTCCTTCACAGTGAGATTCACAGAGTAGTCGCTTAGAACTGACACCTCTATAATCAATGCCGTTCGGGTGTTTTTCTCCTTTATCACTATATCCAGCTTTCCCGATACAGCTTTATCTCCAGGAACAAGCAGGAATGAGTCTTCACATATGGGTAAGAACATAAGAACATAAGACATGCCATACTGGGTCAGACCGAGGTCCATCAAGCCCAGTATCCTGTTTCCAACAGTGGCCAATCTAGGTCCTACACACCTAGCAATATCCCCAAAAGACCACAGGTTCCACAATGCTTGTACTGGGTCAAGCATTGATATCCTGGGTCCCTTTTTAATAGTGGTTTATGGACCTTTCCTCCAGGAACTTGTCCAAACCTTTTTTAAACCCAGCTATACTAACAGCCCTTACTACATCCTCTGGTAACAGATTCCAGAGTTTGATTACACGTTGAGTGAAAAAATATTTTCTCTTATTTGTCTTAAATAGTTTACCCTGTAGTTTCATTACATGTCCCCTAGTCGGTACCGACGGAACCTGCGTGGGAACGCTCCCCAGCGTCCAATCAGAAAGCTTTTGGGAGCATCCCACAGCGCCTGCATGCTGCCTTCCCGCCTTTCCAACTGTCTCTTCTCAGTTGTTCTTTTTCCACGGAGCCAGCAGGTCGTGTTCCTGTCACCGCAGAAGAATTTCCTTATTTTTTTCTTTATTTCTTTTCTGTCGCGTCTGTCTTCCTCGACGCTATACCGGTACCGCCGGTTCTTATTCTTTTCCTAAAAAAAAAAAAAAGACCACCTATTTTTTCTTCTGGTGTACTTCAGTTTTGGGCCTTAGGCCCAAAACCTTTTTCCTCAGATATGGAAAAACCTGCCTCAGGTTTTAAGAAGTGCACAAAATGTGGCGGTACTATATCCGTCACCGACACCCATGACTGGTGTCTCAAATGTTTAGGCCCTGACCATTCCATCAAAGATTGTATGTACTGTTCCATGATGTCTAAGAGAAGTCGACAGAACCGAGCTGCCAAGCTCAGTATCCTGTTTCCCTCTGATGCAGCTTCGGTGGCATCGACGTCTTCCAGGGCTGCTGCTTCCTCACATGGATCTCAGGTAACTAAACATAAATCCAGCCGGTCCTTGAAGGGCAAATCTCCTTCTAAGCATCGAGATGCCTCTGGCCTTGCCCTCGAGGATTCTGCACCGGCAAAATTACCCCGGTGGGAGGCTTCGGCTTCTAAAGCATCATCATCGGGGTTCCAGGATGATCTAGATGGCGTGGCCTCAACCAATCTCCTGGTGCCATGCTCTGGGGTACCGGTGGCTTCCACCGGTACCGACTTCCAGGCATTGGCAGCGTCCATGGATCAGAGGATTCTGTCCATGGAACGCAGTCTGGTGGCTTTCCTTGTGGCATCGATGCCCGTGGTACCGCATCAGACTACTCCGCAGGTACCGGCTCTGGTATCGCCATCGGTACCGATCCCAGTACCGGTGGCATCGGCATCGGTGTCAGCCATGCCGGTACCCTGCCCTCTGCAGCCCTCCGGTACCGATACCCCAGTACTGATGATTCCCGATACCGACCCCGGTCGGTACGGGTATCGGGCTTTGCAAGAGCATCCCGACAGACGATACTTCGATTCCTCTGATGACTCTGAGGATTCTGAACAGTCTGTCGATGCAGCGATGCTTCTTCCACAGGAGGAGTCCTCTCCTAAACGAAGGATGTCTCCTCCAGAGGACTTGTCTTTTCAAGACTTTATCAGAGAGGTGGCTCGGGGTCTCTCTATTACAGTAGCCCCAGAGTCAGAGCCTAGAGCTAAGGAGTTAGATATTTTACAATATCCTAAAACTCCTAAAGAGGCAGCTACCTTGCCTATTCATGAGATTCTGTATGATCTCATGTTGAGGATGTGGGAAGCACCTCTAACCACCTCTCCTCATTCTCGCAGGTTGGACACCATGTATCGTGTCCCTCCTTGCCCTGGTTTCCATAAGACTCAGCTTCCTCACCACTCTATTGTGGTTGAGTCTGCAATGAAAAAGATTAGAAGTGCCAAGAGACATGCCTCTAATCCTCCAGGACGTGAATGTAGAACCCTGGATGCTTTTGGCAGAAGAATCTTCCAAGCTTCCATGCTTGCTGCAAGAATTAATTCTTATAGTCTCTACATGGGCATGTTCTTAAGAGGTCACTGACCATTTGCAGACTTTAAGTCCTTTTATGTCTGACAATAAAAGGCAAGAATTTCTCTCTGCACTCAAACATGCCCAGGATGTCTCCAAATTCTCCAACCGTGCAGCTTTCAATTCTTTTGAATGCGTAAGCAGAGCCTCAGCTATAGCTATAGCAGCACGTAGGGTTGCTTGGCTTCAAGCATCTGATTTGGAGACCTGGGTCAAAGATGAATTGGGAAATATCCCTTGTACAGGTGAAAATCTGTTTGGTAAAGATTGGCAAGCAAAAGCCAGTCAGATGGATGCTGAAAATTCTGCTTTGGATAGACTATCCAAATCTACAGCTGCTCCTGCTAAGAAAAGGTTGTTCAAGAAAACACCTTTTCCAAAGAAGGGAAGATCCTATCCTGCTTATAGTCAGAGAGCATCTTCTGCAGCTCAGTTCCCTTCCAAACGTCAGCAATCCTCCAAACAGACCAAGACGAAGGCTGCGAGGCCTGCTCCAACCCAGCAGTCTCAGCCACCTCAGGGCCTTTGACTTTCTGCTAGAGAACTTAGCCTTTCTGGCTCTAGAAGGACCAGAGCCCTCCACCATTCCAGGAAGGCTATGTCACTTTGCTCCCAGATGGGGGCAAATCACAGTAGAGCAGTGGACACTCTCCATCATAAGAGAGGGGTACAAACTTCATTTTTCCAGCTTGCCCCCTCTCACAAGAGTGCACCAGTTCAATTCTCCAACCTCCCTCCTCAGCCTATTAGAGCAGGAGGTTGCCACTCTTCTAGCCCAGGGGGCAGTAGAGGAAGTGCCCTCTCATCAACAGGGCACAGGGTTCTACTCCCCCTATTTTCTTATTCCAAAGAAAACAGGGGGCTTCAGACCCATTTTAGATCTCAGAGAATTGAACAGATTCCTAGTCAAAGAAAAATTCAAGATGGTTTCTCTAGGAACTCTGCTGCCATACCTTCAGAGTCAGGATTGGCTTTGTTCTCTAGATCTCAAGGATGCGTACACTCATGTTCTCATCCATCCAACTCACAGAAGGTTCCTTCGGTTCCTTTTCCAGGAGAAGCACTATCAATACAGATTGCTCCCCTTTGGCCTGGCCTCTGCACCAAGGGTGTTTACGAAATGCATGGCAGTGGTTGCTGCTTTTCTGCGCACCCTGTCAATATTTGTCTTCCCCTACCTGGACGACTGGCTCATTCGAGCTCCCACTCAATCAGAGGCCAGGACTGCTCTAACCTGCACAATGCGTATCCTTCAATACTTAGGGCTGGTAATAAACATCCCAAAATCCAATTTGATCCCTACTCAGTCCCTGGAGTTCATAGGGGCACTGCTGGATACCACAAAGGCAAGGGCCTTTCTTCCCCAGGCCCGTTGCCTTCGCTTGATGCAGTTAGCTTCTCAAGCAGAGTTGAAACCCCTACTCACTGCTCGAGAGATGTTACAGTTGCTAGGCCACATGGCTTCCACCGTTCATGTGGTACCATATGCTCGCCTTCACATGAGAGCAGCTCAGTGGACTTTATCCATCCAATGGACCCAGGCATTAGGCTGCCTGTCAGACAAAATAGCAAACACAAGTCGCTTCATTTTGTCCCTCCAGTGGTGGAAGTTCCCTCAGAACCTCTTGCTGGGGTGTCCTTTTCAACAGCCTCTACCCCAGGCAACTCTTACAACAGATGCTTCTCCAATGGGCTGGGGAGCTCATCTTCAGGACCTCTCCACCCAGGGCATCTGGTCCCCACAGGAGACTTGTCTCCACATCAATCTCTTGGAACTCAGAGCAATCTTCCTTGCTCTACGAGTTTTCCACACCCTGCTCAGCCACAAGACAGTCCTTGTCCACACGGACAATCAGGTGGCCATGTTCTACATAAACAAGCAGGGAGGAACTGACTCTCTGTCGCTTTGCAACAAAGCTCTGCGACTGTGGGCCCTCGTCAGAGAGCATCACATTCATCTTCTGGCAGTCTATCTTCCAGGGGTTCAAAACTCTTGGGCAGACAGACTCAGTCGAGTTCTGCTTCCACACGAGTGGTCCCTACATATGGACCAGGTGTCCAAAATTTTTCAAATTTGGGGAACCCCGGACATAGACCTCTTTGCAAGTCCGTGGAATGCCAAACTTCCCCGGTTCTGTTCCAGAACTCCGGCTCAGGGGGCTCAGGCAAGGGATGCTTTCCTCCTTCACTGGGGTCAAGACTTCCTGTATGCCTTTCCACCCATTCCCCTAATTCCCAAAACCCTGTTCAAGCTTCAGAGAGACAGAGGCCACATGATTCTCATAGCTCCACATTGGCCACGGCAAGTGTGGTACCCTCTGCTTCTACATCTCTCTCTAGCTCCCTCCCTAGAGTTAGGGTCTGCTCCAGACCTCCTCTCTCAGGAGGACGGAAAGTTGTGGCATCCCAATCCCCAGTCTCTGCATCTCAGGGCTTGGTTGCTGAAGGCCTAGATCTCCAGGATCTTCCTCTTTCTCAGCAAGTGAAAGATGTTCTTCAAGCTTCCAGAAAACCTTCCACTAGACGTTCTTACGCCTTCAAGTGGAAAAGGTATCTCCAGGAACAAGCCGGAATGAGTCTTCACATATGGGTACGTCGGTACCGACGGAGCCCGCGCGGGAACGCTCCCCAGCGTCCAATCAGAAAGCTTTTGGGAGCATCCCTCAGCGCCTGCGTGCTGCCTTCCCGCCTTTCCAACTGTTTCTCCTCAGTTTTCGTTTTTTCGCGGAGCCGGCAGGACGTCTTCCTGTCACCGCAGAAAATTTTTTCTTTAAATCTTTTACTTTTTGTTTTCTTGTGGTCGCGGCTGTTTCCCCGACTCCACTGGTATCACCGGTGGTTTTTTCTTTTCTTTTTTTAAAAAACTCAGGGAGTTTTTTTCCCTCTGTTTCTGTCTTGAATTTTTGGGCCTGTAAGGCCTCTCCATTATGGAGCCGCCTTCTCCTAAGAAGTGCCTTAACTGTGGAAATACAGTTTTCTTTTTAGACTCCAATAACTGGTGTCTAACCTGTTTGGGTCCTGACTCTTTTCCTCCAGAGCCATCAGGCTACAATTTTATGAGAAGAAATTCTCCATTTCGAGTTTCCCTCGATGCAGTTTTCCTTTCCAGTGTAAGGGCACCGACCATTTCTTCTATACAGGATCAGGTAACCCACAAACAGTCTGTTAAGACTAGCCAATCCTTGGGTGGTAGGTCTCATGCCAAGCATGATGACGGCTCCAGCCTTGCCCTCAAGACCACATTGGCTTCAAAACCCCGGCGGGAGTCTTCGGTCTCCAAAGCCTTTCAGGGGTTTCAGGTTGTTCCTGGGGCTCACCCCTCACAGAACATACCTGAGCCATGCTCGGGGGTGGCATCCGCTTCGAGCAGTACCGATAACCCGGCATTTGTACTGGTGTTGAGCGACCCACTCCTCACCAGGGATCGTCATCTGGTGTACTCGGTGCCTTCGGGACCAATCGATACCCAGATTGACTTTCCAGTATCGACAGCTCCGTCGATACGACCCCTGACGTCGGTACCATCCAGACATGCATCGATAGATTCGCTTCCTTCGATGCCGAGTCTAGAATCGATATCTAGTCTGGAAGACTGGGTACCGACGCGTCTCGGAACCGACACGCACCGATTCCGGATGCCCGGTACCGAGGATATTCACCGAGACTTTCGAGTTTCCTCGGTACCGTTTGAGCAGCCTCCGATGACTGTTTCGATGTCGGTATCGCCTTCGATTCTGGCTTAGCTACCAGTATCAATGTCGACGCTGGTACCTGCAGTAGCATCGGGACCAGCTCCATCCATGCTTTTTTTACCAGGATCGCTCCTTTCTATACCTAGTTTGGAGTCGATACCTAGCATGGACGATACCGTACTGACGGTTTCAGGTCATACCCGTCAGTCCCAGTATCCATTCATTAGAGATCCTGTTTTGCACCGTACAGGTACTGGTGCCCAGCCTAGTTCTTCGAGTTTAGCCTGTCCAGGGATTGTTCCCATTGGAGATCTTTCTTTTCAGAAATTTCTCCTTGACATGGCTATTCCTATCCCTGGCTATGATCCTACACAAGGCTTTTCTGGGGAAAAGGAAAATATAATGCTTCCTTTACATCATTCTTTACAGGATCTTCTTCTGAAAATATGGGAAACACCTTTAAGGGCTTCCTCACCTTCTACAGCAACTACTCTTCTGTATCAGGTGCCCCCCTCTCCAGGGTTTCAGAAGACTCAACTTCCCCATCATTCCATTGTAGTGGAATCAGCAATGAGGAAGGTAAAAAGCAAGAAGAAGCATTCTTCTTTCCCGCCAGGTCGTGCATCTAGAACACTAGATGCCTTTGGACGTCAAACCTTCCAAACATCTATGCTGGCAACAAGGATTCTCTCATATATTTTTTATATGAGTCTATCCCTTCAGGAGGTCACAGAGAAATTATCTCTTTTGACTCCTTTTCTTTCAGAGCCCAAGGCTACAGACTATTCCTTGCTTCTTAGTCATAGCCAGAATATCTCTAGGTTTCTTTCTCGTGCTTCCCTAGACTCCTTTGAGTCTGTTAGCAGAACCTCTGCTATAGCCATAGGAGCACGACGTAGAGCCTGGCTCCAAGCTTCAGACTTGAGCAGATGGGCACAACAAAGACTGGGTAACACTCCTTGTACTGGAGAAAATCTCTTCAACAAGGAGTCTTTGCGTCAGGTTGCTCATTGCTCCACTGACGTCCCTGCTTCTGAGGGCCATCCTAAACCTTCTCCTTCCCCAGCAGGTAAGAAATGCTCTACCAAACCTTCTTTTCCTAAAAGAAGAAGGTTTTATTCTTCTCCTGCCCACCATGCCGATGTTCCCAAACAGGGGAAACCTCGCCCTGGTCTGAAGAATCCAAACTCAAGCCAGGAAAATTAACCCTCAATGAGGTTCTAATTGATCTCTTATAACATACAGTTCACTGTTTTTTCATTTAAAACTCTACGCTTGGATTCCTGTTTCCAGGACATCCACTTGCTCTCAAGTAGGCTGAGCTGTCAGGAGATTCATGTCTGTGGGTCACAAGGTTTTCCTCCTCTTCCTACCATGAAGAGAGGTTTGCCAACTATCTCATGATAGTTTTCTCCTGTACCACCATGAATTTTTTCCTTCTGCAGACTTACCATATGGCAAGTCTCCCTTCAGCTCCTATTTTTCTTTACCCTCTTTTTCAGGGTCTCCCCTGTAAGAGTGCCACCATACCACTGGAAGGCTTTCTTAGCCTTTCTAGTCTTCCTTTCCTTTCCAGTGTAGAGTTTTCTCTGGAGTTACCTCCCTGCTTTCATTGGGCACCTCATCAGACATGATCAGGATTTCTCCTCTTGTTCTGTCTGTTCTCTCTGTTACAAACAGAGGGAGTCTCTCTGCTGTTCTATTCAGCAGCTGACCATGCAGGAGTTCCAGTGCTTTGACTACTGGTGCTTCCTACGAGTTCCAGTCTTGTCTTCCACTACTTTCTCTAGTCTTAGTAGTGCTTCCAAGATAGTGCTCATCTATCTTGGACAATCCTTATCGCTTCTTTTCTGTCATCTCCAAATCCCTGGAGTTGGCAGCATAACTGACCAATTCTCCTGCATAGTGCTCTCTGCAATCCTACTGAGAAGCTTTCCACTATGGGCCCTTGCTAGAGAGCATGAGGATTTTTTCTCTAATTTCTATCCTATATGGTTGAAAAAGGCTTCCTCAGTCATTCCTCATGACTGTAGGGGTTCTTTATACCCTTCTGTTTCCTTTTAATAAAGGACTTAAGCCTTCTCTATGTGACAGTCTAAAGAGTCACCCAATTTCTACAGGAAGTATGCTCTTTTTCCTTGCAGCTTGTCCTCATGGTATCCTAATCCTTCTTGGACAGCACATATTTAATTAAACAATGCATGATACCCCCCCCCCCCCTTGTTCCTCAAGTGGGTCAACCCGGTATCTCATCCTATGCGTTTTCTGTCCATTTACCATGCGAGAGTTCTATAGGACTCAGAACTTGCTGTTTACAGACTGATATTATCCTCTGTTTTTCACACAACCATCCTGGTTATTCCACTGGATGGCATTCCTGCACCATCTTTGCCAGGGAGAATAGATTCTCTATATATCTCCTCAAGTAGGTTCCACCTTCTTGTTAGATGAATCTTTCTCCTTCACATCTCCCATGTGAATGTTCTTATGGACATATCTCTATCTGCTTAGTTGTAGACATTTATCTTTAGACATCTATATACATGTATGTATATATTTCTATATACATCTCTATAGATACATACGTCTGTAAGCTGTGTGTGTGCATATCTATGCCCCTCCAGTTCTATATGTGTGTGTGTGTGTATATATATATATACACACACACATATATATATATATATATATATATATATAAACACACACACACACACACACACACATATCTATATATATATATATACACACACACACACACATATATATATATATATGTCCCTATGTATATGTGTATCTGTCGAGATGCTTCCTTATAGGTAGATATGTATTACCATACTTATCTCTCTAACTGTCTATGCTTATAAAAGGTTTTTACCTTTCTATAGGTTCCAGACAGTGGGCTTGCATATCTTCATACTGTCCCTCAGTATGTCGGGGTATTATGCACACAACCACTACTGTGGTACTGACAGCTCCTACTTTAACCCTAGGTCTAGATATCCCTGAAGCTCCATGCTTCAATATCTTTCCTATCTCTCCACAGATAGGAAAGACAGGCTGGATCTTCAGTAAATCTGAAGTTTCCACCCTTCAGACATCTATCCTCCTTTGGAATATGGGCTTTTTTCCATACCCCTTCTTCCCTCCAGGACTGGGCTAGTTGTCCAAATCAGTCAGTCTTCCTCTTTTGCTCCTAAATGTTACTAACTCTGTATCCAAAGGAGTTCCCAGCTTTTTCCATAAAGCTTCCACTAAAGACCTGACGTTTGGGTACTACCCCAGGTGACACCTGGGTCACCTGTCAATTCCAGATTTGTACCTTCGCCTTCACTTCAGTGATATCACCTTGAACATTCCTCTGCTGGATCTCCAGTAGACTCCATCAGCCTCTCTACTTCCTGCAATCCAGTAGGTGAGGTCCATATTGTGTTTGTTCATGTCAATATTTTTCATGGTAATTGTCATACATACAAGGACTCCTTACCTGTAGTCCTTAGGTTAGCTGTTTTCCTACAGCTCCTCTCTTTTCAACTCCTACCCTCCATCCTCAGGTTGCCTGCCCATATGAGGTGTAGCATGTTCCAATCCTCACCATGCTGGGGCTCCGGGCATCTTAGCTTGGGAGTCCCCATATGTGAAGACTCATTCCTGCTTGTTCCTGGAGATAGCACAGTTACTTACCTGTAACAGGTGATCTCTGGGAACAGCAGGAATAAGTCTTCACAACCCACCCACCTCCCCTAGGAGTTGTATCTCTCTTTCTATCTTCCTTTCCTCTTTCTCTCTTTTGTCTCAGCTATAAAACTCAACTGAGGAGAGACAGTTGGAAAGGCGGGAAGGCAGCACGCAGGCGCTGAGGGATGCTCCCAAAAGCTTTCTGATAGGACGCTGGGGAGCGTTCCCGCGCAGGCTCCGTCGGTACCGACGTACCCATATGTGAAGACTTATTCCTGCTGTTCCCAGAGATCACCTGTTACAGGTAAGTAACTGTGCTTTACCATCTGGTGTTCTGAAAAGGGTCTTAACCCCCGTGCCATACCTCTGGAATCGTTGCTGGAGTATCTCCTGCATCTATCTAATGCAGGCCTTAAGACAAATTCATTAAGAGTCCATCTGAGTGCTATTGCAGCTTCACTCATGCCTCTAAATGGACAACCTGTTTCCTCTCATCCCCTTGTAGCAAGGTTCATGAGAGGCCTCCTTTTAACAAAGCCTCCCATTAGACCACCTCCGGTGGCATGGGACTTAAATATGGTTCTTGGTCAGTTTATGAAGCCGCCTTTTGAACCTTTAGCTACTACCTCCTTGAAAAACCTTTCTTGGAAGGTTATCTTTCTCATTGCAATCACATCAGCACGCCGCATCAGTGAATTGCAAGAACTATTTATTTATTTATTTTATTTATTTACATTCTCTTATATGCCACGCTATTCTGCATCAGTGCAGTTTACATTGAACGAATTGAAATTACATTGAACAGGGCATTATAACTTGGAGATAACTATTTTACAGGGAACATGGGCTAGTAGCTAATCCACCTTATACAAGATTCCATCATGACAAGGTGGTCCTTAGGACTAATCCACATTTTATGCCTAAGGTGGTCTCGCCTTTTCACCTCAACCAAGAGGTCTACCTACCTGTCTTTTTTCCAGGGCCTCATGCATCACCTGCAGAGAGGAATCTTCATACCCTGGACTGAAAAAGAGCTCTGGCTTTTTACTTACAGAGGACACAGCAACATAGAAAGTCTTCCCAACTCTTTGTTGCTTTTGATCCTTCTCATTTGGGACAACCAGTCTCCAAGAGAACTCTTTCCAACTGGATTGGCCAATGTATTTCTTTCGCCTATCAGAGCAAGAACATTTCTCTGGAGGGCAATGTCACAGCTCACAATGTGAGAGCCATGGCAACCTCAATGGCTGATCTGAACTCTGTGTCTATCAACGACATCTGTCGAGCAGCCACTTGGGCCTCGGTTCATACCTTCACAGCCCATTACTGCTTAGACAAGGACTCCCGCCGGGATGCCTTGTTTGGTCAGGCTGTTCTCAAACACCTGTTCCATACCTAATCAACTCCTACCCACCATCCCTCAGGGGATTCCAGGTGGGGAAGTGCAGCCGTGTCCCAGGGTCACACAACTTCTGGGCGCTCTCCCTGGCATCAAAAGCTAGGGAGTCCCCATATGTGAAGACTCATTCCTGCTTGTTCCTGGAGATAGCACAGTTACTTACCTGTAACAGGTGATCTCTGGGAACAGCAGGAATAAGTCTTCACAACCCACCCACCTCCCCTAGGAGTTGTCTCTCTATCTCTCTCCTTTCCCTCTCCTTTCCCTCTCTCTCTCCCTCTTTGTCTCAGCTATAAAACTCAACTGAGGAGAGACAGTTGGAAAGGCGGGAAGGCAGCACGCAGGCGCTGTGGGATGCTCCCAAAAGCTTTCTGATTGGACGCTGGGGAGCGTTCCCGTGCAGGCTCCGTCGGTACCGACGTACCCATATGTGAAGACTTATTCCTGCTGTTCCCAGAGATCACCTGTTACAGGTAAGTAACTGTGCTTTATCAGTCAGAATGGGAATATCCCAGGTGATCATAACCTCTTCATTCTCTGTAATTCTTTTAGGGTGATGATCCTGGTGCTTTTCAGGCACAGTGATGTTGTATTGTTTACAAAGTTTCCAATGGATGAGGCCCGCTACTTTATTGTCTTTCCATATAGAAATTTTCGGCTATTAGAATTTCACAGCCAGCTGTGAGATGAGTCACTGTTCTCAGCTTTTTCCCACAGAAGGGACATATGTCTGTTTTGCTAGTTTTTTCAATGCTCTCTGTAAACCATCTCATCTGTAAGCCACTGTCCTGGACTGCAGCTATCAGTCTCTCATCCTTCAGTTTCAGTTTACCTCTCCTTAACCATTTATGTGTCCGTTCTTGATCGATAAAGGGTTCCTGTAGTAACATTCTTTATTTCCCACTGTATTTGTGCATTTGCCACTTGTTTTTCCTCGTTTGTTGATCCAGTTCTTTATAGAGTTTTTCTCTTGCTTTGCAAATTCTGTTACTTCTTTCCCTGTGTATGCCTGTGGATTCTCACTCATTCCTTCTAGTCATCGGAACACTTGTTCAAGTTTGATGATGAAGACAGATTCTGGACATTTACTTTCATATTTCAGCACTTTTTGCCCATTTGGGTCCAATGATGCAGTTAGGTAGGCCTGGAGGCCTATGATAGTAGCTCTGTATGTGTAATCAATTTCTATGAGGCCTAGCCCTTCTTCAGTTCTAGGGATGTACAGTCTTTGCATACACTGATTTGTGTAAATTAACTCATGGACATGGAGGATTTTTCTTGTTCGCACATCTAGTTTTTCAAGATCTTTGAGAGGCCAGTCAACAATCCCAAAGCTGTATGAGAGTACAGGAATGGCCAGCTGATTAACGGCCTGTATCTTATTCCGTGATGCTAAAGCACTTTTCAATAATGATTTTAATATCATGTAGTATTCTTTATCTTTTCTTTCAGTAATGTCTGCTTGAGTGTTGTTCCTTCCTCTACTCCGAGATACTTATACGAGATGTGACAAAAAAGAAACAAGACTGTGACTGCCATGCCCATGACTCAATGCCAGTTGTCTAATCACTTATGTCACTGTGTTGTGCAACATCTCGCCACTATTCTGCTATAATATTTTTCATCTCTCTCACTCTGTTTTTCTTTTTCAGGTGTTTTTTTTAGCACACTGCTCCATTGCTTTGTCACGCATCTGGAGGTGGCAGAAATATGGAGCAAAGAATCAACTTGAAATTTCTGATTAAGTAGGAGAAGGGCCCAACTGAGTGTTTCCAACGTCTCCAAAAGGCTTATGGAGAAGATGCAATGTCAAGGCCCGCAAGTCTTCGAGTAGTACAAATGCTTCAAGACTGGCCGCGAGGAGGTGGAGGATGACCCCAAGTCAGGACAGCCTTCCACGACAGACGGCTGAGAACGTTGACAGAGTGAACCAGCTGGTGCGGATTGATTGAAGATTGACGGTGCAGATGATAGCTGAGGAGCTCAGCCTGAACAGGGAGTCAGTGCGGACCATCTTGGTGCAGGAGCTGGGGATGCAGAAGGTGTGCGCCAAGATGGTGCCCAAGCTTTTATCGGATGACCAGAAGGAGCACCGAGTCAATGTTTGTCAAGACTTGCTAGAGAAGATTGCAGAAAATCCAGAGTTCGTTGGCCTAGTCATCACAGGAGACGAGACTTGGGTCTTCCAGTACAACCCTGAAAGCAAGAGTCGGAGCCTGCAGTGGAAGACTTGACTCTCACCCAGACCCAAGAAGGTGCACATGTCCAGATCAAGGTCATGCTGATTAAATTCTTTGACTAGAAGGGAGTGGTCCATCATGAGTTTGTGCCTGAGGGTCAGACAGTCAACCAGCACTTCTACCAGCAGGTCCTCAATAGCCTCCATGACCGGGTTCGGCACAGCAGGCGAGCTCTGTGAAGAGACAAGTCTCACACACACACCGCGCTCAGTGTGAGGCAGTTCTTGGCCAACAAACAGATCACAGCTCTCGACCACCCTCCTTATTCCCCAGATCTCGCACCGTGCGACTTCTGGCTCTTCCCTAGGCTGAAGACTGTGCTCAAAGGAACTCATTTTGCCTCTGTAGAAGAGATAAAGGCCACTGTGATGAGGGAACTGAGGGACCTCAAGGAGGACTTTACCAAGTGCTTCCGTATGTGGCAGAAGCGAATGCAGAAGTGCATTAACTCTGGGGGGGATTACTTTTAACGGGACAATGCATAATATCTCTGTAGATTTTGTAATAAAACATTTATGGGACAGTCTCGTTTCTTTTTTTGTCACACCTCATATACGCCTTCCTGTTCAAGATCCTTGATGTGTCAGCCCTCAGCCAGGGAGATGTTTTCCGTTTTGCTCAATTTTCCTCTTTAAAAAAAAAACAAAACTTACCTTAGCACATTTGTCAAGGCCAAAGGTCATTCTGATGTTATCAGAAAAGTTTTTCACCACATGGAGTTGCTCTGCTAATTGTTGGTCGCTGGAACTAGAGCTTCAGATCATCTACAGATAATAAATTAGATATTGTTACCTTCTTTAGGATTTAGGCTAAATCCATACCCCAAAGAGTTGATGAGAGTGCTCATTGAATTAAGTGCCACACAAAACAAAAGGGACGACAGGGAATCTCCCTGAAATATTCCTCGCTGGATGTACTGACCATCTTTATATTTCAAAAAGAGTGTGGTTTGCCACATTGTCATAGTGAACTTAATGTACTGTATCAAACAGGATTTATTTTGTACATTTCAAGGCAATTTACTATCCAAGAGTATAGGGCGCTTTCGGAAGCTTTCTTATAATCAATCCATACTATACTGAGATTTCTACTTTTTTTAGTACTGGCCATGATGACCTTATTCAACATTAACTAGTCCTTGGTTCCATATGCTCCCTCTTATTCCCCTTTTGCTCTATTGACATGATGTTATTGGATTTGACAATGATCATATATTCTGTCTGCATCTATTGCAGTGAACAGCTTATAGGTTGTAGGTAGACATGTTTATTGGTCTTAATTATTGGGAATATTACTCAGGTCCCCCTTCAGAAGGAGGCAGGTTCTTCCTGTAGTGAGCCATTGTGGTGTTAAGTCTGGCTGCTTGAACAATTGATTTTTGTAATTCGCCAAGTCTTGGTGGAGTGATGTGAACTGTTTGAGCCAAAAGTTGGTCACTTCATCTGAGCCAGGGCTCTTCCAGTTTGGGGCTCGTTTTAACCTGCTTTCCAGCTCTTTCATTGTTACTTGGCTTGGGTTGTATGCTATCTTTGCTCTTGTGGCTGTGTAAAGATTCAGATTACTCTGCCATTCCACTATTCATCTTTTGTTACAAGCACTAGAAAACCACTGTAGACTCTGTCATATGCTGGGAGTCTGCTTCCAGAAGTTCATAGACTATTGCAAAGCTTCCTGAACTTCTGGGGACACCACAGCCAATCGAGCTTTGAGGTACCCACAATGAATGTGCATGAAGCAGATTTGGAGATACTGAGCCTGCTATGTAAGCGAATTTATCTTATGCTTACTCATTGTGGATATATCTTAAGCAAAGAATTATAGCTGTCATGTTTGTCCACTGTGGCTATATGGAAATGAGGCTCAACAAACAAGTGTGATTGCATTGCTTCTTCATGGTCAAAAATGTGTTATTAGTCCAGCAAAAATCTATTGCATACATCATGTTAGATTTATCCAAAACAGTTGACTGGCTTTGGGGTCACCAGGACAAGTTTGGTAAGCCTTGAGCTATTTAGAAGATGGTGCTTGGATGCAGGGCTGGTGCCAAGGGTATTGGGCACCTATAGGTGAAATGTCAGTCTTACTTCCCCCCCCTCGAGATCATCACAACATCAACTCATCCATAAGAATCCTATAAAAATGCATAATTGGACATCAGATTTGTAAATATTGAAGTTTGCTTTTTGTATGTATGTATCCACTCTCCCTGCTGCTGGCTCTTCAGGTTTGTGAGACTGTCGGGAATTACGTAGTGTTTTGCTTTGACTGCTGATGCTCTTTGCTCTCCCTCAGAAGCTGCTACCCTGGGTGACTGCCTTGTCTTACCTAATAGTTAGGCCGGCCCTGGCTGGAAGGCAGAGACAGCAAGAAGGGAGGGTTAGCTTAGCCATTAGCCAGAGGAGAGGCCACTCAGTCCCTTCAGAGTGGCATTAGCAGCAGGGGTGACTCAGCTCCCACAGAATGGCATTAACAAGCTGTGTTTCTGTGTTTTTAATATCTATTTCTGTAGCTCTTTGGGGAATTGAGGGGGCAGGGCATCTGTGATAAAGGGCTGCCAGAAATTCCTTATTGTCCGGAGAACTCTCAGCTGCCAGCTGAACTAGTCAGGGGCTATTTTTATACCTCACTCCCAGCGCTTGGAGTCTGGGTGAGCAGAGTGTCTGTCCAGAGATTTCTTGATTACCAGCAACGTGTCTGATACGAGAGGTAAGTCCTGGCATTCTTGGGGAACTTAACATCAAACTGCTGTGCTTTGCTTCTTCCCCTTCTTCCCCCTTTCCCTGCACTTTTTATACCAGGAGAGAAAGGGCCTACGGTGTTCGGGATGGGGGGAAGAGGGGTGTAATTTAATCATGAGTGAAGGCCAGTTCTCTGGTTTTGGGTAATCATAAAGCTCACGGGCGGTTGTTTCTTTGTAAGGAGAGGCTTGGGTCTTTCTGAAAAGCATCAGAGAGCGACTGATAAAGTTGCTCCTTGTCCCCCTCAGAAGATTGCTCTAAACCTCTAATATATTTGAAGCAAAGTATTAGGCTAGCAAGCATGTGAGGATTACAAGGTATCAGATAGCATTTCCCTACGACAGTAATCTGGAGGGCAGCCAGTGTGCCATCGGGCTCCAGGAGTGATGCAGGTAACCTCAGACTAGTAAGCCTGACCTCAGTGTTAGTTAAAATGCTTGAAGTTTATTTATTTATTTACATTCTCTTATATACCGCGCTATTCTGCATCAGTGCAGTTTACATTGAACAAACTGAAATTACATTGAACAGGGCATTATAACTTGGAGATAACTATTTTACAGGGAACATGGGCTATGGAGGGTTAAGTGGTTGTTAAGAACAGAGTTAATCGGTATATTGTTAAATATGGCTTAACGAGGACGTGTGACAATGGATTAGGAAAGGGAAGTTGTTCTCTATTAATATGCTAATTCTTTCCAAGAGTACGACTGTTTGTATAGTGGTTAATAAATGAGAGTAAATAAATGAATAAATAAAATAAATATCGATGAAAGTTTTGTGAATTTTCAGAAGGCATTTAACAAAGAATCTCCTGAGAAGACTACTCAGGGAATTAAAAAGTCATAGGATAGGAGACAGTATCCAGTTGTGGACTGGCAACTGGTTAAAAGCTAGGATCAGTCAGTTTCCCAATAGGAAAAAAAGTGCACATTGTAGCGCTCAGAGGTCTGTACTGGGACCGGTCTTAACTTTATTTATTATATAGTTGAAAAGGGCAGCAGTGAGTGGGGTGATTTAAAATATTTGCTGTTATATACTGTCTTCAGAAAAAAATAGTTCATCCCCAAGGCCGTTCCTAAAAAACAAAATACAATAGGGAAAATGCATAGAACTATTCAAAGTACATACCACATAAGTAGACTGTGAAGAAATGCCTTAGGACCTATGAGACAGGTGAGCTGAATATATAAATGGTGGATGATAATTAATGTGGGCAAATCCAAAGTGAGACACATGGGGGGAAAACTAATCACAACTATAGATACATGACATTAGCAGTCACCACCCAGGAAAAACATTTTGGCGTGCTTGTGTATAGTACAAGTGTAGCCC
>CM066031.1:1889036470-1889103044 GCA_033557465.1 Ichthyophis bannanicus
CAATCGAGCTTTGAGGTACCCACAATGACTGTGCATGAAGCAGATTTTGGAGATACTGAGCCTGCTATGTAAGCGAATTTATCTTATGCTTACTCATTGTGGATATATCTTAAGCAAAGAATTATAGCTGTCATGTTTGTCCACTGTGGCTATATGGAAATGAGCTCAACAAACAAGTGTGATTGCATTGCTTCTTCATGGTCAAAAAAAATGTGTTATTAGTCCAGCAAAAATCTATTGCATACATCATGTTAGATTTATCCAAAACAGTTGACTGGCTTTGGGGTCACCAGGACAAGTTTGGTAAGCCTTGAGCTATTTAGAAGATGGTGCTTGGATGCAGGGCTGGTGCCAAGGGTATTGGGCACCTATAGGTGAAATGTCAGTCTTACTCCCCCCCCCCCCCCTCGAGATCATCACAACATCAACTCATCCATAAGAATCCTATAAAAATGCATAACTGGACATCAGATTTGTAAATATTGAAGTTTGCTTTTTGTATGTATGTATCCACTCTCCCTGCTGCTGGCTCTTCAGGTTTGTGAGACTGTCGGGAATTACGTAGTGTTTTGCTTTGACTGCTGATGCTCTTTGCTCTCCCTCAGAAGCTGCTACCCTGGGTGACTGCCTTGTCTTACCTAATAGTTAGGCCGGCCCTGGCTGGAAGGCAGAGACAGCAAGAAGGGAGGGTTAGCTTAGCCATTAGCCAGAGGAGAGGCCACTCAGTCCCTTCAGAGTGGCATTAGCAGCAGGGGTGACTCAGCTCCCACAGAATGGCATTAACAAGCGTGTTTCTGTGTTTTTAATATCTATTTCTGTAGCTCTTTGGGGAATTGAGGTGTGCAGGGCATCCTGTGATAAAGGGCTGCCAGAAATTCCTTATTGTCCGGAGAACTCTCAGCTGCCAGCTGAACTAGTCAGGGGCTATTTTTATACCTCACTCCCAGCGCTTGGAGTCTGGGTGAGCAGAGTGTCTGTCCGAGATTTCTTGATTACCAGCAACGTGTCTGAATACGAGAGGTAAGTCCTGGCATTCTTGGGGAAATTAACATCAAACTGCTGTGCTTTGCTTCTTCCCCTTCTTCCCCCTTTCCCTGCACTTTTTATACCAGGAGAGAAAGGGCCTACGGTGTTCGGGATGGGGGGAAGAGGGGTGTAATTTAATCATGAGTGAAGGCCAGTTCTCTGGTTTTGGGTAATCATAAAGCTCACGGGCAGTTGTTTCTTTGTAAGGAGAGGCTTGGGTCTTTCTGAAAAGCATCAGAGAGCGACTGCGGAGCAGTAAAACAGGAAGCTGCCACCTCCTGTCTACACAGATAAAGTTGCTCCTTGTCCCCCTCAGAAGATTGCTCTAAACCTCTAATATATTTGAAGCAAAGTATTAGGCTAGCAAGCATGTGAGGATTACAAGGTATCAGATAGCATTTCCCTACGACAGTAATCTGGAGGGCAGCCAGTGTGCCATCGGGCTCACAGGAGTGATGCAGGTAACCTCAGACTAGTAAGCCTGACCTCATTGTTAGTTACAATGCTTGAAGTTTATTTATTTATTTACATTCTCTTATATACAGGCGCTATTCACAGCATCAGTGCAGTTTACATTGACAAACTGAAATTACATTGAACAGGGCATTATAACTTGGAGATAACTATTTTACAGGGAACATGGGCTATGGAGGGTTTAAGTGGTTGTTAAGAACAGAGTTAATCGGTATATTGTTAAATATGCTTAACGAGGACGTGTGACAATGGATTAGGAAAGGGAAGTTGTTCTCTACTAATATGCTAATTCTTTCCAAGAGTACGACTGTTTGTAAATAGTGGTTAATAAATGAGAGTAAATAAATGAATAAATAAAATAAATATCGATGAAAGTTTTGTGAATTTTCAGAAGGCATTTAACAAAGAATCTCCTGAGAAGACTACTCAGGGAATTAAAAAGTCCTAGGATAGGAGACAGTATCCAGTTGTGGACTGGCAACTGGTTAAAAGCTAGGATCAGTCAGTTTCCCAATAGGAAAAAAAGTGCACATTGTAGCGCTCAGAGGTCTGTACTGGGACCGGTCTTAACTTTATTTATTATATAGTTGAAAAGGGCAGCAGTGAGTGGGGTGATTTAAAATATTTGCTGTTATATACTGTCTTCAGAAAAAAATAGTTCATCCCAAGGCCGTTCCTAAAAAACAAAATACAATAGTGAAATGCATAGAACTATTCAAAGTACATACCACATAAGTAGACTGTGAAGAAATGCATTAGGACCTTATGAGACAGGTGAGCTGAATATATAAATGGTGGATGATAATTAATGTGGGCAAATCCAAAGTGAGACACATGGGGGGAAAAATAATCCAAACTATAGATACATGATATTAGCAGTCACCACCCAGGAAAAACATTTTGGCGTGCTTGTGTATAGTACAGTGTAGCCCTCTGCTCAGTGTGCAGCGGTGATCAGGAAAGCAGATAGAATGCTAGGCCTTATTAGGAAAGGAACGGAAAGTAAAACTAACACTACTGTAATGCCTCTGGATTGCTCCATGGTGCAACACCACCCTAACTATTGTAGAAACATGATGGCAGAAAAAAGACCATAGGGCATTAACCAGTCTGCCCTTCCATACTGTAGTCCCTTTTTTTCCTTTAGAGATCTTCTGTGTCGGTTCCATGCTTTCTTGAATAAGGATACTGTCCTCTCTACTATCTACTATACTTGTAAATACTCTTGTAAATACTCTTGTAAATAGTTGCAGTAATGACGTCCCATGTTTTATCCAAGTTCTCTGACCTTGTTCTCTGTAAAACCTAACAGTTTGTTGTTATGGTATGCTGTTATATTGTGAACCGCGCTGATTCTGAATAGAGCGGTATATAAGAGCCTGTAATAAATAAATAAATAAATACTATCTCCACTGGGAGACTCTCTATGGAAAGAGTGGTAGATGCATGGAATAAATATATCTCCAGGAACAAGCAGGAATGAGTCTTCACATATATGGGTACGTCGGTACCGACGGAGCCTGCACGGGGATGCTGCCCAGCTTCCAATCAGAAAGCTTTTGGCAGCCTCCCTCGCGCCTGCGCGCTGAGTTCCCGCCCTCTCCAGAGCCTCTCTTCAGTTTTCGTTTTTTCCGCGGAGCCGGCAGGACGTCCTCCTGTCATCGCAGAAACTTACTTAATTTACTTACTTTAATACTTTAGTTTTTTTGTTTTTCTTGTGGTCGCGGCTGTATTTCCCGCTCCCACCAGTAACCGCTGGTGGATTTTTGACTTAATTCTGAGAAACTTTTTCTTCAGTTTTTGCCTTAACTTGTTGGGCCTACCAGGCCTCTTCATTATGGAGCCTTCTTTTCCTAAGAAGTGCATTCGGTGTGGAAAACACCTGTTTCTTTTTAGATACCAATGCTTGGTGTCTCAACTGTGTGGGTCCTGACCCTTTTTCCCCTGGCAAGTCGGGGGATATTTCTGTGAAGAAACCTTCAACTTTTAGAATTTCCCTCGATACCGTTTTTTCCTCGGCAGTGAGGGTACCAGGTTTTCTCTACTTCACAGCATCAGGTAACCCAAAAACAGTCTGTTAAGACTAGTCAATGTTTTGAGTGGTAATGTCCCATGCCCAGCATGGTGACGGCTCCGGCCTTACCCTCAAGAATCCATTGGCAATTACCCCTGCGGGAGTCTATGGGCTCCAAAGTGTTAAAGGGGTTTCAGGTTGTTTCCTGGGGCTCACCCCTCACAGAACATACCTGAGCCATGCGCGGAGGTGGTATCCGCTTCGAGCGGTACCGAGCCTCCGGCATCGGCACCGGTGTCGAGTAGCCTACTCTTCACCAAGGATTGTCATCGGGCATCCTCGGTACCTTCGGACCCGATCGATTCGCACCGCATTGACTTCCTTCAACCTCAGCCATGCTCCGGGCCGGTACCGGCGTCGATCGGTTCCGATACCCTAGCATCGGCATCGAGGTGGACCACCTTTCCCTTTGAAAAAGGTGTTCATCGGGTATCCTCGGTACCATCGGTATCGTCGATGTGACCCAGTCTGCCTTAGGGGTATCGCAATCGCCGATAACTGCCATTGGCGTCGGCGCCTTCGCGGACACGCATCGATAGTATCACTTACTTCGATGCCGAGTCTTGAGTCCATATCTAGTCCTCGATGACTCCGTACCGACGTGCCCTGGAACCGACTCGGATCGATTCCAGATCGGCAGTTTCAAAGATCATAGTCATAACCTCTCTCATGATCTCGCTACCACTGCAGCAGTTCCCGATGGCTGCTTCATCTGCTACTCCTGTATCAGTATCGATGCCTCTTCTGGCACCCATGCCTACTTTAGAACTGATACCTGGCATTGGTGTAGTCCCCTGTGCCTCCTCTGGAACTCCGGCTTTTTCTTTAGCCGGGCCAGGGATGGTTCCCATAGGAGATCAGTCTTTTCAGGCTTTTCTCCAGGACATGGCAACCTTTCTCAATATATCTATCCCTGGTAGTGGTCCTACTCAGGGCTCACAGGCACAGATGGAAAATATACAATTTCCTTTACATCCTGCTCTGCAGGATCTCCTCCTCAGGGTCTGGAAATCACCCTTACGACTTCCTCCAGTTTCTACAAACATTGAGGTTCGGTACCGGGTGCCACCCTCTCCAGGTTCCAGAAGCCTCAACTTTCTCATCGTTCCCTTGTAGTGGAATCGGCTCTGAGAAAAGTTAAGAGCAAGAAGAAGCATTCTTCTTATCCACCGGGTCGTTCTTCAAGAACACTCGATGCTTTTGGTCGTCAGGCCTTCCAAAACTCTATGTTGGCCTCCAGAGTTCTCTCATATATTTTTCACATGAGTCTAACACTCCAGGAAGTCACAGAGAAATTGTCTCTTTTGACCCCTTTTTTACCAGAGCCCAAGGCTACTGATTATTCCTTACTCATCAATCACAGCCGGAATATATCTTGGTTCCTGTCTCGTGCTTCTATAGACTCTTTTGAGTCTGTTAGCAGATCCTCTGCTATTGCCATAGCAGCACGTCGCAGAGCCTGGCTTGAAGCTTCAGACTTGAGTAGATGGGCACAAACTATACTGGCTCATTCTCCTTGTACAGGAGAGGGTCTCTTCAATAAGGAGGCTTTAAGTCAGGTTGCTCAATGCTTCACTGACTCTCCTTCCACTAAGGACCTTTCTAAGCCACCTCCTTCTTCGAGAGGTAGGAAATGTCCTACCAAACCTTCTTTCCCTAAGAAAAGAAAGTTTCATTCCTCTCCTGCCCATCATTCGGCTGTACCTAAACAGGAGACACCTCAGCCTAGTCTGAACTCCTCCAGCTCTAACCAGTCTCAGCATTCCCAGCAACCATAGGAGCTGGGACTTATACTCTATACTTTCCTTCTAATTCATTAGAAGTTTATACACTGTTTTTCTTTCAGTGTACTACCTTGTGAAACATTTTATGTTCAGGGACTGCTAACTTCTCCTCTTCTTATCCTCTAGAAGAGCAGTTGCACCTGTCCCATGATGGTTTTGTCCCAACTGAACATTCTTCCTTCTGTTGACTTCCCTATGGGTATGTCACCCTCTAATTACTTGCTCTACCCTCTCCAATGGGGTTTTTTCCCTAACGGAGGGGTACCATACTAAAAAAGTTTTTACCAAGCTTATTCCACAGACAGGGAGAAGTTATATCTCCTCCCTCTTTATCTGTTTTTTCTTTATGGGGCACAGGGCAATCTTTCTGCTGTTTCTGTCAGCTGCTGTGCCTGCAGGAGTTACAGTGATTGTATTACTGGTACTTTTGCAAGTTCCAGTCTTTTGTTCAATTTCTGTCTAGCCTTAGTAGTGTTTCCAAGCTATTCGTTAGCTACCTTGGATCCTCCTACTCCCTTATGCTTTCTCACATTATTCTATTCATCTCCTCTCCTAGGATATGGTAACAAACCTGACTTCAGTCAGTTTATCTCTCCTGCACAATGCTCTCTACAATCTTCAGAGCAGCTTTCTACTATGAGGGCCTGCTATAGAGCATTGACCTTGTCTCTGAAGCTTCGCTATTAGTAGGAAAAAGCTTGTTCACCCTTCCCATGCCTGTGAAGGTTCTCCACACCCTTTAACCTGGGGTGTTAGCACGAGATATATTCTTCTGCGAGAAGATCCAAGGCTGACTTTAATGCATGCTACCTCTGGGTCCCTCTAATAGGTCCCTCTGGTATCTTCCCCTGCATTTTACACCTCTGCCGTGCCAGTGTTCGGTGGAACTCCCGCCTTGTTCCTTACAGATTCATCTTATAATCTATTCTCACGCAATCATCACGGTTATTTTGTTGGATTGCCTTCCTGCATCCCTCAATTCATAGAAATAGATTCTCTCTACATATCCCAAGTGGCTTCACCCTCTGGTCGTATACAGAATCTTTTTCTTTTTTATTTCCCATGTAACAATCATGGGGCTGGGTGCTAGACATGTTCTTCAACCTGTCATCTTGTATGTAGCATCTCTATATATGTCTACATACCTATATCATTTCTCTGGTGGTGCAATTCCATGCCCCACAAAGATATCTATAATTACGTATTTCATATCTATATTATATATATATATTATATATATTTTGATATATCTCTCCACCCATGTCCCGATTATGCATCTGGACATATCGATTCAGGTTTAGATCCCCCCTCATATATAAATAACACCCAACTGAGTATAGCTAAACCTCATAATTAACAGATTTGCACCCTCTTGTAAATACCCATGATTTAAATCTAAGGAACCTACAAACCTGTATCTGTACATAGTTCATAAATTGTTCTTGTTCTGTTATGTATTTAACCTTTACATTGTTCTGTTATGCATTTAACCATTCACCGTTCTGTTACGTATTTAACTATTACATTGTTTACTGTCAAAAATTGTTCCATGTAAAACAAGCCCTGCTTTGTTGACTGTTGTTCAATTGTGAGCCACATCTGAACTCTGGAAGATGCGGGATATAAATGATTGTTAAATAAAATAAATAAATATATATAAACATCTGTATATATATGTGTCTCTTGGGCGGTTTCTTAAGGGTTCATATCTCTATACTCTCACCCTTACTGTCTATACTAAATGTTACCTCCTAGAGGATTTAGACAGTCCATCGCCCTATTTCGCATACCATATTACCATGCAGAAACTGTTAGACACCACTAACCATTGTGGTGCTAACTTCTCTATTTTTTCTTAAACCCTTGAAGCATCAAGCTTCAATATTTTTTCCTATCTCTCGCCAGTTAGGAAAAACGGTGTACATCTTTATCTTTGAGTACACAGCTCTTCTCCTTGGGAATAGGGATTTTTTCCACTTTCCCTCTCCCCGTCAGGACTGGGCTAGTTCTCCAACTCCGTCAGTCTTCTTCCTTAGTCCTCCCTGTTAATAACATTATGACTAAAGGAGTTTTCAGCTTTTTCTCATTAAGCTCTCCATTGAAGACATGACGTCCCATCCTACCCAGTTGACACCTGGATCGTCTACTACCTCCAGGTCTGGACCTTCATCCTCACTGCTGGGAGGTCCCTTCAAGATTCCGCCACTGCTTCTCCAGCAGACTACATCAGGCGTTCTACTTCCTACACTGCAGTAGGTAAGTGACCTATCAATTGGTACATTACATGTGTTTCATGTGACTCCTCATATACACCAAGGACTCCTACAATCTGTACGGCCCTCTAGTCCTTGGCTATGCTGTTCTTCCTCACAGCTCCTTTATTGTCAACTCCTACCCTCCATCCCACATTGGATGCCAGGGATTTCTGGAAACAAAATGCACCCCCCGGTCCAGGCTGCTGCATTTTTATGGGATCTCCCCCGGGCATCTCCAGCTAGGGAGTCCCCATATGTGAAGACTCATTCCTGCTTGTTCCTGGAGATAGCACAGTTACTTACCTGTAACAGGTGATCTCTGGGAACAGCAGGAATTAGTCTTCACAACCCTCCCACCTCCACTAGGAGTTGCATCTCTTATCTTCTTCTCCTTTCTCTCCTCGCCTTTGTCTCAGCTTTGAAACTCAACTGAAGAGAGGCTCTGGAGAGGGCGGGAACTCAGCGCGCAGGCGCAAGGGAGGCTGCCAAAAGCTTTCTGATTGGAAGCTGGGCAGCATCCCCGTGCAGGCTCCGTCGGTACCGACGTACCCATATGTGAAGACTAATTCCTGCTGTTCCCAGAGATCACCTGTTACAGGTAAGTAACTGTGCTTTCTGTGTATTACTCCTGCGTTTATCCCCTTTCACTTTCATAAGAACATAAGATATGCCATACTGGGTCAGACCAAGGTCCATCAAGCCCAGTATCCTGTTTCCAATAGTGGCCAATCTAGGTCATACGTACCTAGCAGTTTCCCCAAAAGACACAGGTTCCACAATGCTTGTACTGGGTCAAGCATTGATATCCTGGGTTCCTTCTTAATAATGGTTTATGGACCTTTCCTCCAGGAACTTGTCCAAACCTTTTTTAAACCCAGCTACACTAACAGCCTTTACTACATCCTCCGGTAACAAATTCAAGAGTTTGATTACACGCTTAGTGTCCCCTAGTCTTTCTATATTCTGATAAGGTAAACAATCGATCTACGTTTACCAGTTCCACTCCGTTCATTAATTTATAGACTTCTATCATATCTCCCCTCAGCCGTCTCTTTTCCAGGTTAAAGAGCCCTAACCTTTTTAGCCTTTCTTCATAGGAGTATCCTTCCATCCCCTTTACCATTTTGGTGGCTCTTTTCTGAACCTTTTCTAAAATCGCTATATCCTTTTTAAGATACGACGACCAGAATTGCACACAATATTCAAGGTGCGGTCTCACCATGGAACGATATAGAGGCATTATAATGTCTTTTGTTTTATTTTCCATTCCTTTCCTTATGATACCTAGCATTCTATTTGCTCTCTTGGCCGCCGCTGCACACTGGGCCGAGGGTTTTGACATGGTATCCACAATGACGCCTAAATCTTTTTCCTGGGTGGTGGTTCCTAATGTGGAACCTTGCATCGTGTAACCATAGTTTGGGTTGTTCTTCCCTAGGTGCATAACTTTGCACTTGTTCACATTAAATTTCATCTGCCATTTTGATTCCTAGTCTTCCAATTTATCAAGATCCTCTTGCAATTTTCCACAATCCTCTTGGGTTTTAACAACTTTAAATAGTTTTGTGTCATCTGCAAATTTGATAACCTCACTCGTTATTCCACTTTCCAGGTTATTTGTGAATATGTCAAAAAGCAGCGGACCCAGGACAGATCCCTGGGATACACCACTATTCACCTTTCTCCATTGGAAAAATTGGCCATTTAGCCCTACCCTCTGCTTTCTATCTTTTAACCAGTTCCTGATCCACAGTAGTACACTGCCTCCTATCCCATTACTCTTTAGTTTTACCAAATGTTTCTGATGAGGGACCTTGTCAAAGGCTTTCTGAAACTCCAGATACACTATATCAACCGACTCACCTTTGTCCTCCTGTTTATTCACACCTTCAAAAAAACATAACAGATTAGTAAGACAAGATCTTCCTTGTCTAAAGCCATGTTGGCTGTCTCCAATTAGGCCATGACTATCTACATGCTGAGTAATTTTATTCTTTATGATGGTTTCTACCATTTTTCCCGTTACTGACGTCAGGCTCACCGGTCTGTAGTTTCCTGGATCACCCCTGGAACCCTTTTTAAAAATTGGTGTTACAATGGCGATCCTCCGGGTATTAGAGATGATTTTAATTATAGTTCACAGATTACTAATAGCAGGTCTACAATCTCATATTTCAGTTCTTTCAACACCCTTGGATGTATACCATCCGGCCCAGGTGATTTGCTGCTCTTCAGTTTATCTAATAGTTGTAATACATCTTCCCGATGTATCGATATTTCCTTCAATTCTTCCGCACCTTTAAATACCACTTCAGTCATGGGTAACATCCCTACATCTTCCTCAGTAAAGACCGAAGCAAAGAATTCATTCAGTCTCTTCGCTATCGCCTTGTCGCTTCTTAGTGCCCCTTTAACCCCTCTATCATCTAATGGACCAACTGACTCTCTCACAGATTTTTTGCTACGAATGTACTTGAAAAAGTCTTTATTTCGCGTTTTTGCTTCCGCAGCAAGCTTCTTCTCAAATTCTCCCTTTGCCTGCCTTATCAGTGCCTTGCATTTAACTTGCCAGTGCTTGTGCTATTTCCAAGTTTCGTCGTTTGGCTCTTTTTTCCATTTCCTGAAAGATGCTTTTTTGGCAACAACAGCCTCTCTGACCTCATCTTTAAACCATGCTGGCAGTTTTTTGGACTTCCTTCCACTTTTCTTAAAGCGTGAAATACAGCTGGTCTGGGCTTCCAAGATAGTATTTTTCAACACCCCCCAAGCTTGATGTAGGTCTTTAACCTTTGCAACTGCTCCTTTTAGTTTTTTCTTAACTGTTTTCCTCATTTTATCATAGTCTCCCTTTCGAAAGTTAAAAGGTAGTACTGTGGATTTCCTTACCATCCCTCCTCCACTAATTAAATCAAAGGCGATCATACTATGATCACTATTGCCAAGTGGCCCCAACAACCTTATCTCTTGCACTAGATCTGGTGTTCCACTAAGGACTAGGTCTAATATGGCTTCCCCTCTGGTCGGTTCATGAACCAGCTGCTCCAAGAAGCAGTCATTTTATTTCATCTAGGAACTTTATCTCCCTAGCATGTCCTGCCGTGACACTGACCCAGTCCTATACCACCTCGTTGCAGAGCTTTCTTTCAGTTGATGGAGGCTCTTCTCCTGTTCTATTATGCCACGGAGATATTTAAACATCTTGATCATATCTTCTCTCTCCTGCCTTTCCTCCAAAGTATATATACTGAGATCTTCATCTGTCCCTATATTCCTTATGATGAAGCCCACTGACTATTTCTCCAGAAACAAGCAGGAAGTCAGTCCTCACTTATGGGTGACGTCGGCACCGATGGAGCACGCGCGGGGCAATTCCCCAGCTTTCAAAGAAAGCTTTTGGGATTGCTGCCACGCATGCATGGTCCTCTTCCCGCCCAAGGGTGCCATCTTGCTCAGTCTTCCTTTTTCCACGGAGCCCTTCGGACGCACATCCTCGTCCCTCTGAAAAAGTTTCATTTTCCTCGCCTTAATAGGCTCTTTTCCGGTTGCACCTGTCCTCTACCCATCCTCCCCTTGCTCTCTTTTTCGGAGCTTGCAGGGATAACTTTCAAAATGTTTTATTTTTGGGCTTCGCACCCTTTTTTCCTTCTTAACCGCTGGCCGCGTGGGTCTTCGACCTCGCAGGGACTGATTTTGCCCCCATGGCCACCGGGTTTAAAAAATGCGATAGATGCTCTAGGAACATGTTGCTTATGGACACTCATGACTGTTGTCTAAAGTGCCTGGGAGCCAACCATGACCCAGAGCTCTGTAAGAAAATGTCCTCTAAGGCCCTGCTCAGCCGTAAGCAGAAGTCTGAAGACATTTTCTGAAAGGTTGCCTCGGAGTCTCTGGTGGTACCCTTGGTTGTCTCCCCTCCGGTGGGTTCCCCCCTACAGCACCGTGTTCCAGGCGGCACTCTGACCAGGAGTCCCCCGAGGTGGAACGGCGCAAAACGGCGGCGGCATCAAAGTCGCTGTCTGGGGCCCCAGACAAGCGCGAGCGCTCCCGCGCCCAGTCGCTTAGCCTCCTTTGGCATTCCCGAGAGTTGGACAAGGAGCGGCCCTGCAAGGTACCTTTCAGATAAATGGAAGGCCTCCGGAAAGGCACCCAGTCTCCTGAGGGTCATCCTGGTGAGGACCCCCTCTCTTCCTCGATGCCCGATCTGGTGACCCCGGTGTGGGAGTCCCCCCCATATGCTTGCGCTCGAACGCAGCATTTCTGCGTTCATTGCTTCCCAGCAGGCACTCATGGCCAGCTTCACTGACCTACGCCCAGAGACAGCGGGTCCCTCATGTGGGACACCCAAATCCATCCAGGAAACCCCTGAGAGCCACAGGCCTCGTGAGGGTCCTCGACGTCGGTCTCGCTCACTCTCCCGTTCCTCGGGGGCAAGATCGTTCAGGTCCTCCGGCTCCAGGCCGCTGGCTATCGGACAGGGCGAAACGCCCGGCTTGGATCCCTTGGCCAACCTCTTGGACTGCAAATCCGATGGGGACACCTCCCTGGAGACCCGAACCCACCGGGATCCCCATCGGACCCCTTGCCGCCTGGTCTCCAGTGGCGTTCATCGCCCGAGGACACCTCCTTTCTGGTGTTTATTCGGGACATGGCTCGGGCCCTCAACCTGGTCACCCAGGCCGAGGAGGACCCTCGCGCTGAAGAACTCCATATTCTTCAGTATGAGGTCCCGCCTAGGGAATCCCTCACCATGCTAGTGCTGCCGATTCTATCTCGGCTATTGTTCTGCATGTGGGAGGCACTGGCCTCGGTTCCCATTGTGAGCAAGCACCTTGACACAATGTTCAAGGTGCAGCGAGGACCAGGCTTCCGAAAGACCCAACTTCCACACACCTCGATGGTGGTGGAATCAGCCATGAGGAAGCAGAAAAGCCCGAAGTCCCATTCATCGGTTCCCCCGGGCTGAGAATCGAGAGCCCTTGATGCCCTGTGCCGCAAGGCCTATCAAGGTTCCATGCTCTCTTGTTGCATCCAGGCATACCAACTATATATTGGTATGTTCCTCCGCGACTTGGCAAAAGAACTTAGTGGTTTCTCTGCGGGCCGCGTGGGCGAGCCTCTCGACAGGTTTCGCACCCTGTTGAAATCAGTGGCTGACTGCTCCAAGTATTTCTCTCAAGCCTCCTATGATGGCTTCAAGACATCGGCTCTGGTGGAAGCCGCAGGCATCGGAGCCTGTCACCAGGCCTGGCTCCAATCTTCGGATTTGGAGTAGTGGGTGCAGGAGAAGCTCCTGGACCTGCCCTGCCTTGGCGAACAACTCTTTGGTAAGCCGATGGAGGAGAAGGCGGCTGAGATCAAGATGGAGTACGTCACTAGGACCCATCTCTCCTGCAAGACCTCTACACTGCCTTGGAAGAAGCAGCCTACCAAGAAGCCCTTCTTCCCCAGGAAAGATCTCAATTACTGCGGCTACCCGCCATCCCCGGCTTCCCCTGTGCCGACCACTCCCGTGGAGGGGAAGCCCGGCCAGGGCCACCGTAAACCAAAGGGCCCGAAGGCCCCAGATGCCGGCTCCCCAACAGCCCCCACAGGGGTTTTGACGCCAGCGACATAGTCCCTCACCCTCCGGCGATGCAGCAGCCAGTGTTGGGATGCCTATCCTGCTTCGCCCCGTCATGGGCACTTATCACCTCGGACACCTGGGTCCTCCAGGTCATCCGGGAGGGCTACCGCCTCCACTTCGACAGGCTTCCACACCCTTTCTCCCCGGCAGAGCCTCCTTGACTCCCCGCACACCAGCTGTTGCTGCAGCAGGAATTACACTCCCTCCTTGCCCAACAGGCAGTCGAGAAGGTCCCTCCCCACCTTCGAGGTCAGGGCTTTTATTCCTGGTACTTCCTCATACCGAAAAAGATGGGGGGGGTCTTCGGTCCATCCTCGATCTCTGCAAGCTGAACAAGTTCCTGGTGTGGGAGAAATTCAAGATGCTATCTCTTGGCGTGCTGCAGCCCTTCCTCCGGCAGGGCAACTGGATATGCTCCTTGGATCTGAAGGATGCTTACGCCCATTTCTTGATCCACCCCCAACACAGGCAGTACCTGCATTTCAGGGTGCAGGGAGAGCACTTCCAGTTCAGGTTGCTCCCCTTCAGTCTTGCATCCGCCCCGCGGGTCTTCACAAAGTGCCTCGTCGTGGCCGCCGCTCACCTTCGGCGTCGGAGCGTGCCGGTCTTTCCCTACTTCAACGACTGGCTCATTACGGGCTCCTCCGTCGAGGAGGCCCAGCAAGCAATGTCGCACACTGTCCTCCTCTTGGAGAGCTTGGGGTTCTTGGTCAACTACCCAAAGTCTCACCTTGAGCCGACACAGGTGCTTGAGTTCATCAGGGCGTGCCTTGATACTCGGCAGACCATGCCTTCTTGCCGGTGAATCGCTCCACCCGCTTCCAAGCTCTGGCGGCTTGCGTCCAGAGTGCCTGCCAGGTCACTACTCAGTCCATGCTACGTCTGTTGGGCCACATGGCCTCGACAGTGCATGTGGTTCCTCACTCCCGCCTGCACATGTGGACAGCCCAGTGGTGTCTCAGTTCCCAATTAAGTCAATCCCTCGGACACTCAGGGACCCCCATCAGGGTTCTTCCCGACCTGCGTTTGACCCTGAACTGGTGGCAAAACCCCCACAACTTTCTACGGGGATCGCCCTTCCAGGCCCCACAGCACGATGTGGTGCTAACCACAGATGCTTCCCTGTTGGGGTGGGGAGCCCATTGCGGGTCACTTTGCACACAGGGACAGTGGTTGCCTGTGGAGGCTTAGCAGCAGATAAACCTGCTTGAGCTCCGGGCCATCCAGTGGGCCCTGAGGGCCTTTGAGGATGTCCTCAGCGGGAAGTCGGTTCTGGTGCAGACTGACAACTGGGTAGCAATGTTCTACATCAACAAAGAGGGGTCACGGGGTCGTGCTCCCTGTGCAGGAAGGCAGTCCTCATCTGCTCCTTCACCGCCCGATGGAGGATGTTCCTCAAGGTGACCTACCTCCCGGGTCAGGAGAATGGTCAGACTCAGCAGAATCCTTCGCCCCAACGAGTGGCACCTGGATCCCAGAGTGGCAGGCTGGCTGTTTCTGTGCTGCGGCACCCCAGCGATGGACCTCTTCGCCAGCCCCCAGAACACGCAGCTCCCTCGCTTCTGCAGCACGGTGCCGCACCCGGGCAAGGAGGGCCCCAATGCATTTCTCCTGGACTGGTTCTCCGTCTCCTATATGCATTCCTTCCTTTCCCCCTCATTGCGAGGACTCTGTTCAAGGCCCAATAGGACGGGGCATCGATGATTCTCATGGCCTCGGCAGCCTTTGTTCCCGCTCCTGCTCCGGCTGTCGTTGGAGCCTCCGATTCCCCTGGACTCTGCCAAGGACTTGCTGACGCAGGAGGAGGGTCGGGTACTGCACCCGAACCTACCCTCCCTATCCCTCACGGCCTGGTGGCTGAACGGGTCTCTCTAGCCTCTCTGGCCCCTTCTGGAGGAGGTTGAGGAAATCCTCCTTGCCTTGAGGAAGGACTCCACTAGGCGGGCTTACGCCTTCAAGTGGAAACGCTTCTCCGTCTGGTGCTCGGATCACCAGATTGACCCCTTCTGCCCGGTTCGGTGGGTTCTCCAGTACCTCTTCCGCTTCTCAAGGGAAGGGCTGAAGTCAAACTCTGTTAGAGTTCATTTGAGTGCCATATCGGCTAATCATCTCCCTAGGGAAGCCTCTCTCAGGGCAGCCATTAGTCTCCCGCTTCATGCTGGGCCTTCTGTTATCCAAGCCACCCATCCATCCCCCGCCGGCAGAATGGGACTTCAACGTGGTGCTCATGCAGTTCACTCATCCACCCTTCGAGCCGATGGTGACGTGTTCGCTCCGGCAGTTGTCCTGGAAGGTGGCCTTCCTGGTGGCACTGACCTCGGTTCGCCTAGTCATTGAGCTTCAGGCACTCATGGCTGGCACCCCTTATACCAGGTTTTATTGAAACAGAGTGGTCCTCTGGACCCATCCTAAGTTTTTACCTAAGGTCGTGTCAGCCTTTCATCTCAGCCAAGAGATAGTGCTCCCGACCTTCTTCCCGAGGCCCCACACCGATCAGGCGTTGGCGGCTCTCCACACCCTCGACTGCAAGCAGGCTCTTGACTTCTACTTGCAGCATACCCAGACTCACCACGAGTCTGACAGACTTTTCATGACCTATGATCCCAGTAGGCAGGGGTAAGCAGTCACCAAGCACACCCTCTCTGTTTGGGTAGCGGAGTGCATCGCTTTCACCCATGCAAAGGCAGGCGTCCCTCTGGATCATCGAGTCACTGCTCATGGGGTCCGAGTCAAAGCGGCCTCGGTGGCCTCGTGACGCTCCGTGGCCATTTTGGACATTTGCCGGGTGGCAACCTGATCATCTACGAACACCTTCACGCCCACTATTGCCTGGAAAGGGAGTCCTGGCAGAACAGCGCCTTTGGCCAGGCTGTACTCCGTAATCTGTTTGGAGTATAAGCAACTCCTGCCCTCTGACCCTTCTTCATGGCTACCGAGGGTTTCGCCCCTAGGACCCGAGGACTCGGGCTCCTTCGGGCTTCGGCTTCTGCTTACTGCCTTGCAGAGGCTTTTTTTAGTTACAGGTTTGGTAACCTGTAGCTAGGGAATCCCATAAGTGAGGACTGACTTCCTGCTTGTTCCTGGAGAAAGCGTAGTTGCTCACCTGTAACAGGTGTTCTCCAGGGACAGCAGGAATCAGTCCTCACTACCCTCCTGCCTCCCCTGATAAGTTGCTACATTTTTGTCCTTGCCATCTGCTTGGGTAGGACTCGAGCTAAGGGACCTGACTTAGCAAGATGGCACCCTTGGGCGGGAAGAGGACCACGCATGCGTGGCAGCAATCCCAAAAGCTTTCTTTGAAAGCTGGGGAATTGCTTTGCGCAGGCTTTGTCGGTGTTGACGTCACCCATAAGTGAGGACTGATTTCTGCTGTCCCTGGAGAACACCTGTTACAGGTGAGTAACTACGCTTTTGGTAACCACCTTCTGCAGTTCTGGTGACCCCAGCTCAAAAAAGATATAGCAAAATTAGAAAAGCTACATAATAATAAAGGGGATAGAACAGTTCCCCTGTGAGGAAAGGCTAAAAGGAATGGGGTTTTTCAGCTTGGAGAAGAGAGGACAGAGAGAAGATATTGAGGAATCTATAAAATCATAAATGGAATGGAACACAATAATAGGGAACAGTTATCTATCAGATAGTATTAGCCATATGTGGGGGGTGGGCAGTGCCTCCCCATTGTCACCTTCTGTAGTAGTGGTGACAGCAGCAAATCAGTGCAGTGCAGTTCCTATGAGCTGCAAGTTTCTTATGTATCCCTGCTTCCCTTGCGTTTGTTTCTTAGGGAAGAGGAAGGGCAGAGATAGGGCTTGTGCTCTTCATGGCCATGCACTGAATTTGCTTGCTACTAGGATTCCTGATTAGCCAAGTGAGTGGAGAAGGGTGAAGGAGGAGAAAGAAAGGTGTGGGCAGGGATTGTCTTAACCATTAGGTTGCTTGGGGCAGGAAAGAGCAGCTGAAGAAGGAAACAGTAGATCCTGACAGCCAGACAACTCAAAGAACCACAAGTGCAAAGTTTTACTTACAGGGAAGGTGGTCACGTCTCCAGTGGCTCATTTATCTGGGTAAATGGCTTCTGAAAATTGTCCTAAACTATCTATCTATATATACGTGTGTGTGTGAGAATGCACCTGCAGTTCTAGGATTATAGGATAACCTAACTGGAAGGAGAGTGAAAATACATTTAAGAAGGTTTTTTTCTTTCTTTTAACCCAGCGCTCCACAAATCTACTTTGTTGCCATGATTCTTACCCAGGGTTTCATGCTGCCATCGCCGTTGCCAGGGACAGTCGTTCTTTGACCTTGCATCTTTCTTAGCTCTCATTAGCTTTAAGCAGCTCTCTGAAGGTAGATCTGGTTACAAGTCTTCTGAGGCTTGCACTGGAATTTGTGCACTGTGAGACTTAAAGCTAATGCAAGCTGTGATCAGTATAAGGTACATGTAACTGTATTTTTTCAGCAACTGCTGGTTTAGTGAATGCCTGGGAAGCGGAGGTTGGAGGCTGCAGAGTAACTGGCTGAAGGAATGCCTGGGAGTTGCAGGGTGACAGACTGGGGTGTGCCTGGAAGGTGGGGTGCAGGGTGACTGAGGATGTGCCTGGGAGGTGAAGGGGGGGTGCAGGGTGACTGACTGAGGATGTGCCTGAGAGGTGAGGAACAGGGTGACTGGCTGAGGGAGTCCCTGTGAGGTGGGGGTGCAGGGTGACTGGCTGGGGTAGTGCCTGGGAGGTGGGGGTGCAGGGTGACTGGCTGGGGTAGTGCCTGAGAGGTGGGGGTACAGGGTGACTAGCTGGGGTAGTGCCTGGGAGGTGTGGGGGTGCAGGGTGACTCGCTGGGGTAGTGCCTGGGAGATGGGGGTGCAGGGTGACTGGCTGGGGTAGTGCCTGGGAGGTGGGGGTGCAGGGTGACCGGCTGGTGGGGTAATGCCTGGGAGGTGGGGGTGCAGGGTGACTGGCTGGGGTAGTGCCTGAGAGCTGAGGTGCAGGGTGACTGGCTGGGGTAGTGCCTGAGAGCTGAGGTGCAGGGTGACTGGCTGGGGTAGTGCCTGAGAGCTGAGATGCAGGGTGACCGGCTGAGGGCATGCCTATGAGGGTGGGGTTCAGGGTGACCGGCTGAGGGAGTGCTGCTGAGGTGTGGGTGCAGGGGGACTGGCTGTGATGTGAAGGGCGGTGGTGCAGGGTGGCTGTTTAACTTTGCTACTTACAGTATGTATTCTCTTCATTACAAAGTAAGAAAAGTTAGAAAGAATTCATTTTATTGGAACACAAATCCAAGTACTGGAAATTATGGGAATGGTGCATTGTAGTGACACTGGAAAGACGTTTTGGAGACACTGGCAGGGCCCAGGGCCGGCCCGTCCATAGAGCAAGAATGTTTTTTGCACAGGGCCCCGCGCAAAGAACATTCTGCTTTTTAAAAAATTAAATTTAAAAAAAAAAAAAGCTGGTTGCTGCCGCTGCGGCAGCGGCAGAATGGAGTGTCCCGCGGGGCCCCCTCTGCCCGGCTTTCAGATTCGCGAAGGGAGAGTGTCTCCCTCGCGTCTCTGTTAAGCCTGCAGGGGCAGATGGGAAATTTCCCATCAGCCCCGAACTTTCCCATCTGTCCCTGCAGGCTTAACAGAGACACAAGGGAGACACTCTCCCTTCGCGAATCTGAAAGCCGGGCAGAGGGGGCCCCGCGGGACACTCCATTCTCCCGTTGCCGCGGCGGCAGCAGCCAGCTTTTTTTTTTTTTTTTTTTAAATTTTCCTGAGCCGATGGGGGGGGGTTAGGACTGGTAATGGGCGATGGGGGGGGTTAGGACCGGACTTGTGGTGGGCTGGGGGTTGATGGGGGGGGGTTAGGACTGGTAATGGGCTAGGGGGGTGGCTAGGACAGGAAATGGGCTGATGGGGAGGGGTTAGGACTTGAGGTGGGCTGTTGGGGGGGTTAGGACTGGTAATGGGCTATGGGGGGTTAAGACTGGAAATGGGCTGTGGGCTGATGGGGGGTTAGGACAGGAAATGGGCTGATGTGGAGGGGATAGGACTTGAGGTGGCCAGATGGGGTTAGGACTGGTAATGGGCTGTTGGGGGTGGGGTTAGGACTGGTGGGTTAGGACTGGTAATGGGCTATGGGGGGGTTAAGACTGGTAATGGGCTGTGAGCTGATGGGGCCTGCCTGGAAATGGGGTGATGGGGGGTTAGGACTGGTAATGGGCTATGGGGGGGCTAGGACAGGAAATGGGCTGTTGGGGAGGGGTTAGGACTTGAGGTGGGCTGTTGGGGGGGTTAGGACTGGTAATGGGCTATGGGGGGTTAAGACTGGTAATGGGCTGTGGGCTGATGGGGGGTTTAGGACTCGCAATGGGCTATGGGGGGGTAGTACAGGACATGGGCTGATGGGGAGGGGTTAGGACTTGAGGTGGGCTGATGAGGTTAGGACTGGTAATGGGCTGTTGGGGGGGTTAGGACTAGTAATGAGCTAGGGGGGGGGTTAGGACTGGTAATGGGCTATGGGGGGCTAGGACAGGAAATGGGCTGATGGGGAGGGGTTAGGACTGGTAATGGGCTGTGGGCTATTGGGGGGGTTAGGACTGGCAATGGGCTATGGGGGGCTGACTGGAAATGGGCTGATGGGTTTAGGACTGGAAGTGGGCTGATGGGGGGTTAGGACTGGTAATGGGTTATAGGGGGGGATTAAACTGAAAATGGGGTGATGTGGGGTTAGGACGTAATGGGCTATGGGGGGCTAGGACAGGAAATGGGCTGATGGGGAGGGTTAGGACTTGAGGTGGGCTGATGAGGTTAGGACTGGTATGGGCTGTTGGGGGGGGTTAGGACTGGTAATGGGCTATGGGGGGTTAGGACAGGAAATGGGCTGATGTGGAGGGGTTAGGACTTGAGGTGGGCTGATGGGGTTAGGACTGGTAATGGGCTGTGGGCTGATGGGGGGGTTAGGACTGGCAGTGGGCTTTGGGGGGCTGACTGGAAATGGGCTGATGGGTTTAGGACTGGAAGTGGGCTGATGGGGGGTTAGGACTGGTAATGGGTTATAGGGGGGGCTTAAACTGAAAATGTGGTGATGTGGGGTTAGGATTGGAAGTGGGTTGATGGGGGGCTAGGACTGGTAATGGGTTGGGGGTTGCTAGGACTGGAAATGGGCTGAGTGGAAGGGGAGGCTTGAACTGCAAATAGCTGATGGGGACGGGGACTTGGAATGGAAATGGGCTGAGTGGAAGGGAGCTAGGTTTGGAAATGGGCTGATGGAGCAGCTAGGATAGGACTGGAAATGGGCTGATGGAGCAGCTAGGATAGGACTGGAAATGGGCTGTTGGCGGGAGCTAAAATTGGAAATGGGCTGTTGGGGGTAGCTAAGATTGGAAATGGGCTGTGGTGGGGGCTTGGATTGAAATGGACTCATGGGGGGGCTTGGACTGGAATTGGGCTGAGTGGAGGGGAGCTAGGATTTGACATGGGCTGATGGTGGGGCTAGGAAATGACTAGAAATGGGCTGATGGGGGGCTAGGATTGGGAATGAGCTGATGAAGGGACTCGGACTGGAAATGGGCTGATGGGGGACTAGGACTGGAAATGGGTTGATGCAGGGACTAGAAGGGAATGGATGCTGGGTGAGGCTGGAACTAGAAGGGAGCTGATGTTGGGGGAGGATTAGAATGGGATGGGGCTGGGAGAGTAAAATGGAGAGGGGAAAAATATTTTGTGTGGGAGGGATGAAAAATCTACAATTGGCCGGGTATTGGGAGAGTAAGTGGGGATTGAGGATGGAGGGGTAAAATTTGAGTGGATGAAATAGGAATGAGGAAAGAGCAAAAGGAGAAAGATTTGTATGTTAAAGCAGATGTAGAGAGAGAGAATGGAAAAAAAAACTAGAAGAGAGAAGAAAGGACAAATGGACAGCAGACGATGGAGAGTTAGCAGAAAACATGAAGAAACCAGAAGAAAGTGGCTGGAGCAATTGCAACTGAAAAAAAATGCACAAAAGGTAGAAAGATCTCTCTTTATTTTGAATTTATTAACTGGAATATGAAAGCTCTGGGAAATGTGCATCATTAACGTCTGCGCTTTGTTTGGTACAAGAGGAAATTAATTTATAGTTTTATTTCTACAGTGTTGTTCTACATTCCAAGTTTGGCTTTTGGGGTTCCCAGTTTAATTATTTCCTTCCTGTTTCTAAATTGTGATTCCTTGTTTGGTGATGGTCTATGTTCTGCATGTGTAACTGAGCTGAGGTATTCTGTTTATGTAATTCCTATTTGACATTGCCACTTGTTCTCTTTCCCCAGTATTCTCTGAAATGTATTGGTTTAATATTTGCAGTGCTACCTTTTGATAGGTAGGGTATGGTGCTTTGTGAGTCCTGATAATGCTGTCAGGATACGGCGGGTTTGCTATGGGTTCTAAATGAGCAGCGTTTGTAGTAGTTCCTTATGTGCCTGGCGGTTGGCACTGGATTATAGTAATGTAGAAATCTTTTAGTCTTTCTTTATCCATACACTCATTAAGAGACATGTTTACTAAAAGTTAGTGTATGGTAACATTATGCAAATATTTATGCAAATAAGGCCACTTATGCAAATGAGACCCCGCACCAAGTCTCCGCACATGGCCCCGCACCCCCCTTGGGCTGCCCCTGGCAGGGCCTTACCTCTGGACTGATGATGAAGATGGCTCAACCTAGGCAGATCATACGAAGGGGAAGCCCCCTTCATATTCTGTACTCAAGAGTATCCCAAAAATGGGCAAATAGGTAAGATAAGGGCAGTAAGTCAGAGATACATTCCACAAATGTCTCTCTTGCTTTAGAAGTAAAGAAGAGTTGCACAGAGGCATCTGTACTGGAGCTATGTGAGTGAACACACAAATAGTAGCAGAGGATCCGAGAAAATGGAGAAACTTCCTGGAGCCAGGACTTAATCATCAGAAGAACAATTTTGAGAGTGATACAAAAAACAAGATCATTAAATGCTTCTTAGGATCCACAGCTAGCAGTGAAAGCCTTTTTTAGGTTTGCTGGACTAGAAAGAACAGAAGGCGGGGCAGGGTAGAGAGAGAGGAATGTCAGTCCATTTCAGGGGTGTATAAGGACAAGCAGGATGGCAAGTCTGCACATATGGATGATGTATCTGATGGAGCCTGCACACTTTCCCAGCTCAAAGGTATCTGGAAGTTTCTGAGAAGCCTTATTGTACATACATACGGATTCCTGCTCATCGCTGTTGCATGGGACGTCCCTCAGACTTCTGCACAGCCTTAATGCAAACCCAGTCAGTCTCAGAAGATTTTCTTTTTAAAATGTTTGCCTTTACGCTGTTGTTGTGCTTGTTCTTTTTAAGTTTGTCCTTTTAATACCCTTAGGTTTTTGATTGTTAAAGTTTTATTTATTTTTTGTCCGTTTGTCCACATAGACCTCTCTATGGACCTAAGAACAACCTAACTGAAGTTCCTGAACGGTCCTCCAGTTTAGTCCTCCACATCTGGGTAGTGCAACTCCTCCCGCAGCAAGGAGACTGGACCAATCAGAGTCTTTTCCATGTCTGGATGTATGCTGCTGGAACTCCCATCAACCCCTCAGTGTGTCCAGTCTCCTTGCAGCAGGTGGACGTGTGAGCCTGTCCTTGGGCTCACTTTAGGATCGTTCTAGGCAACACTAGTTTAGGTTTTGGGTTGTTTTCCTGTTCTTTCTGCTTTCTATTTTATTTTACTTACTCAGGGGGCCTGTCGCTTTAAAAAAAACCAAAAAACAGAAGACGTGTAACACGGGGGAGCCGAGCTTGCACTGCCTTTCTGCTTCCTGCTTGGTGGAGGCACTTCGGGCTCAGTCTCCGCATGCGATCTCTCCTCCTAGAACTGCACGGGGGAGAGATTTAGCAGTTCTCGGTACCGGCTCTTGTCAGTGAAGGACTCTCAGCGTTACTCTTCCAGACCTGCAGCCCTGTCAGCACGGCTCACGATCCTTGTTTTTTTCTGGTAAGCGGGGTCCGTTTTCTTGCCGCCGGGGCGAGTTTGCTTTTTTTCTTCCTTCCTTTGTGACCCGTTGATCTCTGTTCAGCGGGGATAGTTTTCTTTTCCTTTCTTTTGTTTTTCCTTGGTCCCTAGTGGCGGCACGCAGGACTATTTGGCTACGTAGTTGGGCGGCCAATGGGTCTTCTAAGTCGCGCCTTAGCAAGCTCCCCTTTAAAGGCAAGCTGTTGTTTGGGGATGACCTGGATAAGTTAGTTAAGGACCTTGGGGAGTCAAAAGGTGGTCGGCTTCCGGAGGATAAGCCCAGACAGAGTAGGAGTGTGTCGTCCACTCGAGGTCAGTTTCGGGACTTTCGCAGGTTCCATTCTTCCCGTCTGGGGGGTTTTCCAGCGTGGCAGATCGGCAACTAGGTCCCCGGGTTTTCGAGGAGCAGGGAGAGGGTTCTCAGCGGCCTCTGCTTCTGCCTCCTCTTCCTTTAGTCGCAAGCCGCAATGAAGCGAGGTGGGCCCCGGAGGAAAGTCAGGTGATCGGAGCTCGTCTTCGACACTTTCTTCCCTGCTGGGTCCAAATAACCTCGGACCAGTGGGTGCTCGAGATAGTGCGGGAGGGCTACGCTTTGGAGTTTGCCTGTCCTCTCCAGGATTCCTTTGTTCTGTCTCCATGCAAGGGTCCACGGAAAGATCTAGCAATACGTTTCACGTTGGACCGCCTGGTTGCCTTGGGGGCGGTAGTGCCGGTCCCAGAGTCCGAACTCTGAGTAGGTCGGTATTCCATTCATTTCGTGGTGCCAAAGAAGGACGGGTCCCTTCGTTCTATTTTAGATCTCAAAGGAGTAAATCGTTGTCTGCGTGTGCCTCATTTCCGCATGGAGACTCTGCGATCCGTCATAGTGGCGGTGCGCAAGGGAGAGTTCTTAACGTCCTTGGATCTTTCGGAGGCCTACTTGCATATTCCGATCAGGGCAGCTCATCAAAGGTTTCTGAGGTTCGCATTCCCTTGGGGACATTATCAGTTTCGGGCGCTGCCGTTCGGATTGGCCACAGCGCCCCGCGTCTTCACCAAGGTCATGGTTGTGGTGGCGGCGGCGGCGGCATTGCGTTAGGAAGGCATTCTGGTTCATCCTTACCTCGACGATTGGTTGATTCGAGCAAAGTCCGAGAGTGAGAGTCTGCAAGCCACAAGCCGGGTGATAGAGCTTCTTCGGAGCCTCAGTTGGGTGGTCAACGAGAAGAAAAGTCACTTAGTACCGACTCAATCCCTCGAATACCTCGGAGTCCGCTTCGACACGGCGGAAGGACTGGTGTTGCTGCTGGATCGCCGAGCACGAGGCCTGCGTTCTCTGATTCGCCAGTTCTTAAGATTCCCAGCGCCGTCGGCTTGGTGGTACCTGCGCGTCTTAGGGACGATGGCGGCGACGCTGGAGGTGGTTCCCTGGGCCAGGTTCCATATGCGCCCGCTTCAGAGAGCCCTCTTGCATCGTTGGTCGAATCAAACGGATTCGCTCAACAAGCGTCTGCCTTGCCCGAGACACGTCCGTCTTTCGTTGCGATGGTGGCTGAGCGCGGAGTCTCTGCGGATGGGGGTGTGTCTGGAACAGCCGGTCTGGTTGCCTGTGCTGACGGATGCCAGCCTGGAGGGCTGGGGGGCTCACTGCATGGATCACTTCGCGCAGGGGACTTGGTCAGCCTTGGAAGCCTCTTGGTCGATCAACCGTCTCGAGCTGCAAGTGGTGATGTGGGCACTGCAAGCTTTCGAATCTGCGGTGACGGGTCGCGCAGTGAGAGTTCTCTCGGACAATTCGGCAGCGGTGGCCTACCTCAACCGGTAGGGCGGCACGGGAAGCAGAGCCATGGAAGAGGAATCCGACCTTCTGTTTCAGTGGGTGGAGTCCCGGCTCCTAGCTCTTTCGGCAGTGCATATTGCGGGAAAGGACAACGTGATGGCGGATTTCCTCAGCAGAGTGCAGGTGGATGCGGGGGAGTGGGAACTTCACCCGCAGATCTACGCTCAAATAGTGCGCCGGTGGGGGGCTCCGGTCATGGACCTCATGGCAACCTATCAGTCCGCAAAAACAAGTCGCTTCTTCAGCAGACGGCGAGAACGGATGTCAGAAGGCATCGACGCACTCATTCGCCCTTGGCCGCTCTCCGGTCTCCTCTACGTCTTCCCTCCGTGGGCGTTGATCGGTCGGATGATTCAACGCATCGAAGCGCACCGGGGGAAGGTCCTGCTGGTGGCGCCCGATTGGCCCAGACGTCCTTGGTATGCGGATCTGGTTCGACTTCTGGACGGAGTAGCGTGGCGGCTCCCTTCATTGCCGGATCTCTTGCTCCAGGGGCCGCTACGGATGCCGCAGGTGGATCGATTCTCGCTTACGGTATGGCCATTGAGAGGGCTAGGTTAAAGAAGAAAGGCTATTCGGCTTCGGTCATTGCCACGCTCCTTCGGGCAAGAAAATCCTCTACGTCGCTCACGTATGTGCGGATATGGCGCATTTTTGAGGATTGATGTTCGAGACACGATATTCGAGCGGTGAAGGCGTCCGTGCCGGCCATCCTCAGTTTCTTACAGGACGGTTTCGACAAAGGTCTAGCGGCCAGTTCCCTGAAGGTGCAATTAGCAGCTCTCGCGTGCTTCCGGGGTAAAGTCCTGGGGGTCTCCCTGGGGGCGCACTCGGATGTGCAACGCTTTCTGAGGGCTGTGTTCCGGCTGCGGCCTGTTCGCAGGGCGACGATTCCTCCATGGGATTTGAATCTAGTGTTACAAGGTTTGGTTCGGAAGCCATTTGAGCCACTTCACCTGGCATCCCTTAAGGATTTGACGCTGAAGACAGTGTTTTTGGTGGCCATCTGCTCAGCTAGGCGGATTTATGAGTTGCAGGCGCTCTCGTGTAGGGAACCTTTCTTGTCCTTCTCTAAAGATAGAGTAGTTTTGAGGCCTGTTCCCTCCTTCCTTCCCAAGGTTGTGTCTCCCTTTCATTTGAATCAGTCTGTTTTTCTTCCCGTTTTTAATTCTGACGAGACAGACGCGACTGACAGTGGATTACAGTTCGTCCTTTTTGGTGGTAAGCAGAAGGGGGAAGCAGCGGCGAAAGCTTCTATTGCCAGGTGGCTTAAGGAAGCTATTGCATCGGCGTATATTCTGCAGGGCCGGACGGTTCCCTTGGGTCTACGGGCCCATTCTACCAGAGCGCAGGCGTCGTCGTGGGCAGAGCACAGTTTGGTTCCGCCTGTAGAGATTTGCAGAGCGGCTACTTGGTCGTCGTTCCATGCTTTCAGTAAGCATTACCGGCTGGATGTGATGGCATCTAAGGATTCTTGTTTTGGTTCGGCCGTTTTGCGTGCCGGTTGGCAGGGTCCCTCCCGTTGAGTACTGCTCTGGTACTTCCCAGATGTGGAGGACTAAACTGGAGGACCGTTCAGGAAATAGAAATTACACTTACCTGGTAATTGTAGTTCCTGTAGGGTCCAGTTTAGTCCTCCTTCCCTCCCGATAGACTGCCTTTTTTTTGACGCGGCGCACTTCTGCGCGGTTTGCGAGAGTGGGCTAAGAGTATGTCTGTGGTCCTCAGGTTTGGGGGTCTTCCACTCTCCTTTGGCTGTTTGTTCTTGTAGCCGCGACTGTGTCTCTTCCTTCGGTCTTTTGTGGAGGCAGAGGCAATGTACAGGTTTCCGGCTCCCTCGTTTGGGGAGGGGGTCGGCTGTTTGAGGGAGGGGGTTTTTGTTTTTCGGGACTGTTATAGATAGGTATTTCTCTCATGTGTTGCTTCTTTGAGTCTGCTTTGTTACTAGATCACTGGGGGGCTGATGGGAGTTCCAGCAGCATACATCCAGACATGGAAAAGACTCTGGTCCAGTCTCCTTGCTGCGGGAGGAGGTGCACTACCCAGATGTGGAGGACTAAACTGGACCCTACAGGAACTACAATTACCAGGTAAGTGTAATTTCTATTTATTTCTCAAAGATTGAGTTGTTTGATTTTGCTCCGACTGTTATCTTCAGTGACCCTCAGCAAATTTAAAAAATGCGAACAGTGCAGCAAGACTGTATCTGAAGTGCCTACCTACAATTTCTGCTTGCAGTGCCTTGGACTTAGATCACAATCCCTCAGTGTCATATGTGCTTCCAAATGCTGGCGAGGTCTTCATGGCTATGAAGTACAGTATGAGAGGATCTCCAGGAATAAGCAGGAATGTAGTCTTCACATATGCATATCGTCGGTACTGACGGAGCCTGCCCGGGAACACTCCCCAGTGTCCAATAGGGATGCTTTTGGGAGCATCCCTCAGCACATGCGCGCTGCCTTCCTGCCTTTCCAACTGTCCCTCTTCAGTTCTTCATTTTCTGCGGAGCCAACAGGATCCATACCCTGTCACCGCAGAAAATTCTGTCTTTAAAATTATTTTCTTGTGGTCGCGTTTGCCTCCACACGACGCTTACCGGTACCGCCGGTTCTTTTCTTTAAAAAAACAAAACAAAACCCACCTTTGAACTGTTTCTCTTCAGAAACTTTTATTTTTCGGTGTTAGGGTCCATTTTGGGCACTAGGCCCCCATATTCCTAAAACATGGAAAAAACAAATAGTGGTTTTTAAAAAATGTACTAAGTGTGGCAGCACCATTTCCGTCACTGACACGCATGATTGGTGTCTTAAATGTTTAGGGCCTGAACATTCTCCATCTGAATGTCTCTCCTGTATGGGGATGACTAAAAGAGGAAGACAGAACCGGGCTGCAAAACTCGGTACCCTCTCTTCTTCGGATGCCAGATCCGTTGCATCGACATATTCAAGGGCCTCCTCTTCCTCCCATGGATCTCGGGTAACTAAACATAAAAGCCAGTCCTCAAAGGGTAGCTCTCCTGCTAAGCATTGAGAGGCCATTGGCAGTGCCGTTGAGGGGAACCACACCGGCAAAGCAGGCCCGGCGGGAGGCTTCGGCTTCCAAAGCATCAATGGGGCTCCAGGATGTTCTCGAGGCCTCGACCTTGCAAGAACTACCTGTGCCATGCTCAGGGGTCCCGGCCGTTTTCACCGGTACCGACACCCAGGCATCGGCAGCGTCGATAGACCAGAGGTTCCTCGCTATCAAATGTAGCATCACAGCTCTTCTCTCAGCTGCGGTACCGTTGGTCCAATGGGCACTGGTACCTATACCGGCACAGACACCGGTACCAGTACCGGCCCTGGTGGGAATTCTTCCCACGCCATCTTTGGCTGGAATCGATAGATCGGTACCAGATCAAATCAATACCGACTTCGATCGATACCGGGACCGTGCTTTGCATGAGCATCGTAGTCAGGAATACTTTGAATCCTCCGATTCCGAAGACTCTGACAATTCTGCTGGTACTAGAGGGATTCTCCCAGAAGATCCCTCTTCTCCCCAATGCAGAATGTCACCTCCAGAGGACATGTCTTTTCAGGATTTTATTCGTGATATGGCCAAGGGCCTTTCAATCACGGTGGCTCCTGAAGAGGAACCCATAGCAAAGGAATTGGAAATTCTCCACTATCCTAAAGCTCCAAAGGAGGCAGCCACTCTGCCCATCCATGAAATTCTGCATAACTTGATGATCAGAATGTGGGAGACACCTTTGACTACATCTCCTCACTCTAGGAGACTTAATACTATGTATCGAGTTCCGCCATGTCCTGGATTTCAAAAGACTCAGCTGCCACACCATTCAATGGTGGTGGAGTTAGCCATGCGTAGGATGAAAAGTGCAAAGAGGCATGCATCCAATCCTCCGGGTCGTGAATGCAGGACTCTGGACGCTTTTGGACGCCAAACTTTTCAGGCTTCCATGCTTTCAGGTAGGATCAGTTCATATATACTATATATGGGAATGTTCCTCAAGGAAGTTACAGGAGACTTGGAGCTTATGAGCTCATTTCTCCCAGATGACAAGAGACAAGAGTTTCTTGCTCTAGTTAAGCATGCTCAAGATGTCTCCAAGTTTGTAAATCGTGCAGCCTTTGACTGCTTTGAATGCATCAGCAGAACCTCTGCTATTGCCATTGGCGCACGACGGATTGCCTGGCTTCAGGCATCAGACTTGGAGACTTGGGTACAGGATAAGTTAGGCAACATTCCTTGCACGGGAGAGAATCTCTTTGGCAAGAACTGGCAGGAAAAGGTTAACGCAATAGATGCTGACAATACTACTCTAGATAGATTGTTGAAATCTACAGCCACTCCAGCCAAAAAGAAGCCTTATAAAAAATCCTCTTTCAGCAAAAAGAGGAAATTTTATCCTTCCTATACCCAGCAGAGTCAAACTCAGGGTCAGGTTGCCCAAAAGGGACAAACTAGACAGCAAAAGAAGCGAAAAGGCCCGAGAGCCCAACCAGCTCTGCAGGTTCAGCCCCCTCAAGGGCTTTGACTCCTTCCTAGAGAGCTTAGCCTTCCTGCCTCTGAGGGGTCCCCAAACCCCCAATATCCCAGGCAGGTTATGCCACTTTGCCAACAGATGGCATCGGATAACAGCAGAAGATTGGACTCTGTCCATTGTAGGAGAAGGGTACGAGCTCCATTTTCACAGCATGGCCCCCTCCTACAATTCTAAAGCAATTCAATTCTTCAACCTCCGCAGATTATCTGCTAGATCACGGGGTCTCAACACTTCTTGCCCAAGGGGCAATAGAGGAGGTACCCATTCTTCAACGGGGTGCAGGGTTCTACTCCCTCTATTTTCTTATTTCAAAGAAAACAGGAGGACACAGACCCATTTTAGATCTCAGAGAATTGAACAAATACCTGTTTTGAGAGAAATTCAAAATGTTTTCTCTAGGAACTCTTCTGCCATACCTTCAAAGCCAGGATTGGCTTTGCTTTCTAGACTTAAAGGATGCATACTGTCATAAAGAAGACCCTTCTGAGCCTATGGAGCTAGGGCAAGATGAGGTTTGCTTTCAGAAACTGACAGGCAGTCTGAGCACATGGCTCAGTGTTTTCAAAGAAGAAGTAAACATAGAGAGTCACAAGCTGGAGAGACACGCCCCTGCAGTGACGTATGCCCTAGCTCAGGAGGTAATGAGGTTCACCTGTTTCAGGGCAGGGCACAGCTAAGCCCTGAGAGTTACAACGATAAAAACTGGTCATTAGCTTGGAGCAAGCAGAGCCCAAGGGAGAGCCAGAGGGGGAACTGGAAGCAGATGCAGAACCGAAGGGAGGACGGAAAAGGAAGCCAGCAAAGGAGTACGCTGACTAGAAGGAGTCAAGGAGGAGTGAGAACCAAGGGAGCTATATTCCTGAGGCCAGAAGGAAGCAACCCAGGACAGGGGTTGTCTGGCAAAGGCAGGAGAGAGAAGAATCTTCCTGAGAGGCAGGCTTGGCAAAGCTCATACGCTCCTAAGAGAGAGACAGGCTGGCTGGAGAATACCGGTACGTCTGAGTGGAAAGTTAATAGGCTGAGAGACAAGCAAACACCAGCTGGGTTTGAGAACCAGTCTAACCCTGCAGAGTGGAGAGTTCCTTCCCTTTCAAAGCCAAAAGGTAGGCTTAATAATTCATACAAGTTTGAGTCTAGCTATAAAGCAATTCCCTATAGTTACCAGAAAGTAGCAAACTCCCTGAACAAAGACTACAGCATATATGGTAATTTACAACCCTGCTCAGGAGAGTGTTACCGAGAGAAACCACGTGAGCTCAGAGAAACTGTTTGTTTCAAAGATCAGGATAGCAGTTTACTGCCACACCCTGCTAGTCCTGATACTGAGGAAATGCAGATAGACTTTGACCATAATGAAATAGTGGATGATCGGATGGACTGTACATTATCTTTGACTGACCATGTAAATTCCCTATGCTGAATAGTGTCTGTGAGAGACGGTAAAAGCAGCAGAAGAAAAGGGAACATTTTCTTTGCTAATTGAAACTGTTGTGGTTTTGTTTTGTATCAAGCACTGCACGTTTAAAGCCTGAAGCTGACAAGACTAACTTACCTGAGTTCATGTATAATTTCCTCAAGGCAATTGTATGGCATGTTTTGTCCTGAGTTATTCACTTGCATTTAATCTGCCGGGAAGGGGAAAATAAATTCTTGTCATTGCCTGAAACCACTCGACTGCAACTCATCTGTGCTCAAAGGGTAAAGGGACTTACATTCCCAGAAGGCCTTGCAGAGTTAAAGCAAGTCCACACTCTCTGGGGCAGGAACACCACAGGCAGACCAAGTCTCAGCGCCCTAGGCATTGGGCTGGCCACCGTGAGGTTGACAATACACTCACATTCTGATCCATCCAGATCACAGGAAATTCTTATGATTCCTTTTCAGGGGAAAACATTTCCAGTACAGGGTTCTTCCCTTTGGTCTAGCTTCTGCACCAAGGGTATTCACGAAATGCATGGCAGTAGTAGCTGCATTTCTGCGAACCCTGGGGATATTCATCTTCCCTTACTTAGACGACTGGCTCATTCGAGCCCCTACAGTTGCAGAGGCCAGCACTGCACTGTCTCGCACAATGTGAATCCTCCAATACTTGGGGTTGGTAATAAACTTCCTAAAATCCCAACTTGTTCCTTCCCAATGCCTGGAATTCATAGGGGCCTGTCTAGATACCAGACAGGCAAAGGCTTTCCTTCCACAGGCCCGGTTGCATAATGCAACTAGCTTCTCAAGCAGCAGGGAAATCCTCTCTAACTGCTCGAGAACTACTACAGTTGCTGGGACATATGGCATCCACAGTTCATGTAGCCCCATATGCTCGCCTCCACATGCGAGCAGCTCAGTGGACCCTATCCACACAGTAGACACAGGCCACAGGTCTTTTATCAGACAAAATAATAAACTCTCAATGTCTAATTTTGTCTCTCCAATGGTGGCAATCACTAGAAAATCTGACGGTGGGGTCTCCTTTTTATCAACCCCTTTTTCAGGCCACCCTAACAACAGATGCATCACAGGTGGGTTTGAGGAGCACACCTGAATCATCTCTCTACCCAGGGAACCTGGACTCCACAGGAGATTGGTCTACATATAAACCTCCTGGAATTAAGAGCAATCTATTTAGCTCTTCGGGTATTCCATGCCCAGCTCAGCTACAAGACAGTCCTAGTCCAGACGGACAATCAAGTAGCCATGTTCTATGTGAACAAGCAGGGCGGGACAGGCTCTCTGTCGTTATGCAATGAAGATTTACAACTGTGGGCCCTCGCCCGAGAGTATCAAATTCACCTTCTAGTGGTATATCTTCCAGGCACTCAAAACCTTTGGGCAGACAAACTCAGTCGCGTACTGCTGCCTCACGAGTGGTCCCTCCACCTAGACCAGGTGGCAGAGATATTTCATCTCTGGGGCACTCCAGACATAGACCTCTTTGCAAGTCCACTGAATGCCAAACTTCCCCAGTTCTGTTCCAGGATTCCGGCTCACAATTGTCAGGCAAGGGATGCCTTCCTCCTTCACTGGGGTCAGGACTTCCTTTATGCCTTCCCACCCATTCCCTTCATCCCCAAAACACTGTTCAAGCTTCAGAGAGACAGGGGTCGCATGATTCTCATAGTGCCACGATGGCCACGCCAAGCGTGGTATCCCTTGCTTCTACGTCTCTCTCAAGCTGCACCTCTGGAGTTAGGGCATGCTCCAGATCTCCTTTCCCAAGAGGACGGGACGCTATGGCACCCGAATCCCCAGTCCCTGCATCTCACGGCCTGGTTGTTGAAGGCTTAGACCGCCAGGATTTCAACCTGTCCCAACAGGTAAAGGATATCCTTCAGGCTTCTAGAAAACTTTCCACAAGAAGATCTTATGCCTTCAAGTGGAAACGTTTTACTATATGGTGCTCCAAGAAGGGATTAAACACCCTTGTCATACCTTTAGAATTGATACTAGAGTATCTCCTTCACTTATTGAATTCTGGTCTAAAGACCAATTTGGTAAGAGTCCATCTTAGTGCAATTGCAGCTTCTTATAAGCCTTTTAATGGACAACCAATTTCCTCTCGTCCACTCATATCCCGATTTATGAGAGGTCTTCTATTAACCAAACCTCCCATTAAGCCACCACCGGTGGCGTGGGATCTAAATCTAGTTCTCGGGCAGCTCATGAAGCCGCCTTTTGAGCCTTTAGCCACTACAACCCTTACGTTTTTGATCTGGAAGGTCATCTTCCTAATTGCAATCACCTCTGCACGTCGCATTAGTGAACTGCAAGCTTTAGTGGCTGATCCTCCTTACACTAGGTTTCATCATGATAAGGTTGTTCTTAGAACTCATCCACACTTTATGCCAAAGGTGGTTTCGCCTTTTCATTTGAATCAATCAATTTATCTTCCTGTATTTTTTCCGAGGCCTCACGCCTCTAATACAGAAAGAAATCTTCATACTTTGGATTATAAAAGAGCCTTAGCCTTTTACCTACAGAGAACACAGCAACATAGAAAGTCCTCGCAACTTTTTATAGCTTTTGACCCTAGTCATTTGGGACTTCCAGTCTCCAAAATAACTTTATCTAAATGGATTGCTCAATGCATATCCTTTGCTTATGAGAGTAAGGTTCTTCCTCTTCATGGCCGTATCACAGCTCATAACGTGAGAGCCATGGCAACTTCCATGGCTAATCTCCACTCTGTGTCTATCGATGACATTTGTCGAGCAGCCACCTGGGCTTCGGTACACACCTTCACAGCCCACTACTGCCTGGATAAAGCCTCCCTTCGGGATGCCGCCTTCTTGGGTGATCTGGGAAACTACAGACCAGTGAGCCTGATATCAGTACCAGGAAACATGGTAGAAACCATTGTAAAGAACAAAATTACTGAATGTAGACAGCCATGGTTTAATGGGAGAAAGCCAACATGGATTTAGCCAAGAAAAGTCTTGTCTTACTAATCTGTTATGTTTTTTTGAAGGTGTGAATAAACAAGTAGATAACGGTGAATCAGTTGATATAGTCCGTGTGGATTTCCAGAAGGCCTTTGAGAAGGTCCTTCATAAGAGACGGCAAAATTAAAAAGTCATGGGATTGGAGGCAGTGTAGTATTGTGGATCAGGAACTGGTTAAAAGATAGAAAGCAGAGAGTAGGGCTAAATGGCCAATATTCTCACTGGAGAAATGTGAATAGGGGAATACCCCATGCTGGGCCCGCTGCTTTATAGCATATTTATAAATGACCTGAAAATAGGAATAATGCATGAGGTGATCAAATTTGCAGATGACACAAAATTATTCAAAGTTGTTAAAACGCAAGAAGATTGTGAAAAATTGGATGTCCAAATGGCAGATGAAATTTAATGTGGACAAGTGCAAAGTTATGCATCTATGAAAGAGCAACCCAAACTATGGTTACTCGATGCAAGGTACCATCTTAGAAACCAACACCCAGGAAAAAGATTTAGGTGTCGTCATGGATAATACATTGAAACCCTCTGCCCAGTGTGTGGCGGCAGCCAGGAAAGCAAATGGAATGCTAGGAATCTTAAGGAAAGAAATGGAGAATAAAACAAAGGATGACATCATCATGCCTCTATCATTCCATGGTGTGACTACACTTTGAATATTGTTTTCAGTTCTTGTCGCCTTATCTTAAAAAGCATATAGCTGAATTAGAAAAGTTACAAAGAAGAGCGACAAAAATGGTAAAGGAACGAAAGGATACTCCTATGAGGAGAGGTCCAAAAGGTTGAGACTCTTCAACTTGGAAAAGAGACGGTATAGGGGGGATATGATAGAGATCTATAAATTAATGAATGGAGTGGAACAGGTTAACATTGATCTGTTGTTTACGCCATCAAATAGTAGAAATACTAGAGGACGCACAACGGAGCTACAATGCATCCCATTTAGGATTAATAAGAGAAAATATTTTTTTACTCAACATCTAATCAAATTCTGGAATTTGTTACAGGGGGTTTGTAGTAAAAATTGCTAGTGTAGTCGGGTTTAAAAAAGGTTTGGACAAGTTTCTGGAGGAAAGGTCCAAAAAACATTTATTTTATTTATTTGACCAGTTTTCTATACGGCCTTATACTTCAGTCAAAGCAGTTTACATTATGCAATCACTACAAACAGGTACTGGATGCATACCTTTGTCCCCAAAGGGCTCACATTCTATGAGTACCTGAGGCAGCAGAGGGTTAAGTGGCTTGCCCAAGGCCACAAGGAGTGCCTATTGGACTAGAAACCCCCGACTTTCCAGCCTGAAGTACCGTATCCTAACCACTAGGCCATTCCACCCTCTTATTATTAAAGAGGACCCGGGAAATCCACTGCTTGCCCCGGGACAAGCATTGTGGAACCTGTGTGCCTCTTTGGGTACCTGCGAGGTACTTGTGGCCTGGATTGGCCACTGTTGGAAACAGTATACTGGGATTGATGGACCTTGATCTGACTCATTAAGGCATTTCTTTTGTTATTATATACTTGAGACTTATGTATTGTCAGGTGGAGATTCATTGATGCTGAGACCTTGAAAAGGCTCTGATTCAATGTCTGCAACATCAATATCGATCTCCAGTGTATGGTGGGAGGAAGTTCAATCAAAACACAGGAAGAAGTCATCCTTACTTGAGGCTGACTTCTCTAGCTCAACCAGTTTGTTCGATCGGATCTGAACACTCAGTGAAAGAAGGTCTCCATCTGACAAACTCTTTTATTGATTTTATTCGTCCAGTGGTAGAAACCATTCCATTTAGGTTAGAGATGGAAGAACCACCCATGGCAGAAAAATTGGATATCTTTCAATTCCTCGATCCTCCCAAGGAAGCTGTAACAATGCCCACTACAGAATCCTCAAAGGTGTTCAAATGAGAATGTGGGAGACTCCCCTTATGTATAGAATTCATTAGACTCCCAGTCTCAAGAAAGAGCAGCTTCTTCACCATTTTGTGGTGTTTTGGCCCTTTCAAGAGCAGATTCAGAGTTCCAAATCTCATTCTGTTGCCCCTGGGGAGGGAGACACAGACATTGGATGCTTTAGATAGAAAAGTTTTCCAGAATGCTATGCTTCCAGCACAACATATCAGGTCAATGAACCAGTATATGCAAAACATTGTGCGCAAGATGGAGAAGATGACGAAACCATGCAGCTCCATTAACAGGTCGGCAAAGGGAAAGGATGTGGGAACCATGTGGTTGGAGAGACTTATGATGATTTTGAGACACCATCCAGTGTTGGCACTGGGATATTGGAGCTAAGAGGCAGGCATGGCTCAGAGTTTCAGACCTGAGATATGATGTGCCTTGCAAAGGAGAACATCTTATTGGAGATAAATTTATGAAGCGGAGATAAATTTATGAAGCAGCTTCCTTCATTAAGGAACACATTGAAACCCTTAAATCCCTCTCCCATCCCACTTTTGACCCAGCTGCCTCTTCCTCCAGATGGTTTGAGTAGGGGGCAAAAGAGAACTTAATACTCTCATTAGCATATATATCGCCCCTCTTCTTATTCTTTGCAATTACAGCGGGGATCTCACTCTTGTTCCAGACAGCAGAGGACCCAAAAGTTCCAACTAGCTCTTCAACCAAAACCTGGAACATGATTTTGACTGCCTCCAGGAGAATATAACCAGTGTTCCAGTATCCTTGCTGGATATTCTTCCAGTAAGAGGGAGGCTGCTATTTTTTTCAAACTATTAGTCTTTTGTAGTCTTTGACCGTAGAATATCTTTAGAACTCAGTCTAAAATACAGACTTCATCTATTCAAATTACCTTTAAATTTCCCACCGAGAGTATCAAGGTCAAACTCTCGGTATCAGGAAATACTTACTCTTTCCTGTTGGAGGTCAGTGCAGTCTCTCTTATTCCACTAGGAGAAAGAGTGCAGGAACTTTACTCCAAGATGTCTTGATCACAAAGAAAATGAGAGGATTCCTTACCATTCTAGGCCTAAGGACCATGAACAAAATTGTAATATAAGAAAAGTTCTTTTCCTTAAACACCCTTATTCTTTATCTCCACAGTGGAGACTTTTTATTTTCTCTGAATCTGAAGGATTTGTACACACACACACACACACACACAGAGAAATCCAAGTTACTAGAAGTATCTCAGATTTATAATAGGGAAACCTCACTATCATAGAAACATGATGGCAGAAAAAGACCACATGGCCTATCTAGTCTGCCCTTCCATATCAACTACAATAGTCCCCTTTTAACCTTTCGAGATCCTCTGTATGTCCCATGCTTTTTTACTGCTTCGTGTCCATCACCTCCACTGGGAGACTATTCCATGCATCTCCCACTCTTTCTGTAAAGATATATTTCTGCATGTTACTCCTGAGTCTATCCCCTTTCACTCTCATCCTATGTCCCCTTGTATCAGAGCTTGCTTTCAATTGAAAGAGACCCTCCTGTGCATTTATGCCACAGAGGTATTTAAAGATCTGTATCATATCACCCCTATCCCGCCTTTCCTCTAAAGTATACATATTAAGATGTTTGTCTGTCCTCCTATGCTTCATAACGAAGACCTCTAACCATTTTAGTAGCCGCCTCTGCACTGACTCCAACCTGCTTATATCCTTTTTTTTATTCTTTATTTTTATTTTCATTTTTAAAACAGTCCTCCTCACATTTCCTTTTAACTCCATTAGGTAAAACATACACCACTTCCGTAGAATCCTAACTAATACACATCACCTCCTATCTCATTCCCTAACCCTCACAGTGTCACATTTCTCAAACCAGTTGATCAACATAAGAAGGAAAAAGAATTAGCAAAGACCAAGCAAGATCCGGATCATAAGGGCTTCACTTCCACGCTACTTCTCCTCTGGGTGGGGGGGAGGGGGAAAGGGGCCAGACCATACCAACCCAGGGAATCCCGATTGAATCCTCCGCACAATTCCCACATAACCATCAACCCCTACCTCCTGTAACTCCTAGCTTCTCCTCCACTATACCACCAGAGTCCTAGCTCCCACCACAGAATTAACCCACTCCCACTGAATGGCAAACTCTTTCAAGTGGGGCCACAGCTGCTCATGATACTCCAGTGGTACCCTTCATTAGCGCTACTCCCCGCTCCATTTCCATAATATTAGCCAATTTCTTATACCACTCCAAGAGGGTTGGGGCATTGGTGTTCTTCCACTTTGCCGCGATAGCAAGTCTTGCCGCCAAATAGAAGAAACTGACCAGAGACTTCTTATTCAGACAGATCTCAGGCGGACCCTCGCTGTATCCCAACATCATGAGTGTCTGGTCCAGAACCAAGGGCTCACCCATCACCTCCTTGGCTACATCCCATACTCCCACCCAAAAGTCCCGCACTTTTACACACTCCCAGACCATATGCAGCAAGGTCCCCCTTTCCTCGCAGCCCCGCCAACATGCAGCAGACTCTCCTACATGCATAGCATATAGTCGGCTGGTTGTACTGTGTGTTCAAGTGCGCTAAGCAGATCGTCATTCTCAGGGTATTATCCCATATCACCTCCCATTGCTCCTCAGTCCAATTCTTATTCAGGTCTTTAGCCCAATCATTCTGGTAAGCATGGGACACCTGGAGCCTCCCCTGGAGTAATAGGTACAACTGGGCCACCAACCCTTGGCCTTTCTGGGGCCGAATAAAAAAAAGATTCCATCGAATGCGGGGAACCTAAGTCCCAACTCTGATGGAAGGACAGAAAATGCTCTATCTGAAATAGAGAAAAGAACTGCGGTGGGCTCTGCTGACATTTGGCCAAAATCACATCCCTCGTTAAGTAACCCTTCTCGCCTATAAAATCAAGCACCCTCTCCATATCATTCTCCTTTAACCATCAAAACGTACCCGGATCCATCTTGTAAGGCGGGAACAGATCTCCCTGTGTCATGAACGCCAAGCGCGAGACACCTGTATCAAAGACAATCTTTTTACAAATTTTCTGCCAGGAGTCCAGTGTGGACCCCACAATAGGATGCCATTTCACTCTGCCTCCCCACCCTAGTATAGTGGAAAAGGGTAAAGCCCCCATATTAGGCAGGTCTACTTGAGCCGCTTCTAAAGGGCTCCAGTGTAATGTGGATACGCCTTCCACCAAAAATAAACTGATTGCAACTGCGCCCCCCAGTAGTACTGCTTACAATTTGGAAGTGCTAAGCCCCCTGCTGACCTCGGGGCCATCAAGGATTTCAGATTCACCCTCTCTTTTTTTCCCATTCCAAATAAACACTGCTATGAGCCTGTTCAAATCTTTAAAAAAGGCATCGGGAATTCTACATGGAAGCATTAGAAAGAAGTACATAATCCTCGGAAGCACACTTATTTTCACCACATTAATCTGGAGCAACAAGGAGGGTGCCAGAGAAGACCAAGTACGCACTTCCTCTCAAAGTTTTCGTAACAATGGGGGATAATGCAACTGAAAAAGTTGGGAGATCTGAACTGGGATTTTCACACCCAAATGCCCTAAATACTTCTACTCCCACTGATACGGTACTGCCCTTCCAGATACTCTCGTGTAGCCAGGGGCACGTGAAATGGAAGTATAATTGATTTAGAAACATTCAACTTATAGCCCGACATCCTCGCAAACTCCTGATATTCCCGTCTAAAATATTTATTACTTATTTTCTGGGACTACCATTGCCAAACACACAGTATGCATTTGGCTAGCAGACTGCATTTGCTTCGCTTATGCCCAAGCAGGCTTGACCCTCGAGGCTTGTGTCAAGGCTCATAAAGAAAGATCCATGGTTGCGTTGGTAGCCCTTTGTGGACATTTTCAGGGCTGTGACATTGACATCAGTCCACATATTCACATCTCGCTACTGTTTGGGAAAGGGCGACCAACACAACAGTAGGTCTGTCAGTATCTCTTTGGGGATTACAATCAAACTCCATTCCTCCCAGGCCCATTTTCCTTTATTTCCAGGCTGCCTTCCAATATATATATATATAAGCATGCACATACACATAAAATTTGAAAAAGCTAGTTGCCACCATAATTATATTTTGGTGCTTGCCTGTTGCAGTGCCTATCTTGTTTTCCTTTTGAAGGCAGCCTGTAGCTTGGGAGTTCCTTATGTGAGGACTTGCTGTCCTGCTTGTCCTCAAAGAAAACCAAGTTACTTGACTGTGCAAGCATTCTCCGTGAACACAAGATACACATCCTTCCATGCCTGCCACCTGCAGCAGCAATGAGTAGGGCTTCTCAAATCTGAAGTGGGGAAGCTTCTGTGTGCAGGCTCCTTCACATGACATCATCCATCTGTCAGGATATCTATTCTGCTTCCCATGGAGAACACGAGCTACAGGTAAGAAACATGGGGCCCAGCATTCAACAGGCAGTTAGACGGTTTACAGACCTGTAAACGGCACTGACACGATTAGTACCGCTGAACATCCCCTGTCTTCTCCCTTAGCATTGGGGCGTTTCGGGGGTATTCCAGGGAGGAGCAGAGATGGCGACAGTCCGTAACCCTTGCCTATCTTTAGCTGCAGGAGCTAACAGGGCAGCATGCAATATCTCTGCTTCCAGGCAATACAGCAAACCCAGATACTCAATGCTAGGACCATATATATTACCCCAGCATTAAAGATACAGGGTTAAGGATCAGCACATAGTCTGCCCAAATGAATATCGAGCCCTTGGTTCTCATCACTTCTTCCTTGGGCAAGTGTAAAGGTTATACTCTGCCTTGGCTATAACATTTTAGGTGTAACTGTATTTGCAAAATCTACAGGTGTCTATTTCATTCTCCATAAGATTGACACTTTATCAGGGGCAACGTGGAGAGGCCAAGAAATTCAATAAGCATCATCTTGTATATACAACAGTGTAGCAAAGCACTGGGTAGAAGCGTCTGTGTCTTTTGTGCAGCTAGGAGTCGCTATCAAGGTCAGGTGAAGGAAAAGAGCCCCCACCTCATTGATGGCACTCTGTTACCTATCAGGTGATCCCTGGTGTTGCATGTAACAATGAACAGTTAAACGCAAGATGGACAGAACCAAGAACTGCTCATCTCCTTCCCACTTTGTTCTTTTTCTCTGTCCTCCACTTCTTGTCCTCTTTCACCACTTCTATCCATTTCCATTTTTCCTGCTTTTGTTGACTCCCACTTTCTGATTTATTTGTCTGTCACTCTCTTCAGCCCGCATCCCTCTTTTTTCCTCTCACTTTTTAGTCACCATATGTGTGTGTCTCTCTTTCTCTCTGTGACTACTGCTCCCATTTGTTCTCTGATAAGTTTAGTGGCATGCCGCCATACAGCACTAGCAGCCCCATGAAGGGGATGTAAGGTGTTCTGCTCTCACCTCTTCCCACAGCCAGTTCACCATATACTCAGGTTCCTAACTAAAAGAATGAGGGAAGAGGTAGAGAGAGCAGCTCTTTTTGATTCCTGTAGTCCCCCTCATACTCAGCAGTGGCGATGTTGAGCCTAGTGGCCATGTCTCATATTTCAGTCTCCAGTGGTTAGCTGGCAACTGGAAATTGTATGACCTCTCCTGTATTAGAATAATACTATACCCTTTAGTGAAAGGGACCTTTTAGCAGTCTTTCCCTTTAAATTGGTTTGTTTTTCAGGGTATCAGTGAAGAATATCATTGAGACAGATTTGCAAACATTGGAAACCCAACTAATGCAAATCTTTATCATACAATTCTGAAAGCCTGAATGGTGTAATGTGCATCTAAGTAAGGCTGGGAAGCACTGCTCTACAATAAGAAAGAGAGACTGAAAGGTGGGATACACTGCCACATTGGGAGACGAAGAAATTGAGGGATGGTATACCCTGCCCATTGGGAGACAGAGAAACTGAGGAGTGGGATACACTGCCCCATTGGGAGCTGGAGAGACTGAGGGATGAGGTACACATCCCAATGAGAGCTGGACAGACTGAGGGGTAGGATACTCTGCCCCATTGGGAGACTGAGAGATTGAGGGGTGGTATATACCACCCCATAGGGAGAGAATATTGGCTGTACTTTGTTGGACTCCCTTAAGTCTGTGTGACCTTATTTTTAATGCCTATTTACATAGTAGTGAAAGTTTATTTTTCTTACTTCATCTTTATTGTTGTTTCTTTTCTCTTACCCATGCTGTCTTTTTATTTTATTTTTCCTTTCTCTTCCTTTGGGTGTCTGTTGCTGTCTCTGAACCTTCAGGTTTTTCCCTGTGATCAAAACCCGTCATTGATGGACAGAGACTGCACAATGCTACAAGACCGCTCACATGCTGGGGGATTTCAGAGCCAGGGAGTAGCAGCCCCCGATGCTTTAATAGCTGGTAGTGTTGCGGAGTCTCCACCTCTATGTGACTCCATGTATCATGCTGTTGGGCAGGAAGAGAGCACCTCTAACCTGCCCACTGGTTCGGCTCAGCATCCTCCAGCAAAGGAGCAGACAGCAAGGACGTTGGAACTAGCTCCACAGGGACAGTACCATCAAGAGGAGGAGGAGGAGGAGACGCTGGTCGACTCTCAGCCCATAATTTTCAGTGAGAACCCCTTTGTGATGGCTAATCGTAAAGTCAGGGGGAAGAGTGGGACCCAACTGGGAGGCCCACCAGTTGGCTATGGCAGGAATGGGATGCTGAAGACCACCTTATTCTCCAAGGCAAGCTGCATCCTAGTGTTATGTATGGTGTGATCTATGTAGAGCATGCGTAGTCACTTGTAACTCAATCTCAACTGAATGTGTGTGCGTGTTCTCACTAATCACAACAGAAATGGCATGGTTTGCAGTGTTCTGCTGGCCCCTCACACCACTACCACCACTTGGCTGTCTCCTGAAGCCTCTTCCGCTCCAGGATCACTTCCCCATGGAAGGTCCTAAGGACTTACAGGCTGCTGATATAGTGTAGCTTAGTCATGTTTTCTACTCACTGGTTGAGTGTTTGGAAAACAATTAACTACTCTTTCATCTTTATTTGTCCTGAGGAAGTAAAGAATTTCAGAGCTGACATAAAGTAGTGATTTCTTACATGAGTCGTACACTAATTGTTAATGAGTACTGAGCAGGTGGCATTATACTGGGAGGGCCCAGAGCCTTTAAGAACTGAAAAACTAAGTGAGATCAAGAATGCTCTTTACTCATCAAGTATGTCTCCAACATTCCAGTATTGTGCTAAGGGAACTCTCACCTTTGAGCTAGTACCGACCCAATGTCTCAGCATGCTGTTAGGTGCACGCTTCCCTTCCCAATTCCCCTGCATGGTGTTATGAAGTCACCGCTCTTTTTAAGTCAGTACTAGCCAGCATGGTGATAGGGCACACTCTGTATTCCATCCCAACCATGATGTTATGGACTATTTTTCTCTGAGCCACTACTGGCTCAGTGTCCCAGAATGTCAAATAAATAAATCACCCTGGGTACATTTTGTTTTGTTAATCCGCCTTTATTTTGCGCTGAGGGTGCCGGAAGATGAAATGTTTGCTGTGTGGTGCTCTTCTCCTTATTAAATAACGAGCAGTAAAAGCTAGAATCCTATAGGAAGACAGAGAGGTATATAGACGAGACCTACAGGGACGTAGTACTGAAGCTCCACCTCCAGTCTGGCGGCGCCTCTCTTGCCACGGAGGAGAAAAGTCACGTGAAAGAAAAGCATCACCTTGGTGTAACAGGAAGTGATCCTGTAGCTAGGACCTATCATCCAGATGATGTAAAACCCTCTCGCACTGAGGTGATTTCTCCAGGGCCATGTACCCATGAGGAAAGGTTTAGGTTGGCCATTATAATTGGTGATTTGATCACTGGGCATGTAGATAGCTGGGTGGTTGATGGACATGAGGATCACCTGGTAACATGTCTGCCTGGTGTGAAGGTAGTGGACCTCACATGCCACCTAGACAAGGTCTAAAATAGTGCTGGGGAGTAGCCTGCTGTCTTGGTACATGTTGGGAAAATGTAGGAGGAAGGTTCTGGAGGCCAAATTTAGGCTTTTAAGTAGGAAGTTGAAATCCAGAACTTCCAGGGTGACATTCTCTGAAATGCTTCCCGTTCCACGCACAGGACCCAAACGGCAGGCAGAGCTCTGGAGTCTCAATGCATGGATGAAACAATGGGGCAAAGGAGGATTTTGGATTTGTTACAAACTGGACAACATTCTGGGGAAGGGAGGGGCTTTTTCGAAGGGATGGGCTCCACCTTAACCGGGGTGGAACCAGGCTGCTGGCATTAACCCTTAAAAAGGAGATATACAGCTTAAAAACTGCTCTAGTAGGTTAAAGCCAACAGTCTCCCAAGAGCGCATGGCTCGGAAGGATGTATCCTTGAAGGATACTAGCAAAAGAGGGAAGTTAGGGCATCCTGATAGGGAGGTTCCAATAAAGATAAAAGGAACTCAGGTGCCCTTAAATACAAACAGAGAAAAAACAGCAAGTGCACCGACAGGTGTCAAAAGCACTATTTATCAAGTAATCCCAACAAATTTTGGCCAAACAGGCCTCCTTCAGGGGTACAAACCTCAAAAACAAACAATAAAAATATAGTAATAAATATGTATAAATAAGTATACGCTAAACAAAACAATTCTAACATTAATAAATAAATAAAAAATATAAAAACAGTTAAAACCATGTGATACTAGTATACAATTAAAAAAAAAAATCAGTAAGTGCTACTTAAAATGCAATGCAACCTAAAAAAATATGTGCAAGGCTGACAACAATAAAAGGGATGAAACACCTATAGTTATTTCTCAATCCTATGCGGATATTAGGGAGAGGAGGACTACTAAAGACAGAGTTATAGAAACATGATGACAGAAAAAGACCACATGGCCTATCTAGTCTGTCCTTCCATAACAACAACTACAACAGTCCACTTTTTACCTTTAGAGATCCTCTGTGTTGGTCCCATGCTTTTTTGAATTCAGTTACTGTCCTCATCTCTACCACCTCCACTGGGAGACTATTCCATGGATCCACTACTCTTTCTGTAAAGAAATATTTCCGCATATCACTCCTGAATCTATCTCCCTTCACCCTCATCCCATGTCCCCTCGTAGCAGAACTTGCTTTCAATTGAAAGAGGCTCTCTCCCTAAACATTTATGCCACAGAGGTATTTAAACATCTCAATCATATCACCTCTATCCCGCCTTTCCTCTAAGGTGTACATATTAAGATCCTTAAGTCTGTCCTCATATGCTTTATAATGAAGACCATTAATCATTTTAGTAGCAACCCTCTGCACCGACTCCATCCTGTTCACATCCTTTTGAAGGTGCAGTCTCCAGAATTGCACACCATACTCCAAATGAGGTCGCACCAAAGACTTATACAGAGGCATTATCACCTCCTTTTTTCTGCTAGCCATTCCTCTCCGTATGCACCCAAGCATCCTTCTAGCTTTTGCCGTCGCCTTTTCTACCTGTTTAGCTACTTTAAGATCATCAGACACAACCACGCCTAGGTCCCGCTCTTCTTTAGTGGACAAAAGTACTTCACCTCCTATACTGTATTGCTCCCTTGGATTGCTGCAGCCCAAATGCATGACCTTACATTTTTTAACATTAAATCCCAGCTGCCAAATTCTAGACCATTCTTCAAGCTTAGCTAGATCCCTCCTCATGTTATCTACACCTTCCTGGGTGTCTACTCTATTGCAGATTTTGGTATCAGCTGCAAAGAGGCAAACCTTACCTGACAGCCCTTCCGCTATATCACTAACAAAGATGTTAAAAAGAATCGGACCAAGGACAGATACCTGGAGCACACCACTGGTAACATCCTTCTCCTCAGAGTGAGCTCCATTTACTTGTACTCTTTGTCGCCTCCCACCCAACCAATTTCTAACCCAAGCAGTAACTTTAGGGTCCATCCCTAGGGTGCTAAGTTTGTTTATAAGTCGCCTGTGAGGAACAGTGTCAAAGGCTTTACTGAAATCTAAATACACCACATCTAGAGCTCTCCCTCGGTCCAACTCCTCCTGCTCTTTTGTTGTCACTTCTGCCTCATCCTCCTCAGATTTCTTCCCACTCCCATGTGGGGTCCCACAGGGCTCTATACTGGCTCCTCTATTATTTAATGTTTTCCTTGCCCCTTTATCTTTAATTGTCCAAGAATTGGGGATATCAGGTTACTATTATGCTGACGACATTTTCCTGCTGCACCACACTTCTTCTTCTCACCCTGATATCACTCCTCTGGACACGTGCCTATCTATGGTCTCCTCTTGGCTCTCATCCAATTGTTTGGTGCTCAATATTGCTAAAACTGCAGCCATTTGGTTCTCCCATGGTTCTGCTGTCCCTTCTCTCACTCCTTCCTTCTCAGGTGCTCCCATCTCCCTAGTCTCCAAACTTCGTTACCTGCGTGTCATCTTTGATAATACCTTATCCTTTAGCGACCGTATATCTCATATTTCTCAATGCTCATTCTTCTGCCTACGGCAAATTCGTTCTATTCGGCCATTTCTTTCCTCTCAGGCTCTCACCACCCTCCTCCTTTCTTTGGTCATAACCCGTCTGGATTTTTGCAATTCCATCTACACTGGCATCCCACAATATCAACAACGGCGCTTACAGTTAATACAGAACACAGCTGCACGCATGATTTTCCATGCCTCCCCTCGGGATCACATCACCCCATTACTACATCAGCTCCATTGGTTGCCCTTCAGGTTCCGGATCCCTTTCAAAATCCTTACGTTAGTGCATCGAGCACTCTATCTCCGCAAACTGCAGTATCTGTCAAATTTACTGGTTTTTCATACACCTTCACGCAGCCTCCGGTCCGTTCACATTAACCGCCTGCACCTCCCGGCCCCCTCTCAAGCTCACTTTCAGTCCACCCGAAAATCAGCCTTCTTTTATCTAGGCCCTTCCCTCTGGAACTCCCTCCCCCTTGCCCTCCGTCTCGAAGAATCCTACCCTAAATTTCGCTCCCTTCTCAAGACCCACTTCCACTTCTTTTCCTCTGCCTTTGATACCTCCCTTTGACCTCTCCTACTTTTCTCCTTTGTCCTTCCGCTATTTCTACCTTTCCTCCTCTTTCCTGTATGTTATTGTAGTTCTTTTTCCTTTTTCCTAATGTGATGATTTTATATTGTAAACCGCCCCGATGTAATGGGGGGCGGTATATCAAGAAATTGGTAAACAATAAACAATAAACTCCCTGGTCACCCAGTCAAAGAAATCAATCAGATTTGTCTGACAAGACCTGCCTCTGGTGAATCCATGCTGCCTCGGATCCTGTAATCCGCTGGACTCCAGAAACCTCACTATTTTCTCTTTCAGCAGCGTTTCCAATAATTTACTCACCACCGAAGTTAAACTAACCGGCCTGTAGTTTTCAACCACATCCTTACTTCTGCTTTTGTGTAAAGGCACCACATGAGCCTCTCTCCAGTCCTTTGGCACCACTCCCGACTTTAACGAGGTATTGAAAAGTCAGTGGAGTTGCTAGAACGTCCCCAAGTTCCCTCAGTATTCTAGGGTGGATCCCATCCGGTCCCATCGCTTTGTCTACTTTAAGTTGAGCTAGTTTCTCACGAACACAGTCTTCTGAAAATTGTTCAAGATGTCCCTCGCTTCTGTTCTTATTTGTGGGTGTTTTCTGAGTTCCTGCTCCTGGTTCTTCATCTGTGAACACAGAACAAAAATATTTGTTAAGCAATTCCGCTTTATCCTTATCAGCTTCTACATATTCCCCCCCTGCACCCTTGAGTCTGACAATACCACTTTTGCCCTTCTTCTTCTCACTAATATTTCTGAAAAATGTCTTATCCCCCCATTTTATTGCATTGGCTATTTCCTCCTCCTTTTATTTATTTATTTATTTAACAGTATTTCTAAACCGCCTTATCTTATTAATCAAGATGGTATCACAGCAAACAATCGGGTAAAGTGAGCGTGTTATACATGCAGTGAGGGAGAAACTTCACTGAGTGTATGTTGTGTTGAGTGCGAGATTAGTTTGAGCTAAGTGCGCTATATACAAAGGGGCCAGAAAACATTTTCTAAACATACAGTGGTAGGAGGTATCATGTGGAGTTATGCATTCTCTGAGGTTATGTGATGTGTCCATAGTGTTCTTTGCCTTCTTGACTACTTTGCTAGCTTCTCTAAGTTTTTTCCAAATACAGATGCCTGTCTTCCTCTCTCTGTGATCTCTTGTATTTCATGAAGGCCTCCCTCTTTTTCTTCACTTTTTCAGCTACTTCCTTCGAAAACCATAGCGGTCTCCTGTTCCTTTTGCCTTTATTTACCATTTTAACAAAAAGGTTGGTTGCCCTTAAAATACCCCCTTTCAGTTTTGCCCACTGTTTTTCTACATCCCCCAGCTGTTCCCATCCCACTAACGACTCCCTGAGGTATTGGCCCATCTTCACAAAGTTAGTCTTCCTAAAGTCTAAGATCCTCACCTTGGAATGGATTCTAACAGCCCTAGTCCTAATACTGAACCACACCATCTGGTGATCACTGGATGCAAAATGATCTCCCACTACAACATCAGAAACACTTTCACCATTGGTAAGCACCAAGTCCAGTATGGCCCCTTCACGTGTGGGGTCTGTTACCAATTGCCTGAATAGTTCTCCCTGTAGAGAATCCAGGATCTCCTTACTTCTAGATGATACTGCAGCAGGAATGTGCCAATCAACATCTGGCATATTGAAATCTCCTATCAGTAGCACTTCCCCTTTCCTAGCAATGCTGCGTATGTCTTCAATTAATTCTCTGTCCACCTCTTCCTCTTGTGAGGGAGGTCTGTATATCACACCAATGCAAATAGATTTCTCTTTCCCTCTTTCTAGTTTAACCCACAATGCCTCCTCTCTCCCTTTTAAGCTCTGTAATTCCAAAGCTTTAATAGTAGTTTTTACATATAGTGCCACTCCTCCTCCCCTTCTTCCTACCCTGTCCTTTCTGAATAAAGTATAGCCAGGTATGGTTACATCTCAGTCATGGTTTTCTGTGAACCATGTTTCTGTAACTGCCACTAAATCCAAGTCAGCCACTCCCACTAAAGCTTCAACTTCAGGGATCTTATTTCTTATGCTACGGGCATTAATACACACTGCTTTCCATATGCTACCCCTGTTACCCATTTCCATAAAGGTATTTAATGTATCACCTACCTGGGGGCTTTCACTTACCTGGGGGCTTTCTTCACCCATCCCCAACGAATCTAGTTTAAAGCCCTCTTCAGTAGATTAGCCAGTCTACTACCGAAGATGCGTTGACCTTTCTTGGACAGATGGATGCCATCTCTGCTCTGCAACCCTTGGAACAGCATCCCATGGTCTAGGAAACCAAAACGCTCTCGATGACACCATCCACGCAGCCATGCATTCATCTCCAGGATGCGAGCCTCTCTGCCTTGGCCTTTACCCTCAACAGGGAGGATTGAAGAGAACACCACCTGTGCACCTAACTGCTTCACCCTCTGTCCCAGAGTCATGAAGTCACTTTTGATACATTCCGAGGTATACCTGGCAGTATCATTTGTTCCAACATGGATTAGCAACATTGGGTAATAGTCAGTGGGCTTGATGAGTCTCGGCAAACTCTCCGTAACATCTTGGATTTTGGCACCAGGCAGACAGCATACCTCTCTGGACATCAAGTCTGGTCGGCAGATGGACGCCTCAGTACCCCTCAGAAGAGAGTCTCCAACCACCACTACCCTTCGTTTCCTTCTGGTCACTGATTCTGCAACTTTGGGGTACTTGAACTCTGGTTCTTCCCTTTCCATGGATGCTTTCACCTCCTCCACTTCCAGGGCTGCATAATGGTTCTTCAATTCAAGGGCTGGTGAAGTTGGATTGGTGATTTTGCAGGCCCTGGTGACTTGTGTCCAACCATCGACATTCTGTTGGCACCCATCTTCTCCTGTGCTGGAGAGCTTGGTTGCTGCAAGAAGCATCTCATCAATGTACTTCTCACTGTCTTGAATGCTCCTCAGCCTCGCCACCTCCTCTCTGAGTTCCTCCACTTGTTTCCTCAGAGCTTCAGCATGCAGGCACCCTGCACATGGAACCGGTCCTTCAACTGGCATTAGGACCTCTGTCTGGACCGAGGCAGAAGCTGTAACGGGGGCAACAGCTTTAGCAATACGATTTTTTCCCAGCCATTGTTCTGTTCGTGGAGCTTAGGTATCTGTTAAAGCAAAAGAGAGAGATCTACCAAGTACCAGCCGGTTTCGCAGCTGTCCTTTCAGAGAAAAAGCAGTTAAATCTCTTTAATTATATTCAAAATGTGCTGGTCCAATTCTCTGTGATTTGTTAAAGGGGGAGGTGCCCTATAAAGCAAGACTGCTCACTAGGGGTGGGTGGGAGTCGGGGTGGGTAGGGAGGGAACTAACACCTGATTAGGTGTTAGCAGTTTCTAAACCTGAGGAGGTTACTGGAGTTCAGCAACCGACTGTTCTCAAGGAAAGTTCCCCTAAAGCACCAAAAAGAAAGTAACCTTGCTTTAAAAAATATACAAAAAACCCTTTTAAGAGATCCCATTCAGAGAGCTAGCAATGTAATATAATAAAACAAACAAACAAACAAACAAACCCTCAAATCCTTACTGTTTGTTGATCTGTGGAGCCCTGGTTAGGAAAGCCATATAACCTATGTTTTTGACTGAGCAATCTTGACATAGAGGACAAAAAATATAAAACAGGCCATCTTATGGAAGTTAAAAAAAAACCTTATGGTACCTGGTTATCAAGTGTGTCACCTCACCAAGCACCAGTCATAAATTAATATCGCACTTCAAAAACTCACCTATTGGGGATTGTATTTAGAATCAATCAAAGATTAGAGCAATACTGAACAGTACAAATATATGTACTTACTACAATCAAGAAGGTGGGGGGAAGGAAGGGAGGATGGGGGGCACGTAGGAGGCAAGGGGGAGGGTAAAATTGAAGAAACATACTATATTTACTGTGTGTTTGAGAACAAATGGTAATATAAAGTGCCAAAAGCATACATGTGGTACTGTAACACAACCCATTGCAGGAAAAATGCTCAGGCTGTAGCCAGTGTGAAGCTTCATTTGACTTTCTTGAAAGAACAGGTCAAAAAAGGCCACACCGTGAACCGAATATTCATAACAACTATATTATTCATCTTGTCATATAAAATTTATTGGATAGAAAGTGCACATCTAACTGAGCCTTATCAGCGTGCGGATAAATGCTATAAAATTACTCACGTAGTCATGAGAGAAGCTGAAACCAGCAACAAACGGCGTCCAAATCTTGGCAGCATTGAAAGCTCAATACTAAGAAGGGCTTTATTTAAGGAGACCAATTCCCGCCAAAGCAGAGGTGAAGGTGCATGCTGTCAGAATCCTGACGTCACAAGGCAGCCGTGTACCAGTGTTGGCGTTTCTCATTCAAGCGCCCTTGAGTGATACTCAGTGCATCAAAGAAAGGGAGAGAAATACTAGCGTGCCGGTCATAGCGTGTGAGTGTAACAAGGTGATCCCGCCTCTGATTGATGTAATTGAGTGGAAGAGTAGCCTAGTGGTTAGAACACTGGCTTGGTAACCAAGCAACCAGGGTTCAATTCCCGCTAGCACTCCTTGTGGCCTTGGGCAAGTCACTTAACCCTCCATTGCCTCGGAAGAAAGGCCTGGCAATCTACTTCCGGTGACACTGCCAAGAAAACCCAGGAGCTTCTGGGTCGCCAGGAGTCAGCACTGACTCGAAGGCACACATTGCATTTGCATTTGCACGTGGAGATACTCACACAGTCAAATATCCAAAAAAAGGGGTTAAGTCGGTGACTTGCTTTACAAGTAGACCAATTGTAAGAAGAACTCTACGTAAAGGATCCATGCTGAATGACGAAAGAATGAAGAGAATAACTGAATCCTTAAATATCTCTGCCGTAGTGCTGCAGGACAAAAATGCTTCACTTCTGTAATCCACATCTTCCACCATTTATACAAACTCCTTCCTTTCCCTTCCCATCCTCCCTCCCATTCCTATTCTCCCTCTCCCCTCACATCCTTCCCCCTCCCCTCCCCTCCCCTTGCACACATTTTTTAGGTTGCATTGCATTTTAAATAGCACTTATTGATGATTTCTTATTTTTTTATTTTATACTAGTGTCATATAGTTTTAACTGTTTTTATCATTTATTTATTAATGTTATAATTGTTTTGTTTGGAGTATACTTATTTATACATATTTATTATTTATTTATTTAAAGTTTATTTTATTTATTTATTTAAAGTCTCTTTTATACCGCGCTATTCAGCATCAGCGCGGTTTACAATAAACAGTGAACATACACATTTCCAATAGTACTTTGTGTTTACATATGAACAGGATAATCAACTTGGCTAACCGGGTAACTATGTACAACCATAAAATATACAATATACAATTTGTAGGCTGATCATGTGTTTGTGTGGTTTTAGACAGTAGTGATTTGGGTGGATTCGGCAAATGGTGCTGAGTTTCTATTAGGTTCAGGGTAATGTATGAGGAAGAGGTAGTGTTTCACGGCCTTCCTGAATTGGAATATGTCTGGGATTGATCTAATGTTGTGAGGGAGGTTATTATTGTATTTTTGTTTGTTTTCGAGGTTTGTACCCGCTGGAGAAGGCCTATTTGGCTGAAATGCGTTGGGGTTGTTTGATAAATAAAGTGCCTTTGACATCTGTCGATGCACCTGCTGTTTTTTGTCTCTTTGCTCCTGTGTGGGTGGGTTGCTCTCCTTTGGACTTCTTAAATACAGAGCAGACAGAGCTGAAAGATTCCAAATTACCCGTGTCAACTGATCAAAAGATTGTTAATAGGGATAAAATGCAACCTTTAAAATGCCTGTATGCAAATATTAGAAGTCTAAAATATAAGATGGGCGAGTCAGAATATATTGTGCCTCTTTGGGAACATGCCAGGTAGCTGTGGCCTGGATTGGCCACTGTTGGAAACAGCATACTGGGCTTTGATGGACCTTGGTCTGACCAGTAAGGCATATTCTTATTGCATTAAATGAAAGGTTAGATATGTTTGGCATCTCAGAGACCTGGTAGAATGAGGACAACCAACGGGATATCATGATACGTGGGTACAAACAATATTGCAATGATAGAGTAGATCAAATTGGTGGAGGGGTTGAGCTCTTTGTTAGAGAGGGTATTGAGTAACACAGGATAAAAGTTTTGCAGGAAAGAAAACATACTGTAGAATTTTTATGGACAGAAATTCCATGTAAAAAGGGGAAGGCAATAGCAGTGGGGTGTACTACTGTCTGCCTAGCCAGAATAAACAGATGGATGATGACATGCTAAAAGAAATCAGGGAAGCTAACAAACATTACAACACAGTAATAGGTGATTTCAGTTACCCTGGTATTGACTGGGTCAGTGTCACAGCAGGGCATGCTAAGGAGATAAAGTTTCTAGATGAAATGAATGACTGCTTCTTGGAGCAGTTGGTTCATGAACCGACAAGATGGGAAGCTATTTTGGACCTATTCCTTAGTGGAACACAGGATCTGGTGCAAAATATAAGTGTTAGGGCCACTTGGCAATACTGATCATAGCATGATCACATTTGATTTAATAAATGGAGGGCAGATGGCAAGGAAATCCACAGTACTACCTTTTAACTTTCAAAAGGGAGACTATAATAAAATGAAGAATATAGTTAAGAAAATACTAAAGGAGCAGCTGCAAATGTTAAAGGATTAAATCAAGCGTGGGTGTTGTTTAGAAATACTACCTTGAAAGCCCAGACCACATGTGTTCCACGCTTTGAAAAAGGTAGAAGGCCAAAAAACTGCCAGCATGGTTTAAAGGTGAGGTCAGAGAGGCTGTTGTAGCCAAAAAAAGCATCTTTCAGGAAATGGAAAAAGGAGCCATTTGACGAAAATGGAAAACAACATAACTATTGAGGAGTTACATGCAAGGCATTGAAAAGGCAAGCAAAGAAAGAATTTGAAAAAAAGCTTGCTGTGGAAGCAAAGCGCATAATAAAAAACGTTTTCAAATACTTTGGTAGCAAAAACCCTGTGAGAAAGTCATTTGGACCATTAGATGATAGAGGGGTAAAAGGGGCGCAAAGGGAGGACAAGGCCATAGCGGAGAGACTGAATGAATTCTTTGCTTTGATCTTTACTGAAGATGATGTGGGGAAGTTACCCATGCCTGAAATGGTATTTAAAGGTGATTTATCAGAAGAATTAAAACAAATTTCAGTAAACTGGGAAGATATATTAGAGCTATTTGATAAACTGTGAACTATCATTAAAATCATCTGTAGTACCTGAAGACTGGAGAATAGCCAATGTAACGCCAGATTTTAAGAAGGGTTGCAGGAGTTATCCAGAAAACTACAGAGTGGTGAGCCTTATGTCAGTACCGGGCAAAATGGTGGAAACCATTAGAAAGAATAAAATTCTTTTGCAAACTCCAGCCTTCTGTCTTTTCACCTTGCTGCTCCTTGTGCATGGAACAAACTTCCTCTATCTTTACATCAAGTCTCTTCTCTCCCCCTCTTCAGATCCATACTAAAGGTTTATCTCTTTGAGGCCGCATTTGGATCCTAATCCCTTGTTCTCCTTGTTCTCCTTCCCTGTTTGAACCCCCCTTGTTTCTCATGTATTGTTCTGTCTTTCTTGATTAGATTGTAAGCTCTACAAGTAGGGACTGTCTTCTTTATATTTTTGTACAGCGCTGTGTACACCTTGCCACACTTTATAAATGATTAATAGTAGTATTAGTAGTAGTGATCTACAGAATATGGGACCCTCATATAGGACTGTAGCACTTGGGCAGTGGTGTACAGGGTGTGGGAGCCTCACGACGGGCTGTAGCATTTGGGGAGTGGTGTACCAGGTATGCGACACTCACATGGGGCTATAGCACTGGGGGGGGGGTTTGGGATGCTGACATAGGGCTGTAGCACAAGGGAGTAGTATACAAGGTGTGAGACCCTGGCATAGGACTATAGCACAAGGGAGTGGTATATGGGGTGTGGGATGCTCACATAGGACTGTTGAATTTGGGAGCAGTGTACAGGGTTTGGAACCCTCACACTGGGCTGTAGTATGGGAAACTGTTGTAGGGAGTGTGGAACCCTCATAGGGCTGTAGTACTGGGGAGTGCTTTAGGGGAAGGGTGGAGCCCTCATAGGGCTGTAGTACTGGGGAGTGCTTTAGGGGAAGTGTGGAACCCTCATAGGGCTGTAGTACTGGGGAGTGCTTTAGGGGAAGGGTGGAGCCCTCATAGGGCTGTAGTACTGGGGAGTGCTTTAGGGGAAGTGTGGAACCCTCATAGGGCTGTAGTACTGGGGATTGCTTCAGGGGAAGTGTGGAACCCTCATAGGGCTGTAGTACTGGGGAGTGCTTCAGGGGAAGTGTGGAACCCTCATAGGGCTGTAGTACTGGGGTGTGCTTTAGGGGAAGTGCGGAGCCCTCATAGGGCTGTAGTACTGCGGAGTGCTTCAGGGGAAGTGAGGAACTCTCATAGGGCTGTAGTACTGGGGAGTGCTTTAGGAGAAGGGTGGAGCCCTCATAGGGCTGTAGTACTGGGGAGTGCTTTAGGGGAAGGGTGGAGCCCTCATAGGGCTGTAGTACTGGGGAGTGCTTTAGGGGAAGTGTGGAACCCTCATAGGGCTGTAGTACTGGGGAGTGCTTTAGGGGAAGGGTGGAGCACTCATAGGGCTGTAGTACTGAGGAGTGCAACCCTCATAGGGCTGTAGTACTGGGGAGTGCTTTAGGGGAAGGGTGGAGCCCTCATAGGGCTGTAGTACTGGGGAGTGCTTTAGGGGAAGTGTGGAACCCTCACAGGGCTGTAGTACTGGGGTGTGCTTTAGGGGAAGTGTGGAACCCTCATAGGGCTGTAGTACTGGGGAGTGCTTTAGGGGAAGTGTGGAGCCCTCATAGGGCTGTAGTACTGGGGAGTGCTTTAGGGGAAGTGTGGAGCCCTCATAGGGCTGTAGTACTGGGGTGTGCTTTAGGGGAAGTGTGGAACCCTCATAGGGCTGTAGTACTGGGGAGTGCTTTAGGGGAAGTGTGGAACCCTCATAGGGCTGTAGTACTGGGGAGTGCTTTAGGGGAAGGGTGGAGCCCTCATAGGGCTGTACTACTGGGGAGTGCTTTAGGGGAAGTGTGGAGCCCTCATAGGGCTGTAGTACTGGGGAGTGCTTTAGGGGAAGGGTGGAACCCTCATAGGGCTGTAGTACTGGGGAGTGCTTTAGAGGAAGGGTGGAACCCTCATAGGGCTGTAGTACTGGGGAGTGCTTTAGGGGAAGTGTGGAACCCTCATAGGGCTGTAGTACTGGGGAGTGCTTTAGGGGAAGTGTGGAACCCTCATAGGGCTGTAGTACTGGGGCGTGCTTTAGGGGAAGGGTGGAGCCCTCATAGGGCTGTAGTACTGGGGAGTGCTTTAGGGGAAGTGTGGAACCCTCATAGGGCTGTAGTACTGGGGAGTGCTTTAGGGGAAGGGTGGAGCCCTCATAGGGCTGTAGTACTGGGGAGTGCTTTAGGGGAAGGGTGGAGCCCTCATAGGGCTGTAGTACTGGGGAGTGCTTTAGAGGAAGTGTGGAGCCCTCATAGGGCTGTAGTACTGGGGTGTGCTTTAGGGGAAGTGTGGAACCCTCATAGGGCTGTAGTACTGGGGAGTGCTTTAGGGGAAGGGTGGAGCCCTCATAGGGCTGTAGTACTGGGGGAGTGCTTTAGGGGAAGTGTGGACCCTCATAGGGCTGTAGTACTGGGGAGTGCTTTAGTGGAAGGGTGGATCCCTCATAGGGCTGTAGTACTGGGGAGTGCTTTAGGGGAAGGGTGGAGCCCTCATAGAGCTGTAGTACTGGGGAGTGCTTTAGGGGAAGTGTGGAACCCTCATAGGGCTGTAGTACTGGGGTGTGCTAAAGGGGAAGTGTGGAACCCTCATAGGGCTGTAGTACTGGGGAGTGCTTTAGGGGAAGGGTGGAGCCCTCATAGGGCTGTAGTACTGGGGAGTGCTTTAGGGGAAGTGTGGAACCCTCATAGGGCTGTAATACTGGGGAGTGCTTTAGGAGAAGGGTGGAGCCCTCATAGGGCTGTAGTACTGGGGAGTGCTTTAGGGGAAGTGTGGAACTCTCATAGGGCTGTAGTACTGGGGAGTGCTTTAGGGGAAGTGTGGAACCCTCATAGGGCTGTAGTACTGGGGAGTGCTTTAGGGGAAGGGTGGAGCCCTCCTAGGGCTGTAGTACTGGGGAGTGCTTTAGGGGAAGGGTGGAGCCCTCATAGGGCTGTAGTACTGGGGAGTGCTTTAGGGGAAGGGTGGAGCCCTCATAGGGCTGTAGTACTGGGGAGTGCTTTAGGGGAAGTGTGGAACCCTCATAGGGCTGTAGTACTGGGGAGTGCTTTAGGGGAAGGGTGGAGCCCTCATAGGGCTGTTGTACTGGGGTGTGCTTTAGGGGAAGTGTGGAACCCTCATAGGGCTGTAGTACTGGGGAGTGCTTTAGGGGAACGGTGGAGCCCTCATAGGGCTGTAGTACTGGGGAGTGCTTTAGGGGAAGGGTGGAGCCCTCATAGGGCTGTAGTACTGGGGAGTGCTTTAGGGGAAGTGTGGAACCCTCATAGGGCTGTAGTACTGGGGAGTGCTTTGGGGGAAGGGTGGAGCCCTCATAGGGCTGTAGTATTGGGGTGTATTATTTGGAGTGGGAACCTCACATAGTGCCTTAGGGGAAAAGTGGAAGCTTCATAGGGCTGTAGTACTGGGAGTGTTACAGGGAATGTGGGAACCTCACATAGGGCCATATTATCGGGGAGTGCTTTAGCAAGTGTGAGACCCTCACATACGACTGTACTACTGAGGAGTGCGGTAGGGAGTGTGGAACCCTCACATAGGCCTGTAGTTCTGGGGTGTGTTATAGGGAGTTGGGAGCCCCTCACATAGGGCTGTGGTTTGGAGGAGTGCTGTAGGGAGTGTGGAACCCTCACATAGGCCTGTAGTTCTGGGGTGTGTTATAGGGAGTGGGAGCCCCTCGCATAGGGCTGTGGTTTGGAGGACTGTAGGGAGTGTGGATCCCTCACATAGGCCTGTAGTGCTGGGGTGTGTTATAGGGAGTGGGAGCTCCTCGCATAGGGCTGTGGTTTGGAGGAGTGCTGTAGGGAGTGTGGATCCCTCACATAGGCCTGTAGTGCTGGGGTGTGTTATAGGGAGTGGGAGCCCCTCGCATAGGGCTGTGGTTTGGAGGACTGTAGGGAGTGTGGATCCCTCACATAGGCCTGTAGTGCTGGGGTGTGTTATAGGGAGCGGGAGCCCCTCGCATAGGGCTGTGGTTTGGAGGACTGTAGGGAGTGTGGATCCCTCACATAGGCCTGTAGTGCTGGGGTGTGTTATAGGGAGCGGGAGCCCCTCGCATAGGGCTGTGGTTTGGAGGACTGTAGGGAGTGTGGAACCCTCACATAGGCCTGTAGTTCTGGGGTGTGTTATAGGGAGCGGGAGCCCCTCGCATAGGGCTGTGGTTTGGAGGACTGTAGGGAGTGTGGAACCCTCACATAGGCCTGTAGTGCTGGGGTGTGTTATAGGGAGTGGGAGCCCCTCGCATAGGGCTGTGGTTTGGAGGACTGTAGGGAGTGTGGATCCCTCACATAGGCCTGTAGTGCTGGGGTGTGTTATAGGGAGCGGGAGCCCCTCGCATAGGCTGTGGTGGTTTGGAGTGACTGTAGGGATGTGGATCCCTCACATAGGCCTGTAGTGCTGTGGTGTGTTATAGGGAGCGGGAGCCCCTCGCATAGGGCTGTGGTTTGGAGGACTGTAGGGAGTGTGGATCCCTCACATAGGCCTGTAGTGCTGGGGTGTGTTATAGGGAGCGGGAGCCCCTCACATAGGGCTGTGGTTTGGAGGACTGTAGGGAGTGTGGAACCCTCACATAGGCCTGTAGTTCTGGGGTGTGTTATAGGGAGTGGGAGCCCCTCACATAGGGCTGTGGTTTGGAGGACTGTAGGGAGTGTGGAGCCCTCACATAGGCCTGTAGTGCTGGGGTGAGTTATAGGTAGAGGGAGCCCCTCTCATCGCGCAGTGGCTTGGCGGACTGTAGGGAGTGTGGAACCCTCACATAGGCCTGTAGTTCTGGGGTGTGTTATAGGGAGTGGGAGCCCCTCACATAGGGCTGTGGTTTGGAGGACTGTAGGGAGTGTGGATCCCTCACATAGGCCTGTAGTGCTGGGGTGTGTTATAGGGAGTGGGAGCCCCTCGCATAGGGCTGTGGTTTGGAGGACTGTAGGGAGTGTGGATCCCTCACATAGGCCTGTAGTGCTGGGGTTGTGTTATAGGGAGTGGGAGCCCCGTCCGCATAGGTCTGTGGTGTTTGGAGGACTGTAGGGAGTGTGTATCCCTCACATAGGCCTGTAGTGCTGGGTTTGTGTATCATGGATGGGAGCCCCGTCGCCTAGGGCTGTGGTTTGGAGGACTGTAAGTGAGTGTGGATCCCTCACATATTCCGGCTCTTCTGGGGGTGTGTTATAGGGAGCGGGAGCCCCTCGCATAGGGCTGTGTTGGTCCTGGAGGACTGTAGTGAGTTGGTGGAGCCCTCACATAGGCGCTGTAGTGCTGGGGGGTGTGATAGGATCGCGGGAGGCCCCGTCGCATAGGATGCTGTGGTTGGTGGAGGACTGTATGGAGTGTGTGATCCCTTCCACATAGGGCCTGTCGGTATTTTTGCTGGGGTGTTTTTTAGGGAGTGGGAGCCCCTCGCATAGGGCTGTGGTTTGGAGGACTGTAGGGAGTGTGGTATCCCGTCACATAGGCCTTTAGTGCTGTGGTGGTGTTATAGGGAGTGGGAGCTCCTCGCATAGGGCTGTGGTTTTGGAGGAGTGCTGTAGGGAGTTGTGGATCCCTCACGATAGGCCTGTAGTGGCTGTGGTGTGTTATAGGAGTGGGAGCCCCTCGCATAGGGCTGTGGTTTGGAGGGACTGTAGGTAGTGTGGAGTCCCTCGACATAGGCCTGTAGTGCCTGGGGTGGTTATAGGGAGCGGGAGCCCCTCGGCATAGGGCTGTGTTTTGGAGGACTATAGGTATTGTGGATCCCTACACATATGCCTGTAGTGGCTCTGGGGTGTGGTTTTATAGGGAGCGGGGAGCCCCCCTTCGCATTAGGGCCCTGTGTTTTGGAGCGACTGTAGGGAGTGTGGATCCCTCACATAGGCCCTGTAGTGCTGGTGATGTGTTTAGGAGATTCGCGGGAGCCCCTCGCACTAGGGCCTGTGGTTTTGGGGAGGACTGTAGGAGTGTGGAATCCCTCACATAGGCACTGTAGTGCTGGGGTGTGTTTATAGGGGAGTGGGAGCCCCCTCGCATAGGGCTGTGGTTTGGGAGGACTGTAGGAGTGGGAGCCCCTCGCACTAGGGCTGTTGGTTTTGGAGGACTGTAAGGAGTGTGAGGATCCCTCACATAGGCCTGGTAGTGCTTGGGTGTGGTTCATAGGGAGTGGGAGCCCTCCGCATAGGGCGGTGTTTTGGATGACTGTAGGGAGTGGGAAGCCCCTTCGCATAGGGCTGGTGGTTTGGAGGAATGTAGGGAGTGTAGGATCCCTCCACATAGGCCGTGTAGTGCTGGGGTGTGATTAATAGGGAGTGGGAGCCCCATGCCTCGCATAGGTCTGTGTTTTTGTAGGACTGTATTAGTGGGTGGCTATCCCTCACATATGCCTTGTAGTGTCTGGCAGTGGGGACAGTAACATAAAGCTGTACAACTGCAGGAAGTGGGGAGCCTTCACTACTGGTAGATATGACCCGTGCAGTTCCACTGACTTAGGATTGGTGCCAGGTATAAGCCTTGATTACAGGATAGGGCACCTATCTCTCCTTTTGCTTCTTTTGTATCGATACGAGTGTGTGCTGCTGTTAGGCATCTCTGATTTTCTCTGGTTTTTACTCCCCGAATCAGCAGACAATGCCATTAGAACAGCCCAGTGTCCTATTTTTAGTCCCAGTTTCTTAACACACAGCACATACTGACCAGTGGCGGTTCTGCTTTCCTTGGACTGTGGTTCACATGATGATTTTCTTTGACCCTTCGGAGCATATCACCCTCTGTCTATAATTCCTCCTGATTCCTCTGTCTATAATTCCTCCCAGGACCCGCGGTGCTCTCCATATCCTGCTTGTTCCTAATGCTTGTGGATGCCTCTCCAGAGACGTGGCTTGTTCCTAGGTCCACTCAGGCCGAATGGCGCTCTTCTTTCTTTATGATTTTCCCTTTTGCACTCATTTGGCTTTTTGTTGCCTCTGATCTTGAAGCTGTTATTAAGAGAGGGTTCTGCTTCTTTTCCAGACACCTACCAGTGACGCACCCACAGGAAACACCACTAAGCAAGATGTCTCTAATTCTCCCAGTGCTCAACAGGTGAGTGATGCAGCTGTAAACCAAAGAACTGTTTGTATGCATGTTAATATACACATCAAACGTCAGTCTTTCGTCATTTGGGAAGAACAAGGCTGCCGTCATTGGCTGTGCGGGCATAGGTCCCACGGGTGGGGTGCAGAATGCCGGAAGATTTTCTGAAGGGTTGACACTCTGCAGTTTAGTTGTTGTCTTCCTAGATGCCCTGACTAAGGGTATATTCTGTGAACATGAATCCAAAATAATAGAGAAACCATACACACGCATCCTAAAAGCTCCCCCTCCTTTTGAGTTATTAGTGCATGTACAGAGACTTCACAGAAAGATCCTTAAGAGAAAAGAGCGAAGGTAAAGCCTGGGACACAGAATCCTTAGCAGGGGAGTGAGGGCAAACTAAGCACAGAGGATCCTTAGCTGTGAGAGAGTAAAGCCTGGGATAAGCACAGTCAGCTGTGATTTAGGAGGTAACCTGGAGAGGATCCTCTAGCTGTGTAGCTGAGGGGTAAAGTGGAAGCACAAGGATCCCTGTGGGAGCTGAGCAGCAAGGATACAGAGGATCCTGAGCTACGGGGGAATGGGGTAATGAGGGTGGAATGAGTGGCTGGGCAGGAGATAAGTGATCCTTGCTGTGTGGGGTGAGTGGGTAAGCAGTGGAGCACTCAGAAAGCCTTGTGTAGAGGATATAGGTGAGGGATCCAAAACCTATGGGGATAGGAGTGAGGGGTAAGCTGCACAGAGATCCTTAGCTGTGGGGAGTGAGGGGTAAAGCCTGGGATAAGCACAGAGGATCCTTAGCTGTGGGGGGGTGGAGGGGAAATCCGGGGGTAAGCACAGAGGATCCTTAGCTGTGGGGGAGTGAGGGGTAAAGCCTGGGATAAGCACAGAGGATCCTTAGCTGTGGGGGGGAGTGAGGGGAAAAGCCTGAAATAAGCACAGAGGATCCTTAGCTGTGGGGGGGAGTGAGGGGTAAAGCCTGGGATAAGCACAGAGGATCCTTAGCTGTGGGGGAGTGAGGGGTAAAGCCTGGGATAAGCACAGAGGATCCTTAGCTGTGGGGGAGTGAGGGGTAAAGCCTGGGATAAGCACAGAGGATCCTTAGCTGTGGGGGAGTGAGGGGTAAAGCCTGGGATAAGCACAGAGGATCCTTAGCTGTGGGGGGAGTGAGGGGTAAAGCCTGGGATAAGCACAGAGGACCCTTATGTGGGGGGGAGTGAGGGGTAAAGCCTGGGATAAGCACAGAGGATCCTTAGCTGTGGGGGGAGTGAGGGGTAAAGCCTGGGATAAGCACAGAGGATCCTTAGCTGTGGGGGAGTGAGGGGTAAAGCCTGGGATAAGCACAGAGGATCCTTAGCTGTGGGGGTGATATGGGGTAAAGCCTGGGATAAGCGCAGAGGATCCTTAGCTGTGGGGGGGAGTGAGGGGTAAAGCCTGGGATAAGCACAGAGGATCCTTAGCTGTGGGGGGGAGTGACGGGTAAAGCCTGGGATAAGCACAGAGGATCCTTAGCTGTGGGGGAGTGAGGGGCAAAGCCTGGGGATAAGCACAGAGGATCCTTAGGTGTGGGGGAGTGAGGGGTAAAGCCTGGGATAAGCACAGAGGATCCTTAGCTGTGGGGGGAGTGAGGGGTAAAGCCTGGGATAAGCACAGAGGATCCTTAGCTGTGGGGGGAGTGAGGGGTAAAGCCTGGGATAAGCACAGAGGATCCTTAGCTGTGGGGGAGTGAGGGGTAAAGCCTGGGATAAGCACAGAGGATCCTTAGCTGTGGGGAGTGAGGGGTAAAGCCTGGGATAAGCACAGAGGATCCTTAGCTGTGGGGGAGTGAGGGGTAAAGCCTGGGATAAGCACAGAGGATCCTTAGCTGTGGGGGAGTGAGGGGTAAAGCCTGGGATAAGCACAGAGGATCCTTAGCTGTGGGGGAGTGAGGGGTAAAGCCTGGGATAAGCACAGAGGATCCTTAGCTGTGGGGGAGTGAGGGGTAAAGCCTGGGATAAGCACAGAGGATCCTTAGCTGTGGGGGAGTGAGGGGTAAAGCCTGGGATAAGCACAGAGGATCCTTAGCTGTGGGGGGAGTGAGGGGTAAAGCCTGGGATAAGCACAGAGGATCCTTAGCTGTGGGGGTAGAGAGGGGTAAAGTCTAGGATGAGTACAGAGGATCCGTAGCTGTGGGGGCATGAGGGGTAAAGCCTGGGATAAGCACAGAGGATCCTTAGCTCTGGGGTGTGAGGGATAAAGCCGGGGATAAGCACAGAGGATCCTTAGCTGTGGGGTGTGAGGGGTAAAGCCTGGGATAAGCACAGAGGTTCCTTAGCTGTGGGGGAGTGAGGGGTAAAGCCTGGGATAAGCACAGAGGATCCTTAGCTGTGGGGGAGTGAGGGGTAAAGTCTGGGATAAGCACAGAGGATCCTTAGCTGTGGGGGAGAGACAGGGGTAAAGCCTGGGATAAGCACAGAGGATCCTTAGCTGTGGGGGAGTGAGGGGTAAAGCCTGGGATAAGCACAGAGGATCCTTAGCTGTGGGGGGAGTGAGGGGTAAAGCCTGGGATAAGCACAGAGGATCCTTAGCTGTGGGGGGAGTGAGGGGTAAAGCCTGGGATAAGCACAGAGGATCCTTAGCTGTGGGGGAGTGAGGGGTAAAGCCTGGGATAAGCACAGAGGATCCTTAGCTGTGGGGGGAGTGAGGGGTAAAGCCTGGGATAAGCACAGAGGATCCTTAGCTGTGGGGGGAGTGAGGGGTAAAGCCTGGGATAAGCACAGAGGATCCTTAGCTGTGGGGGGGCGTGAGGGGTAAAGCCTGGGATAAGCACAGAGGATCCTTAGCTGTGGGGGGAGTGAGGGTAAAGCCTGGGATAAGCACAGAGGATCCTTAGCTGTGGGGGAGTGAGGGGTAAAGCCTGGGATAAGCACAGAGGATCCTTAGCTGTGGGGGAGTGAGGGGTAAAGCCTGGGATAAGCACAGAGGATCCTTAGCTGTGGGGGAGTGAGGGGTAAAGTCTGGGATAAGCACAGAGGATCCTTAGCTGTGGGGGAGTGAGGGGTAAAGCCTGGGATAAGCACAGAGGATCCTTAGCTGTGGGGGAGTGAGGGGTAAAGCCTGGGATAAGCACAGAGGATCCTTAGCTGTGGGGGGAGTGAGGGGTAAAGCCTGGGATAAGCACAGAGGATCCTTAGCTGTGGGGGGGGAGTGAGGGGTAAAGCCTGGGATAAGCACAGAGGATCCTTAGCTGTGGGGGGAGTGAGGGGTAAAGCCTGGGATAAGCACAGAGGATCCTTAGCTGTGGGGGGAGTGAGGGGTAAAGCCTGGGATAAGCACAGAGGATCCTTAGCTGTGGGGGGAGTGAGGGGTAAAGCCTGGGATAAGCACAGAGGATCCTTAGCTGTGGGGGGAGTGATGGGTAAAGCCTGGGATAAGCACAGAGGATCCTTAGCTGTGGGGGAGTGAGGGGAAAAAACTGGTATTAGCACAGAGGATCTTTAGCTGTGGGGGGAGTGAGGGGTAAAGTCTAGGATAAGCACAGAGGATCCTTAGCTGTGGGGGGAGTGAGGGGTAAAGCCTGGGATAAGCACAGAGGATCCTTAGCTGTGGGGGGAGTGAGGGGTAAAGCCTGGGATAAGCACAGAGGATCCTTAGCTGTGGGGGGGAGTGAGGGGTAAAGCCTGGGATAAGCACAGAGGATCCTTAGCTGTGGGGGAGTGAGGGGTAAAGCCTGGGATAAGCACAGAGGATCCTTAGCTGTGGGGGGAGTGAGGGGTAAAGCCTGGGATAAGCACAGAGGATCCTTAGCTGTGGGGGGAGGGGTAAAGCCTGGGATAAGCACAGAGGATCCTTAGCTGTGGGGGGAGTGAGGGGTAAAGCCTGGGATAAGCACAGAGGATCCTTAGCTGTGGGGGAGTGAGGGGTAAAGCCTGGGATAAGCACAGAGGATCCTTAGCTGTGGGGGGAGTGAGGGGTAAAGCCTGGGATAAGCACAGAGGATCCTTAGCTGTGAGGGGTAAAGCCTGGGATAAGCACAGAGGATCCTTAGCTGTGGGGGAGTGAGGGGTAAAGCCTGGGATAAGCACAGAGGATCCTTAGCTGTGGGGGGAGTGAGGGGTAAAGCCTGGGATAAGCACAGAGGATCCTTAGCTGTGGGGGGAGTGAGGGGTAAAGCCTGGGATAAGCACAGAGGATCCTTAGCTGTGGGGGGAGTGAGGGGTAAAGCCTGGGATAAGCACAGAGGATCCTTAGCTGTGGGGGGGAGTGAGGGGTAAAGCCTGGGATAAGCACAGAGGATCCTTAGCTGTGGGGGGAGTGAGGGGTAAAGCCTGGGATAAGCACAGAGGATCCTTAGCTGTGGGGGGAGTGAGGGGTAAAGCCTGGGATAAGCACAGAGGATCCTTAGCTGTGGGGGAGTGAGGGGTAAAGCCTGGGATAAGCACAGAGGATCCTTAGCTGTGGGGGGAGTGAGGGGTAAAGCTGGGATAAGCACAGAGGATCCTTAGCTGTGGGGGAGTGAGGGGTAAAGCCTGGGATAAGCACAGAGGATCCTTAGCTGTGGGGGGAGTGAGGGGTAAAGCCTGGGATAAGCACAGAGGATCCTTAGCTGTGGGGGGGAGTGAGGGGTAAAGCCTGGGATAAGCACAGAGGATCCTTAGCTGTGGGGGGAGTGAGGGGTAAAGCCTGGGATAAGCACAGAGGATCCTTAGCTGTGGGGAGTGAGGGGTAAAGCCTGGGATAAGCACAGAGGATCCTTAGCTGTGGGGGGAGTGAGGGGTAAAGCCTGGGATAAGCACAGAGGATCCTTAGCTGTGGGGGAGTGAGGGGTAAAGCCTGGGATAAGCACAGAGGATCCTTAGCTGTGGGGGAGTGAGGGGTAAAGCCTGGGATAAGCACAGAGGATCCTTAGCTGTGGGGAGTGAGGGGTAAAAGACTGGATAGCACAGAGGATCCTTAGCTGTGGGGAGTGAGGGTAAGTGGGATAAGCACAGAGATCCTTAGCTGTTGATAAAGGGATAAGCACAGAGGATCCTTAGCTGTGGGGGGAGTGAGGGGAAAGCCTGGGATAAGCACAGAGGATTCCTTAGAGCTGTGGGGGCAGTGAAGGGTAAAAGCCCTGGGATATCACAGCACAGAGGATCCTTCGCTGGTGGGTGGGGGAGTAGAGCGGGTTTAAAGCCTGGGGATAAGCACCAGAGTACCTTAGCTGTGGAGGGGAGTTCGTGTAAAAGCCTGGGATAAGCA